>CM055278.1:54219001-54782230 GCA_029237695.1 Conchocele bisecta
GTCCGTCACAACAATACACCCTCGATTCGTATTTGCCAATTTCTGACCAATGGGAACAGGTCCAACGATGGCCCTGGAATCAGCATTCATTGATTAAAAATACGATGTAAACTCTGATCAAAATCAAATATCAAGTAGAAAAAATAAAAATTTTTTAATTCAACAATCAATTTGTGAATTTTAATCAGCACAAAAGTTTAAATATTTAATAAATTTTCACCGGTTGCCATTTGTACGAAGCTGGAATTATTCTAAATATCCAATCTTTTTGTGTGACCTTCCAGGCTGAAATTCCGAACATATACAACAGCGCCGTAATAACAGTGTTTTACTAAAGTTATGTTTTTATTATTCTGAATAGTGTCTTCCAAACTGAATGGCAAGCAATATGCGTAAATAAAAAGGCATACTGTGTCGATGGTCACTCTGAATCTTATGCTACATTGGCCGCAACAGAAATGAATGAAATACTAAAGAATCAGTAGAAACTTGACACAATTTAAAAAAATTGAAAAAAAAATTTTTGCTTGGGGATTCGAACTCATATACTGTTCCGTAACGCTCGAATTAAGGAGCAGGCAAGACCTGCACGGAGCCATTGCACCACGGCGTCCAATAGGCTGTGAAGATCACAATGGTCATTCACTACGAAACAATTATTAAAGTTTGTAATGTTTGTTTTTGGCTTAGAATCCCAGCCCACATGTGATCCAAAACTGATTAGTAGCCGCATAACGTTCCCGGCCTTTTCCCGATTCGTTCCCGTACACTTTTTGTTACATTATAAAATGCCATTCACTTTTGATCGAAAACAACGCACTTGGGATTGACACAGAGTTTGAAAAAATTTATTTTTTTGACATCTTTATTTATCTTTGGGTTTATTCCTCCACGTGTATCATAAGTTTCACCTAACTACAGTCATTGCTCACGAGAAACTTACTATGCTGTATAAATTCCGTTGTGGGCGCAATTTTATAAATAGCCAGTTTGTAAATCGTCCTTTATTACGTTATGGCTCAGACACGAAATTAGTTTTGGGTACGTTTCAACAGTGGTACCCCGGCTTCCATGGACGGGGCAATGTAATGCTTTTAGTTGAATAACTTTCACCAATAACTTTCATTCAGGATTCCACTTAGCGCAGTGGTCCTAAGGCGTTTGTGTTCCTCGTTCAACGTATGCAATGGTATGTCCGTCGTAGTTCAAATTTAGAACAAGAGTGTCATAAGTTTTTACTTTTCCTTTTATTTATATTGATTTTTATTTCTTAATACCGATTTTTCTTTTGCATAAACGTGTTCATCCGCGAATCTGTAATGTGCAAAATATCAATTATTTTCGACATCAACTAACCCATAAAACATTCCAAATCTGCTTTGCAATGTTAATTTTACAGTATCCAATGAAAAATGAAGATTCGTTTATTAATTGAATATTTCTTTATCACACTGGGCCATTTTCAACTTTGTCATTCTGTGGTGTACGTGATTGCAACCTGGCATTGCACGTGCTGTTTTCATCATTTCGTAATTTACATGATTCCCTATTCCTAATCATGCGAGGTCATGACTTATATTGGCGCAAAATGTAGTAATGAGTAATGATTACTTACTGGCGGCACATATTAAGAAAAGAAAATGTTTTTGTCTGAGTGGATCCCACTTAATGAAGTTTTTGCTATGTAAGTTTTTTAAATTGGAAGAGATGCAGAAAACATTGAATGTGTGGCGGTAAGGGGGCAGTGACCAGTTAAATTTCAAAATTATGAATTTAACGGCCCTCGAACAGCATGCATTTAATGCAATATTCCCAAATTAATGTGGGCAGACAGCAAAACGTGTTCGACATTTGGGTGGGCAAATATCACCGCTAAAGACACTTTTAAATAAAACACTAAAAATATGCTAGCTCTGTTAGTGTTTCGATTCACCTATAGCAGGAATGTGAACTAATCTCTGTGCAGCCTCTTTAAGATTATCAAATTCTCAGGTGAAATTTCCACTTTCGGGACCATGCCGTGGCCACGTCCACTTAGCGGCAAGTCTAGAGACTGAAAGTTGCATATTTTTCTCAATCCAATCATCCAAAGGAAAATGTACTGTCATGGTGCAAACCCATTCCCATCAAATACGTTTTCTTTGGAATAAAGTTATAGTTTGAAACTCCCAAAAGAAATGTCTGTTGTTTTCATTAGTGTCTGTCACAAAACATAACACCTCGATTCGTATTTGTGCCAATTTCTGACCAATGGGAACAGGATCAAGATGGCCCTGGAATCAGCAGTTCATTGGATTTAATACGATGGTAAACTCTGATCAAAATCAAATATCAATGTAGAAAAGTAATAATTCAACAATCAATGGTGAATTTTAATCAGCACAAAGTTTAAATAATTTATAAAATGTTCACCGTGCCATTTTGTACCGAAGCTGGATATTCAAAATATCCCTATTTTTGGTTGTGACCTTACCAGGTCTGAAATTCCGAACATAATACAAGCGCCGTAAAATACAGTGTTTTACTAAAGTTAGTTTTTATTTCTGAATTATGTCTTCCAAACTGAATGGCAAAGCAATATTGCGAAAATAAAAAGCATACTGTTGTCGATGTGCACACTGATCTTATGCTACATTGGTGGTCGCAACAAGAAATGATTGAATACTAAGAAATCATAGTAAAATTGACACAATTTAAAAAAAATTTGAAAACTAAAATTTTATTGCCCTGGGATTCGAACTCATATACTGTCGTACGCCCTCGAATTAAGGAGCAGCAAAGACCTGCACGGAGCCATTGCACCACGGCGTCCAAATAGGCCCTGTGTAAGATTCACAAATGGTCCATTCCACTACGAAACAATTATGAAATATGTTAATTTTGGTTGGCTTGAATCCAGCACATTGTGATCAAAACTGATTAGTAGCTGTCATAACTGTTCCCGGCGCCTTTCCCGATTCGTTTCCCGTACTTTTTATTGTTTACATTATAAAACAATGCCATTCACTTTTCTTCATCGAAAACAACGCACTGGGTGACAACAAGAGTTTTGAACATATTTTTTTATTTTGGACAATCTTTGGTTTAATCCACGTTGTATCAAAATTAAGTTGTTCACCTAAACTACAGTCAATGCCTTCACAAAAAGAAACTACGAATGCTGTATAAATTCCGTTTGTGGGCCTCATTTTTATAAATAGCCCAGTTGTAAATCGTCTTTAATTACGTTAATGGCTCAAGACACGAATTGTTTTGGGTAACGTTCAACAGGTGGTACCCCCGGCTTCATGGACGGGCCATGTATGCTTTAGTTGAATACTTTCACCAATACTTTCATTCAGGAGATTCACTAGAGCCGCAGTGGTCTAAGGCGGTTGTTTTGTTCCTCGTTCAACGTATGCAATGGTATGTCGTCGTCGTTCAAATTAGAAACAAGAGTTGTATAATTTTTACTTTTTCCTTTGTTATTATTGATTTTATTTCTTAAATACGATTTTTCTTTTTGCATAAACGTGTTCATGCGATCTGGTAATGTGCAAAATTTAACAATTAAATTCGATAATCAACTACCCATAAATTCCAAATCTGCCGTTGCCAGTTATAACGAGTATCAATGAGGAATGATCTTTATTAATTGATAATTTCGATTCACACTGGCATTTTTCAACCTGTCCATCTGTGTGCACGTTGATTGCTAACGGCATTGCAACGGTGCTGTTTTTCATCATTTTCGTATTTTACATGTTCCTATTCCGATCAATGGCGAGTCATGACGTTATATTGCCGCATGTAGTAATGGAGTATGTATTACTGCGCCACATATTAAGGAAAAGTGTTTTGTCTGAGTGATCCCACTTATGAAGTTTTTGGCTATGTAAGTTTTTTAAATTTGAGAGATGCAGAAAACCAATTGAAATGTGTGGTCGAAAGTAAGGGGCAGTGACCCAGACATTAAAAAAAGTTCCAATTCCGAATTATGAATTTTAACGGCCTCGAACCAGCATCAATTAATGCAATTAATTCCCAAATATGTGGGTGCAGACAGCAAAACGTGATTCGACGTTCTTTTTGTGGGCAAATACCACCGCTAGAAGCCTTTGCTTTAAAATAAACACAAATATTGCTGCTCTGTTATGTAGTTTGTTACTTACCTATGCATGAATGTGAATCTATCCTCTGGTGGCCACCTCTTTTAAGATTATCAAATTCAATCCAGGTGAAATTTTCCCATTTTTTCTTTCGGACCATGCCGTGCCAACTCACCGTTGCTAGGAAGTAAGAGACTGAAAGTTGCATATTTTTCCAATCAATCATCCAAATCCAAAGAAAATGTAACTGTCATGGATGCAAACCCATTCCCATCAATAACGTTTTTCTCTGGAATCAAGTTTATAGTTTTTGAAACTCCCAGAAATGTCCTGTTTGTTTTCATTAGTTGCCGTCCAACAACATACACTCGCATTCGTATTTGCCAATTTCTGACCAATGGGAACAGGTCAGATGGCCCTGGAATCAATCATACATTCATTGATTAATACGATGTAAACTCTGATCAAAACAATCAAATATCAAGTAGAAAATAATAATTATCAACAATCAATTGTGAATTTTAAATCAGCACAAAGTTTAATATTTATAAATTTTATCACCGGTGCCATTGTAACAAGCTGGATATTCAAAATATCCTATTTTTGTTGTGACCTTCCAGGCTAAATTGCCCGAATCATTATACAAGCCCGTGTAAAACAGTGTTTACTAAAATTATTTTATTTTATTCTGAATATTCTTTTTCCATCCAAACTGAATGGTCAAGCAATATGCGTAAAATTAAAAAGCATACTGTTGGGTCGATTGTGCACACTGATCTTAATGCTACATTGGTCGCAATCTGAAATTGAATGAATACTAAATAAGCAGTAAAAAGAAATTGGACACAAATTAAAAAAATTGGAAAAAAAAAATTTTATTTTGCTTGGGGATTCGAACTCATAATACGTGTTCGTACGCCTCGAATTAACGGAGCCAGGCAAGACCTGCACGGAGCCAATTGTGTGCCACGGCGGGTCCCAATAGGCTGTGAAGATCACGAATGGTCATTCACTACGAAACAATTAATGAAATAAGTGTTAATTTTGGCTTCGAATCCAGCACAGTTTGATCAAAACTGATTAGTAGCCGCATACGTTCCCGGCCTTTTCCCGATTCCGTTCCCGTTACTTTTTTTGTTACCATTATTAAAATGCCATTACACATTTTCTGATCGAAAACAACGCACATGGGTGACACAGAGTTTGTGAAAATATTTATTATTTTGGACATCTTTTGGTTTATTATCCACGTGTATCATAAGTTTCACCTAACTACAGTCATTGCTCACAAAAGAAACTACGATGCTGTAAAAATTAAATTCCGTTGTGGGCCGCATTTTGTTATAAATAGCCCAGTTTGTAAATCGTCTTTATTACGTTATGGCTCAAGAACCCAACGAATTGTATTGGGTAACGTTCAACAGTGGTAACCCCGGCTTCAAATAACATGGACGGGCATTGTATGCTTTAGATTGAAGATACGTTCACCAATAACTTTTCAATTCAGGATTCCCAACTAGTCGCCAGTGGTCTAAGGCTTGTTGTTGTTTGCCTCGTTCAACGTATGCAATGGATGTTCGTCGTAGTTTCAAATTAGAACAAGAGTTGTATAACTTTTTTACTTTTCCTTTTATTATTGATTTTATTTCTTAATACGATTTTTCTTTTTGCATAAACGTTTGTTCATAGCGATCTGGTAATGTGCAAATATCAATTATTTCGAACATCAACTACCCATAAAATTCCAAATCTTGCTTTTGCAAATTATAACGAGTATCAATGAATGAAGATCTTTATTAATTGATATTTCTATCACACTGGGGCATTTTTCAACTGTCATCTGTGTTGTACGTGATTGCAACGGCATTGCCACGTGCGTTTGGTTTTCAATCATTTCGTCTTTACCATGTTCCATATTCCGATCATGCGAGGTCTACTTGACTTAATTGCGCATTGTAAGTAATAGGAGTATGATTTACTGCGGCCACATTATTAAGAAAATGTTTTGTTTTGGGCTGAGTGATCCCACTTATAAGAATTTTGCTATTAAGTTTAAGTTTTTTAAATTGAGAGATGCAGAAAACAATTGAAATGTTGTGGCGGTAAGGGGGCAGTGACCAGTTAATTTCAAATTATGAATTTAATAACGCCTCGAACAGCATCATTTAAATGCAATATTCCAAATATGTGGGGCAGACAAGCAAAACAACGTGTTTCGAGACATTTGTGGGCAATACAACGCCTAGAAGCTTTTAAATAAACACAAATATGCTGCTCTGTTTAGTGTTTCTTACCTATGGGCAGGAATGTGAACTTATCTCTGTGCCAGCCTCTTTAAGATTATTCCAAATTTCCTCAGGTGAAATTTAATTTCCCACATTCGGTGACCATGCCGTGCCACGTCACTTTGCGGAAGTAGAAGACTGAAAGTTGCATATTTTCTCCAATCATCATCCAAAAGGAAAATGTACTGTCATGTGCAAAACCCATTCCCATCAATACGTTTTCTTACGGAATAATTTATAGTTTGAAACCCCTCCAGAAAATTGTCTGGTTTGTTTTGTTCATTAGTGTCCTTTGTCCACAACATACACACTCGATTCGTATTTGCCCATTTCCTGGACCAATGGGAAACAGGTCAGATGGCCCCTGGAATCAGCATTGTCATTAGATTAAAATACGATTGTAATCTCTGGATCAAAAATCAAAATATCAATGTAGAAAATTAATAATTCAACCAATTCAACTGGTGAAATTTTTAATCAGCACAAAGTTTTAATATTTAAAATTTAAATTTCAACCGTGCCATTGAGTACGAAGCTGGATAATTCAAATATCCTATTTTTGTTTTGTGAACCCTTTCCAGGCTGAAATTCCGAACAATAACAATCGCCGTAATACAGTGTTTAAACTTAAAGTTAGTTTTTTATTCTGAATAGTGGTCTTACCAAACAAACTGAATGGGCAATTGCAATATGCGTAAATAAAAAGCATACTGTGTCGATGTGCACACTGAGTCTTATATGCTACATTGGTCGCAACAGAAATTGAATGAATACTAAAGAATCAGTAGAAATTATTGACACAATTTAAAAAAAATTGAAAAAATAATAAATTTTGCCTGGGGATTCGAACTCATATACGTGGTCCGTAACGCTCGAATTAAGGAGCAGGCAAAGACCTGCACGGAGCCATGCACCACGGCGTCCCCGAATAGGCTGGTGAAGATCACAATGGTCATTCACATAGCGAAACAAATTAATGAAATATGATTTAATTTTGGCTTGAATCCCAGCACATTGTGATCAAAACTGATTAGTAGCTGCAAATACGTTTCCGGCCTTTGTTCCCATTCGTTCCCTGTACCTTTTTTGTTTACATTATAAAACAAATGCCATTACACTTTTCAATCGAAAACCAACGCACTGGTGACACAGAGTTTGAACATAGTTTATTTTGGACAATCTTTTTGTTTATCCACGTGTATCAAATAAGTTTTCACCTTAACTACAGTCATTGCTTCACAGAAACTACGATGCTGTATAAATTCCGTTGTGGGCCATTTTATAAATAGCCATTGTTTAAATCGTCTTTATTACGTTATGGCCTCAACACGAATTGTTTATGGGTACCTTCAACAGTGGGTACCCGGTCTTCATGGACGGGCATGTATGCTTTAGTTTGAATACTTTCCACCAATACTTTCATTTCAGGATTCACTACGCAGTGGTCTAAGGCGTTGTGTTCCTCGTTCAACGTAATGCAATTGGTATGTCGTCGTCGTTCAAATTAAATTAGAACAAAGTGTGAATAATTTTTTACTTTTCCTTTTATTATTGATTTTGTATTTCGTTAATAACGATTTTTCCTTTTTGCATAAACGTGTTCATGCGATCTGGTAATGGTGCAAAACTATCAATTATTTCTATATCAACTACCCATAAATTCAAATCCTTGCTTGCAATTATTAACGAGTATCAATGATGAAAGATCTTTATTGAATTGAATATTTCTATCACCAACTGGGCATTTTTCCAACTGTCATCTGTGTGCACGGTGAATTGCAACGGCAATTGCACGTGCCTGTTTTCATCATTTCGTATTTACATGTTCCTATTCCAGATCATGGCGAAGGTCATGACTTATTTATTGCGCATGTAGTAATGAGTAATGAATTACTGGCGGCACAATTATTAAAAAAGTGTTTTTGTCTGAGTGATCCACTTAATGAACGTTTTGCTAAGTTTAAGTTTTTTAAATTGAAGAGATGCAAAGAAAACCGTTGAATGTGGGCGGTAAGGGGCGGAAAGTGGACCAGTTGGACCATTTAATTTCAAATTAATGAATTTAACGGCCTCGGAAACAGCATGCATTTAATGCAATATTCCAAATATATGTGGGCATACAGCAAAACGTGTTCGACCATTTGGTGGGCAATATAAACGCCTAGAAGCTTTTAAATAAAAACAAAGAAATATGCTGCTCTGTTAAGTGTTTCTTACCTATGCAGGAATGTGGAAACTATCTCTGTGCAGCCTCTTTAAATTATATCAAATTCTCAGGTGAAATTTCCACATTTCGGTACCATGCCGGTCCACGATCACTTGCGGAAGTAAGAGACTGAAAGTTGCATATTTTTTATTCTCAATCATCATCCCAAAGAAAAGGACAATGTAAACTGTCATGGTGCTCAAACCCATTCCCATCAATACGTTTTCTCTGGAATAAGTTAAAGTTAGGAGTTGAAACTCCCTGAAATGTCTTGTTTTTTTTTGTTTTTCAATTAGTTGTCCGTCACAAACATCACACTCCGATTCTGTTATTTGCAATTTCTGATCCAATGGGGAACAGGTCAGATGGCCCTGGAATCAGCATTGCATTGATTAAATACGAATTGTAAACTTCTGATCAAAATCAAATAATACAAGTAAAAATAAAAATAATAACATTCAACAATCAATGTGAAATTTTTAATCAGCACAAAGGTTTAATATTTATAAATTTTCACCCAGTGCCATTGTACGAAGCTGGATATTCAAATATCCTATTTTTTGTGTGACCTTCCAGGCTGAAATTCCGAACATATACCAAGCGCCGTAATTACAGTGTTTAACTAAAGTTAAAGTTTATTTCTGAAAATAGTGTCTTCCCAAACTGAAATGGCAAGCAATATGCGTAAATAAAAAGAAGCATACTGTGTCCGATGTGCACACTGATCTTAATTGCTACATTGTCGCAACAGAAAAATTGATGAATATCTAGAATCATTAAGAAATTGACCACCAATTTAAAAAAAATTGGAAAAAAAAATTTTTTTGCTTGGGGATTCGAACTCAATATACGTGTCGTAACCGCTCGAATTAAGGAGCAGGCAAGACCTGCACGAGCCATTTGCAGCCACGGGCGTGGCCAATAGGCTGTTGAAGATCACAAAAATGGGTCAATTCCACTACGAAACAAATTATAGAAAATATGTTAATTTTGGCTTGAATCCAGCAATAGTGAGCAAAACCTGATTAGTAGCCGCATCACGTTTCGGACCTTTCCCGATTCGTTCCCGTACTTTTTTGTTACAATATAAAATGCCCATTCACTTTTGATCGAAAACAACGCACTGGGTGACACCAGAGTTTGAAAAATAAATTTATTTTGTACATCTTTTGGTTTATCCACGTTGTATCATTAAGTTTCACCTAACTACAGTCCATTGCTCACAGAAAACTACGATGCCTTGTATAAATTCCCGTTGTGTGGCGCATTTTAATAAATTACGAACCATTGTAAACTCGTCTTTATTACGTTTATGGCTCAGACAACGAATTGTTTGGGTAACGTTCAACAGTTGGTAACCCACCGGCTTCATAGGACGGGCCATGTATGCTTTAGTTGAATACTTTGCAACCAACTACGTTCCATTCAAGGATTCACTAAGCGCAGGTGGACTAAGGCGTTGTTTTTGTTCCTCCGTTTCAACGTATGCAATGGTATTCGTCGTCGAGTTCAAATTAAAGAACAAGAGGTGTATAAGTTTTTACTTTTTCCTTTGATTAGTTGAATTTTTATTTCTTAATACCGAATTTTTTCTTTTGTGGCATAAACGTGTTCATGCGATCTGGTAATGTGCAAAATATCAATTAATTTCGACATCAACTACCCATAAATTCCAAATCTGCTTTGTGCAAGTTTTATACGAGTATCAATGATAAGATCTTTATTAATTAATAGATTATTTCTATCACACTGGCATTTTCAACTGTCCATTCTGAGTGGTAACGTGATTGCAACGGCCATTGCACGTGCTGTTTTCATATCATTTCGTATTTACATTTGTTCCTATTCCTATCATGCGAGGATCATGACTTAGTTAATTGCGCATGTAGTAATGAAGTATGGATTAACTAGCGGCACATATTAAGAAATGTGTTTTGTCTGAGTGATCCAACTTATAAGAATTTTGCTATGTAAGTTTTTTAAATTGAGAGATGCAGCAAAACATTGAAATGTGTGGCGGTAAAGGGGCAGTGACCAGTTAATTTCAAATTAATGAAATTTAAACGGCCTCGAACAGCATGCCATTTAATGCAATATTCCAAATATTGGGTGGCAGACAGCAAAACGTTTGTTTTCGACATTTGGGTGGGCAATACAACCGCTAGAATCTTTTAAAAAAAATAAACAAATAAAATGCTGTTTCTCTGTTAGTGTTTTCTTACCTAAGTGCAGGAATGTTGTAACTATCTCTGTGCAGCCTCTTTAAAGAATATCAAATTTCTCAGGTGGAAATTTCCATCCCTTTATCGGACCATGCCCGTGCCACGTCACTTCGCCTGGCGGAAGTAGAGACTGAAAGTTGCATATTTTCTCCAATCCATCCATCCAAAGAAAATTGTACTGTCATGGTGCAAACCCATTTCCCTCCCATCAATACGTTTTTCTCTGGAATAATTGTTAAAGTTTTGAAAACTCCCAGAAATATGTCTGTTGTTTTTCATTAGTGTCTGGTCCACAACCACATAACACTCGATTCGTAATTTGCCAACTTTCCTGACCAATGGGAACAGGTCAAATGGCCCCTGGAATCAGCATTCCATTGATTAAATAACGATGTAAAAACTTCTGATACAAAATCAAAATATCAAGGTAGAAAATAATAATTTCAACAATCAATGTGGAATTTTGTAAATCAGCACAAAGTTTAATATTTATAAAATTTTCACCGGTGGCCAATTGTACGAAGCTGGAATATTCAAATATTCCTATTTTTGTGGTGTGACCTTCCCAGGACTGAAATTCCGAACATAATACAAGCGCCGTAAATACAGTGTTTAACTAAAGTTAGTTTATTCTGAATAGGTGTCTTCCAAACTGGAATGGCAAGCAATATGCGTAAATAAAAAGCATACTGTGTCTATGTGCACCCACTAGATCATTAATTGCTACACTTGGTCGCAACAGAAAATGATGAATACTAGAATCTGTAGAAATTTGACATCAATTTAAAAAAATTGAAAAAAAATTGAAAAAAAATTTTTGCCTGGGGAATTCGAACTCATAATACGGTGTCCGTACGCCTCGAACTTAAGGAGCAGGCAAAGACCTGCACGGAGCCATTGCCACCAACGGCGTCCAATTAGGCTGTGAAGATCCAATAAAGGTCATTCACTACGAAACCGCAATTATGAAAATTAGGTTAAATTTTGGCTTGAATCCAGCACATGGTGTAATCAAAAACTGATTAGTAGCCGCATACGTTCGGACCGGCCTTTTCCCGATTCGTTCCCTACTTTTTGTTACATTATAAAATGCCCAAATTACACTTTAGATCGAAAACAACGCCCACTGGGTGACCACAAGAGGTTTGGAAAATCTTTATTTTTGGTCATCTTTTGGTTTATCCACGTTGTATCATAAGTTTCACCTAACTACAGTCCATTGCTCACAAAAGAAACTACGATGCTGTATAAATTCCGTTTGTGGGCGCATTTTATAAATAAGCCAGATTTGTAAATTCGTCCTTTATTACGTTATGGCTCAAGACAACGAAATTGTTTGGGTACGTTCCAACAGTTTGGTACCCAACGGCTTCATGGACGGGCATTGTATGCTTTTAGTTGAATACTTTCACCAATACTTTCATGTCAGGATTCACTTGTCGCAGTGGTCTAAGGCGGTTGTGTTTTCCTCGTTCAACGTATGCAATGGTATGTCGTCGTAGTTTCAAATTAGAACAAGAGTGTAATAATTTTTTTACTTTTACCTTTTATTATTGATTTTAGTTTCGTTAATTACGATTTTTTCTTTTTGCATAAACGTTGGTTCATGCGATCTGGTTAATGTGCAAAATATCAATTATTTCGACATCAACTACCCATACATTCAAATCTTGCTTTGCAAGTTAACGAGTATCCAAAGATTAAGTCTTTATTAATTGATATTTCTATCACACTGGCATTTTCAACTGTCATCTGTGTGTACGTGATTGCAACGAGGCATTGCACGTGCTGTTTTCAATCTTTTCGTATTTAACTGTTCCCTATTCCGATCATGCGAGTTCATGACTTATATTGCCCATGTAGTAATGATATGATCTACTGCGGCACATATTAAGAAAAGTGTTTTGTCTGAGTGATCCCACTTATGACGTTTTGCTATGTAAGAATTTTTTAAATTGAGAGAGCAGAAAACATTTAAGTGTGGCGGTAAGGGGGCAGTGACCAGTTAATATCAAATTTATGAATTTAACGGCCTCGAACAGCATGCATTTAATGCAATATTCCAAATATTGGCAGACAGCAAACGTGTTTTCGACATTTGTTGGGCAATACACGCTAGAAGCTTTTAAATAAACACAAATATGCTGCTCTGTTAAGAGGTTTCTTACCTATGCAGGAATGTGAACTATCTCTGTGAGCCTCTTAAGATTATCAAAATTCTCAGGTTGAAATTTCCACTTTCGGACTCATCATGCATGCCCGTGGCCACGGATCACTTCGGAATAAGACTAAAGTTGCATATTTTCTTCGATCATCATCCAAAGAAAATGTAACTGTCATGGTCAAACCCTCCCTCAATACGTTTTCTTCTGGAAATAAGTTATAGTTAGAAACTCCCAGAAATGTCCTGTTTTTTTCATTTGTGTCTGTCACAACATACCCTCGATTCGTAATTTGCCAATTTCTGACCAATGGGAACAGGTCAGATGGCCCTGGCATCAGCATTCATTGATTAATACGATGTAAACTCTGATTAAAATCAAATATCAAGTAGAAAATAATAATTCAACAATCAATGTAATTTTTAATCAGCACAAATGCTTAATATTTATAAATTTCACCGGTGCCATTGTACGAAGCTGGATATTCAAATATCCTATTTTTGTGTGACCTTCCAGGCTGAAAATTCCGAACATACAAGCGCCCTAATACAGTTTTATTACTAAAGTTAGTTTTTTTTATTACTGAATAGTGTCTTCCAAACTGAATGGCAAGCAATATGCGTAAAAAAAAGCATACTGTGTCGATGCGCACACTGATCTTATGCTACATTGGTCGCAACAGAAATGATGAATACTCGAATCAGTAGAAATTGACACAATTTAAAAAAAAATGAAAAAAAAATTCTGACTCGGGATTCGAACTCATGGACGTGTCGTACGCTCGAATTAAGGAGCAGGAAAGACCTGCACGGAGCCATTGCACCACGGCGTCCAATACGCTGTGAAGATCACAATGGTCATTCACTACGAAACAATTATGAAATATGTTAATTTTGGCTTGAATCCAGCACATGTGATCACAACTGATTAGTAGCCGTATAACGTTCGGCCTTTCCCTTTCCCCGATTCGTTCCCGTACTTTTTGTTACATTATAAAATGCCATTCCGTTTTGATCGAAAACAACGCACTGGGTGACACAGTGTTTGAAAATATTTATTTTGGACATCTTTGGTTTATCCACGTGTTATCATAAGTTTAACACCTACTACAGTCATTGCTCACAGAAACTACGATGCTGTATACATTCCGTTGGGGTGGGCGCATTTTATAAATGGCCAGTTGTAAATCGTCTTTATTACGTTATGGCTCAGACACGAATTGTTTGGGTACGTTCAACAGTGGTACCCGGCTTCATGGACGGGCATGTATGCTTTAGTTGAATACTTTCACCAATACTTTCATTCAGGACTCACTAGCGCAGTGGTCTAAGGCCGTTGTGTTTCCTCGTCAACGTATGCAATGGTATGTCGTCGTAGTTCAAATTAGAACAAGAGTGATATATTTTTTATATCCTTTTATTATTTTTTTTTATTTCCTAATACGATTTTTCTTTTTGCATAAACGTGTTCATGAAGCGATCTGGTAATGTGCAAAATATCAATTATTTCGACATCAACTACCCATAAATTCCAAATCTGCTTGCAAGTTATACGAGTATCAATGATGAAGATCTTTTAGTAATTGATATTTCTATCACAACTGGGCATTTTCAACTGTCAGCTATGTGCACGTGATTGCAACGGCATTGCACGTGCTGTTTTCAATCACTTCGTATTTACATGTTCCTATTCCGGTCATGCGAGGTCATGACTTATATAGCGCATGTATAAATGATGATAATGAATTACTGCGGCACACTATTAAGAAAAGAGTTTTGTCTGAGTGATCCACGTTCTGAGTTTTGTTATGTAAGTTTTTTTTAAATTGAGAGATGCAGAAAACATTGAATGTGGTGCGGATAAGGGGGCAATGACCAGTTAATTTCAAATTATGAATTTAACGGCCTCGAACAGCATGCATTTTTAATGCAATATTTTCCAAATATGTGGGCAGACAGCAACATATTGTTCGACTTTTGTGGGCGGCAAGACACGCTAGAAGCTTTTAAATAAAACACAAATATGCTGCTCGTTTTAGTGTTTCTCACCTAGGCAGGAATGTGAACTATCTCTGTGCAGCCTCTTTAAGATTATCAAATTCTCAGGTGAAATTTCCACTTTCGGACCATGCCGTGCCACGTCCGCTTGCGGAAGTAGAGACTGAAAGTTGCATATTTTCTCAATCATCATCCAAAGGAAAATGTACTGTCATGGTGCAAACCCATTCCCATCAATACGTTTTCTCTGGAATAAGTTATAGTTTGAAACTCCCAGAAATGTCTGTTGTTTTTCATTAGTGTCTGTCACAACATACCCTCGATTCGTAATTGCCATTTCTGACCAATGGGAACAGGTCAGAATGGCCCTGGCATCAGCATTCATTGATTAATACGATGTAAACTCTGATTAAAATCAAATATCAAGTAGAAAATAATAATTCAACAATCAATGTGAATTTTAATCAGCACAAAGCTTAATAATATTTATAAATTTTCACCGGTGCCATTGTACAAGCTGGATATTCAAATATCCTATTTTTGTGTGACCTTCCAGGCTGAAATTCCGAACATTTACAAGCGCCCTAATACAGTGTTTACTAAAGTTAGTTTTATTCTGAATAGTGTCTTCCAAACTGAATGGCAAGCAATATGCGTAAATAAAAAGCATACTGTGTCGATGCGCACACTGATCTTATGCTACATTGGTCGCAACAGAAATGATGAATACTCGAATCAGTAGAAATTGACACAATTTAAAAAAAAATGAAAAAAAAATTCTGACTCGGGATTCGAACTCATGGACGTGTCGTACGCTCGAATTAAGGAGCAGGAAAGACCTGCACGGAGCCATTGCACCACGGCGTCCAATACGCTGTGAAGATCACAATGGTCATTCACTACGAAACAATTATGAAATATGTTAATTTTGGCTTGAATCCAGCACATGTGATCACAACTGATTAGTAGCCGTATACGTTCGCCCTTTCCCGATTCGTTCCCGTACTTTTTTGTTACATTATAAAATGCCATTCCGTTTTGAATCGAAAACAACGCACTGGGGTGACGACAGTGTTTGAAAATATTTATTTTGGACATCTTTGGTTTAACCACGTGTATCATAAAGTTTCACCTAGCTACAGTCATTGCTCACAGAAACTACGATGCTGTATACATTCCGTTGTGGGCGCATTTTATAAATGGCCAGTTGTAAATCGTCTTTACTTTATATTATGGCTCAGACACGAATTGTTTGGGTACGTTCAACAGTGGTACCCGGCTTCATGGACGGGCATGTATGCTTTAGTTGAATACTTTCACCAATACTTTCATTCAGGACTCACTAGCGCAGTGGTCTAAGGCGTTTTTTGTTTTTTCCTCGTTCAACGTAGCAATGGTATGTCGTCGTAGTTCAAATTAGAACAAGAGTGTATATTTTTTACTTATCCTTTTCCTTTTATTATTTTTTTTTATTTCCCTAATACGATTTTTCTTTTTGCATAAACGTGTTCATGCGATCTGGTAATGTGCAAAATATCAATTATTTCGACATCAACTACCCATAAATTCCAAATCTGCTTTGCAAGTTATACGAGTTATCAAATGATGAAGATCTTTATTAATTGATATTTCTATCACACTGGGCATTTTTAACTGTCAGCTATGTGCACGTGATTGCAACGGCATTGCACGTGCTGTTTTCATCATTTCGTATTTACATGTTCCTATTCCGGTCATGCGAGGTCATGACTTATATTGCGCATGAGTATGATTACTGCGGCACATATTAAGAAAAGTGTTTTGTCTGAGTGATCCACTTATGAAGTTTTGTTATGTAAGTTTTTTAAATTGAGAGATGCAGAAAACATTGAATGTGTGGCGGTAAGGGGGCAGTGACCAGTTAATTTCAAATTACGAATTTAACGGCCTCGAACAGCATGCATTTATGCAATATTCCAAATATGTGGGACACAGCAACATATGTTCGACAGTTTGTGGCGGCAAGACACGCTAGAAGCTTTTAAATAAACACAAATATGCTGCTCTGTTAGTGTTTTCTCACCTAGCAGGAAGTGAACTATCTCTGTGCAGCCTCTTTAAGATTATCAAATTCTCAGGTGAAATTTCCACTTTCGGACCATGCCGTGCCACGTCGCTTGCGGAAGTAGAGACTGAAAGTTGCATATTTTCTCAATCATCATCCAAAGAAAATGTACTGTCATGGTGCAAACCCATTCCCCATCAATATTTTCGTTTTCTCTGGAATAAGTTATAGTTTGAAACTCCCAGAAATGTCTGTTGTTTTCATTAGTGTCTGTCACAACATACCCTCGATTCGTATTTGCCAATTTCTGACCAATGGGAACAGGTCAGATGGCCCTGGCATCAGCATTCATTGATTAATACGATGTAAACTCTGATTAAAATCAAATATCAAGTAGAAAATAATAATTCAACAATCAATGTGAATTTTAATCAGCACAAAGCTTAATATTTATAAATTTCACCGGTGCCATTGTACGAAGCTGGATATTCAAATATCCTATTTTTGTGTGACCTTCCAGGCTGAAATTCCGAACATTTACAAGCGCCCTAATACAGTGTTTACTAAAGTTAGTTTTATTCTGAATAGTGTCTTCCAAACTGAATGGCAAGCAATATGCGTAAATAAAAAGCATACTGTGTCGATGCGCACACTGATCTTATGCTACATTGGTCGCAACAGAAATGATGAATACTCGAATCAGTAGAAATTGACACAATTTAAAAAAAAATGAAAAAAAAATTCTGACTCGGGATTCGAACTCATGGACGTGTCGTACGCTCGAATTAAGGAGCAGGAAAGACCTGCACGGAGCCATTGCACCACGGCGTCCAATACGCTGTGAAGATCACAATGGTCATTCACTACGAAACAATTATGAAATATGTTAATTTTGGCTTGAATCCAGCACATGTGATCACAACTGATTAGTAGCCGTATACGTTCGCCCTTTCCCGATTCGTTCCCGTACTTTTTGTTACATTATAAAATGCCATTCCGTTTTGATCGAAAACAACGCACTGGGTGACACAGTGTTTGAAAATATTTATTTTGGACATCTTTGGTTTATCCACGTGTATCATAAGTTTCACCTAGCTACAGTCATTGCTCACAGAAACTACGATGCTGTATACATTCCGTTGTGGGCGCATTTTATAAATGGCCAGTTGTAAATCGTCTTTATTACGTTATGGCTCAGACACGAATTGTTTGGGTACGTTCAACAGTGGTACCCGGCTTCATGGACGGGCATGTATGCTTTAGTTGAATACTTTCACCAATACTTTCATTCAGGACTCACTAGCGCAGTGGTCTAAGGCGTTGTGTTCCTCGTTCAACGTATGCAATGGTATGTCGTCGTAGTTCAAATTAGAACAAGAGTGTATATTTTTTACATATCCTTTTATTATTTTTTTTATTTCCTAATACGATTTTTCTTTTTGCATAAACGTGTTCATGCGACTCTGGTAATGTGCTAAAATATCAATTATTTCGACATCAACTACCCATAAATTCCAAATCTGCTTTTGCAAGTTATACGAGTATCAATGATGAAGATCTTTAGTAATTGATATTTCTATCACTGGGCATTTTCAACTGTCAGCTATGTGCACGTGATTGCAACGGCATTGCACGTGCTGTTTTCATCACTTCGTATTTTCATGTTCCTATTCCGGTCAGCGAGGTCATGATTATATTGCGCATGTAGTAATGAGTATGATTACTGCGGCACACATTAAGAAAAGAGTTTTGTCTGAGTGATCCACTTCTGAAGTTTTGTTATGTAAGTTTTTTAAATTGAGAGATGCAGAAAAGAAACATTGATGTGTGGCGGTAAGGGGGCAATGACCAGTTAATTTCAAATTATGAATTTAACGGCCTCGAACAGCATGCATTTAATGCAATATTCCAAATATGTGGGCAGACAGCAACATATGTTCGACATTTGTGGGCGGCAAGGGACACGCTAGAAGCTTTTAAACTTTTAAATAAACACAAATATGCTGCTTCTGTTAGTGTTTCTCACCTAGCAGGAATGTGAACTATCTCTGTGCAGCCTCTTTAAGTTATTATCAAATTTCTCAGGTGAAATTTCCACTTTCGGACCATCCGCCGTGCCACGTCGCTTGCGGAAGTAAGAGACTGAAAGCGTTGCATATTTTTCTCAATCAATCATCCCAAAGGAAAAGTGAACTGTCATGGTGCAAAACCCAATTCCCCATCAATACGTTTTCCCTCTGGAAATAAGTTAAGTTTAGTTTTAAACTCCCAGAAATGTCTGTTGTTTTTCATTAGATTGTCCTGTCACGAAACATACCCTACGATTGCGTATTTATGCCAATTTCCTGACCAATGGGAACTAAGGTCAAGATGGCCCTGGCATCAGCAAATCATTGATTAATACGATGTAAACTCTGATTAAAAACTCAAATATCAAGTAAAAAAGAAAATTAAATTTTAATTCAACAATCAAAATGTGGAAATTTTAATCAGCACAAAGTTTAATATTTAATAAATTTCAAATTTCATCGCCGGTGGCCATTAGTACGAAGCTGGATATTCTAAATATCCTATTTTTGTGTGACCTTCCCAGGCAGAAATTCCGAACATTTACAAACCGCCCCAAATAAAACAGTAGTTTACTAAAGTTAAGTTTTAGTTCTAGAATAGTGTCTCCCAAACTGAATGGCAAGCAATATGAGTAAAAAAAAATAAAAAGCAGTACTGTTGTCCGATGCGCACACTGATCTTATGCTACATTGGTCGCAACAAAAGAAATGATGAATTAACTCGAATCAGTAGAAAATTAGACACAATTTCAAAAAAAAAAAAACACACACACACGAAAAAAAAATTTCTGACTCGGGATTTCGAACTCATGTACCGTTCGTCGTAACGCTCCGAATTAAAGGAGCAGGCAAGACCTGCACGGAGCCATTGCACCACGGCGTCCGAATACGCTGTGAAGAATCACAATGGATCATCACTACGAAAAACAATTATGAAAATATGTTAATTTTGGCTTGAAATCCAGCACATGTTGAATCCAAACAACTGATTAAGTAGCCGTATACGTTTCACCCTTTCCCCGATTCGCTTCCCAGTACTTTTTTATTGGTTACATTATAAAATGCCAATTCCGTTTTTGATCGAAAACCAACGCACTGGGTGACACAGAGTTTGAAAAATATTTATTTTTGGACATCTTTGGTTTATCCACGTGTATCATAACGTTTCACCTAGCTAACAGTCCATTAGGCTCACAATAAACTTACGAATGCTGTAATACATTCCGTTTGTGGGCCGCATTTTAAAAAATAAATGGCCAGTTTGTAAATCGTCAATTTATTACGTTATGGCTCAGACACGTAATTTGTTTGGGTACCGTTCTCAACAGTGGTACCCGGCTTCATGGTCGGGCATGTATGCTTTAGTTTGAATACTTTACACCACCCACTACTTTCATTCAGGACTCACTACAGCTGCAGTGGTCTAATGGCGTTTGTGGTTTCCTCGTTCAAACGTATGCAATGGTCTGGTGCTTTCGTAGTTCAAATTATTAGAACAATGTGTGTAATATATTTTACTTATCCTTTTATTATTTTTTTTATTTTTATTCCCTAATAACGAATTTTTCTTTTTGCATAAACGTTGTTTCATAGCGAATCTGGTAATGTGCAAAAAGAAATTCAACTTTTATTTCGACATCACTACCCATAAACATTCCAAATTCTGCTTTATGCAAGTTATACGAGTATCAATGATGAAGATCTTTTAGTAATTGGATATTTCTTATCACACTCGGGCAATTTTCAATCCGCTTGCAGCTCAAGTTGCAAAACGTGATTGCAAACGGCATTGCACGTGCTGTTTTACAATCACTTCGTAGTTACATGTTCCTATTCCGGGTCATGCGAGGTCCATGACTTCTATATTGCGCATGTAGGTAATGAGTATGATTACTGCGGCACATATTAAGGAAAAAGTTTCAGTTTTTGTCTGAGTGATCCAACTTCTGAAGTTTTTGATTATGTAAGCGTTTTTTCTTTAAATTGAGAGATGCAGAAAACATTGAATGTGTGGCGGTAAGGGGGCAATTGACCAGTTTAATTTCAATTAAATTTAATTTAACGGCCTCGGAACCAGCCATGCAATTTAAATCAATGCAAATTCCAAATATGTGGGCAAGACATCAAACATATGTTCGACATTTTTGTTGGGCATGGGCAAACAGCGCTAGAAGCTATTTAACTTTTAAATAAACCACAAAATAAGCCTTGCTCTGTTAGTGTTTTCCCTTCACCAACCTAATGCAGGAATTTGTGAACTCATCTCTGTGGTGCAGCCTCCTTTAATAAGATTATCAAATTCTCAGGTGCAAATTTTTCCACCTTTCCGACCATCGCCGTGCCACGTCCGCTTGCGGAAGTAAGAGACCTGAAAGTTTGCATATTTTCTCCAATCATCATCCAAAGGGAAAATGTACTGTCCCATGGGTTGCAAACCCAATTCCCATCAATACGTTTTTTCTATCTCTGGAATCAAGTTTTATAGTTTTAAAACTCCCTAGAAATCGTCTGTTATGTTTTCATTGAAGTTGTCTGTCACAAACATACCCTCGATTCGTAGTTTGCCAATTTCTTGACCAATGGGAACTAGGTCAGAATGGCCCTGGCAGCAGCATTCAATTGATTAATAACGATGTAAAACTCTGACATTAAAAGTCAAATATCAAGTAAAAAGAAAATAATAATTCTAACAATCAATAAGTTGAATTTTAATCAAGCACAAAGTTTAATATTTAATAAATTTCACCTCGGTGCCTCATTTTTACGGTAAAGCTGGTATATTCTGTAATCCTATTTTTTTGTGTGACCCTTCCAGGCTGAAATTCCGAACATTTACTTAACAAGCGCCCTAATACAGTGTTTACTAAAGTTTAGTTTTTATTATTCTGAATACGTTGTCCTCCCAAACTGAATGGCAAATCAATATGAAGGTAAATAAAAAGCATACGTTGTCGAATTGCGCAACGACTGATCTTATGCTAACATTTGGTCGCAACAGAAATGAATGAAAATACTCCGAATCTGTATGAAATTAGAACAACAATTTAAAAAAAAAGAAAAAAAAATGAAAAAAAAAAATCAAAATTCCTACCGGACTTCCGGGAATTCTCGAAACCAAAATGTAACGTGGTCGTACGCTCGAATTAACGGATCAGGCAAAGAACCTGCACGGAGTCCAAATTGCACCACAGGCGTCCAATACCGCTGTGAAGATCCCAACAATGGTCAAGTCCTGCTACGAATCAATTAATGCAAATAATGTATTAATTTGGTCATTGAATCCAGCACATGTGATCACAACTGATTAGTAAGCCGTATACGTTCGCCCTTTCCCGAATTCGTTCCCGGTACATTTTTTGGTTAAATTATCAAAAATGCCAATTACCGTTTTTGAATCGAAAACAACGCACCTGGGTGACACAGAGTTTGAAAATATTTATTTGGTTTTCACACACACACACACACTCTTTGGTTCACCACTGTGTATACATAAGTTTCACCTAAGCTACAGTCATTGCTCACAAGAAACTAACGTATGCTTGGTATACATTCCCGTGTGGGCGCATTTTATAAATGGCCAGTTGTAAATCGTCATTTAAGTTACGATTAATGGGCTCATACCCGCAATTGAGTTTTGGGTACGTTTCAACAGTGGTACCCCCCCTCCGCTCTTCCATGGACGGTGGCATGTATGCATTTAGTTTGAATTACTTTCACCACTAAGTAAAACATTCAATTCAGGACTCACATAGCGCAGTGGAGGTCTAAAGGCGTTGTTGTTGTTTCCTCGTTCAACGTAATGGCAATGGTCATGTCTTACGGCGTAGTTTCAAATTAGAAACAAAGAGTGGTATATTTTTTACTTATATCCTTTTATTATTTTTTTGTTTTTATTTCCTAATACGATTTTTCCTTTTTGCATAAACGGTTGATTCAAAGCGATCTGGTAATAGTTGCAAAACAATACAACTATTTATCGACATCATCTACCCATTAAATTCCAAATCTGCTTTGCAAGTTAATAACGAGTATCAATGATGAAAGATCTTTAGTAATTTGATATTTCTTATCACACGGGCATTTTGGGCAATTTTACAACGTTCAGCTATGTGCACGTGATTGCAAACGGCATTGCACGTGCTGTTTTCATCACTTATTTCCGATATTTACATGTTTTCCTATTCCGGGTCATTGCGAGGTCATAACTTATATTGCCGACATGTAGTAATGAGTATGATTACTGCGGAGCACAAAATATTAAGAAAAGAGTTTTGTCTGAGTTGATCCACATTCTGAAGTTTTGCGCTATGTAAGATTTTTTGTTGTAAATTGAAGGATGCAGTAAAACATTGAATGTGGGGCGGTAATTACACTCTTGTTCTAATTTGAACTAGCGAACGACATACCATTGTCATACGTTGAACGAGGAACACAACTGGCCTTATACCAATGCGCTAGTGAGTCCTGAATGAAAAGTATTGGTGAAAGAGTATTTCAACTAAAAGCATAACATTGCCCGTTCCATGAAAGCCGGGTACCTACTGTTGAACGTACCCAAACAATTCGGTTGATCTGAGCCATAACGTAATAAAGACTGATTTACAACTGGCCATTTATAAAATGCGCCCACAACGGAATGTATACAGCATCGAAGTTTTCTGTGAGCAATGACTGGTAGCTAAGGGGGGGGGTGAAACCACTTATGCTACTCGTGGATAAACCAAAGATGTCCAAAATAAATCATTTTCAAACTCTGTTGTCCCACCCAAGTTGCGTTGTTTTCGATTACGAAATCAAAACGGAATGGCATTTTATAATGTAAACAAAAAGTAACGGGAACGAAATCCGGTAAAGGGTGAACGTATAACGGCTACTAATCAGTTGTTGATCACAATTGTGCTGGAATTCAAGCCAAAATTAACATATTTCTAATAATTGTTTCGTTAGTGAAATGACCATTGTGATCTTCACAGCGTATTGGACAGCCGTGGTGGCAATGGCTCCATGCAGGTCTTGCCCTGCTCCTTAATTCGAGCGTACGACCACGTACATGAGTTCGAATCCCGAGTTCAGAAATTTTTTTTTTTTTTTTTTATTTTTTCCGTTTTTTTTTTTAAATTGGTGTCAATTTCTGCTGATTCGAGTTATTCTCATTTGTCTGTTTTGCGACCAATTTTTGTAGCATAAAGATCAGTGGTGCGCATACGACACAGTAATGCTTCTTATTTTACGCATATTGCCTTGCCATTCAGTTTTGGAAGACACTATTCAGAATTAAAACTAAACTTTTTAAAGTAAACACTGTAATTAGGGGCGCTGTAAATTTGATACGGAATTTCAGCCTGGAAAGGTCACATCAAAAAATAGGATATTTGAATATCCAGCTTCCGTACAATGGCAACCCGGTGAAATTTATAAAATATTAAACATTTTGTGCTGAATTAAAATTCCACATTGATTGTTGAATTATTATTTATTTTCTACTTGAAAATTATTTGATTTTTAAATCAAAGAGTTTACATCGTAATTAATCCAATGAATGCTGATGCCAGGGCCATCTGACCTGCAGTGTTCCCATTGGTCAGGAAATTGGCAAATACTAACTCAAGGGATCGATTGTTGACAGACAACTAATGAAACAGCAACAATACATTTCGTGGGAGTTTTCAAACTATAACCTTATTCCAGAAAACGTAAAACGTTTTGATGGGAAATGGGTTTTGCACCATGACAGGGGTACAATTTTTTCCTTTGGATGATGATTGAAAAATAAAAATGCAACTTTCAGTCCTCTACATTCCGCAAGCGAGGGGGGGGGGGGGGGGGGGGGGGGGGGGGGGGGGGGGGGGGGGGGGGGGGGGGGGGGGGGCGTGGCCACGGCATGTCCCGAAAGTGGAAATTTTCACCTGAGAAATTTGATAATCTTAAAAGAAGGCTGCACAGAGATAGTTCACATTGGCCTGCATAGGTGAGAAACACTAACCAGAGCAGCATCTTTGTGTTTTATTTAAAAGCTTTTTAGCGGTGTCGTTGCCCCCACAAATTGATCGAACACATTTGTTGTCAGTGTCTGACCCCACATATTTGGAAATATTGCATTAAATGCCATGCTGTTCGAGGGCCGGTTAAATTCCCATAATTTGAAATTAAACTGGTTCAATTGCCCCCTTACCGCCGCCACACAGTTCTAATGTTTTCTGCATCTTCTCAATTTAAAAAAACTTACATGAACAAAACATCCAGAAGTGGATCACCTCAGACAAAACTCTTTTCTTTAAAACTATGTGCCGCCAGATAATCCATACTCAATTACTACATGCGCAAATATTAAAGTCCATGACCTCGCATGACCGGAATAGGAAACATTGTAAATACGAAAGTGATGAAAACAGCACGTGCAATGCCGTTTGCAATCACGTACACATAGCTGACAGTTGGAAAAAATGCCCAGCGTGTGATAGAAATAATCAATTACTAAAAGATCTTCATCAATTGAAATACCTCGTAATAACTTTGGCAAATCAGATTTGGAAATTTATGGGTGTGGGGGGGGGGGTTGGGGGGTGGGGGTTGATGTCGAAATAAATAATTTGATATTTATTGCACATTAACCAGATCGCATGAACACGTTTATGCAAAAAGAAAAATCGTATTGAGGAAATAAAAAAAATAAAAATAAAATAAAAGGATAAGTAAAAATAAAAAATATACCCTCTTGTTCTAATTTATTGAACTACGAAGACAATACCAATATGCATACTGATTTTTGAACGAGGAACCAACAACGCCTTAGACCGACTGCGCTAGTGAGTCCTGAATGAAAAGGTATTGGTGAAAGTTAATTCAACTAAAGCATACATGCCCGTCCATGAAGCCGGGTACCACTGTTGAACTACCCAAACAAACAATTCCGGTGTTCGAGCCAATCAATAACGTAATAAATAAGACTATTTACAACTGGCCATTTATAAAATTGCGCCCACCAACGGAATGTAAATACAGCAATCAGTAGTTTCTGGTGAGCAATGACGTGTAGCTAGTGAAACTTATGGAATACCCGCTGGATAAAACCAAAGATGTTCCAAAATCAAATAATTTTTCAAATAAACTCTGTGTCAACCCAGTTGCGTTTGTTTTTCTGATCAAAACGGAATGAACAGAGTAACCAAAATAGGAAAGGGATTTTCCCCTCCCTAAGCATATCCCTTTTTCGGCTCAACTTTTTTATTTGCTCTCATCCCGCCACGTCTGATTTTCACGTTTGAGCAGTTTGGGGTCGAAATGGTGGCGGTCCAAACTCGCAAATTGGAAGCTCATCAAATTCGCCTCTAAAACTGATCATTTCCATTATTTAGAGCGGATTTTGGTGGGCAATTGTAGGAAATTTCCTACATTAGAAACTCCCTCCATTTGCAGGTTTTATCGTAGTTATTAGACAGCAAAACAAACAACCGGAATATGGGCCCAGTGTTTATTTAATTTAATACATTAATTTATAAATAAATAAATAAACTCGAATTGTGGAAATTTACCCACAAATTGAAAATACAGAATGTTACAATTTAAACAAAATAATTACAAAATTGGACACTGAAATGCCAAAAAAATACGAAACTCCGACAAATATCCGAATACAATGAAGCTAAACTTGATGATTAATCCGATTTTTTCATTGTTATGGAAATTTCCTTTCCTACGTTCGATTTGAGGTTGTTTTGACATTTGTCTAGGAAAATTATTGTTAAACTTTGACAAATATCCAAATGTACATCAAATTTCATTAGAACGTAGGAAATTTCCCATAAATAAAACCTCATTTACAGGAAAAGTCAGAAACCGCAATCGTAGGAAATTTCCTACGTTACCATTCAAGTGACTTACATTTTGTTGTCAAGGAAATAAATTGTCCAAATGCAATGTAACATTGTAAACTTTCGAAGACCGAAGAGTTCAAAAAACATAAAACTTTCAACCAAAACTGGGAAATTTTTTTTTTTTTTTTTTGATTTCAAGTCCCATAATTTAATTTTATTACAGAAACAACAGAAAGCGCAAAAAAAAAAAAATTCCCCGTAGGAAATTTTCCTACGTTCGTTCGATTCAAGTGATTTTACATTTGTCAAGGATATAAATGCCGAAGTTCTCGACGTTAAAAAAATTTCAAAACTTTTGAAAACTAAATTCAAAACCCATACAACTTTATGATTAATAATCCAAATGTACAGTCACTTGAATTGAACGTAGGAAAATTTTCCCCAATAATTAAACCTAAAAATCATTCATTTTATATATCAGTTCGTAAATTTATTTTAACAGAAAAGTCAGAAACCCCAATCGTAGGAAAATGTTCCCTACGTTACGATTTTCAAGTGATTGAAAGGTAATCTAGGATGATATTGACAAAGTTCTCTATGTTTAATGAATTTCCAATAATTTCAAAATACACAACTTCGACAATTACCCAATGTATAACTCACTTGAATAGAATGTAGGAAAATTTCTGATTTCTCCCAATTAAAAAACCTCAAAAGTTGTATTCAATTTTATATCAGTTCGTTTTTCTTTTACAAAAGAAGTTCTCTATTTGTTAATAAATTTAACTCTGAAATTACAAAACATACAACTTTGACAATATCCAAATGTTTACATCACGCACTTGAATTGAATGTAGGAAATTATCCACAATTAAACCTAAAAAATAAAAAATTTTAACTTTTAATGATCGGTCATATTTGTTTTACAGAAAAAGTCCAGAAACTGATCGTAAGGAAATTTCCTACGTTTCTGATTCAAGTGATTTAATGTATCTAGGTGAAATATTATTGAACAAAGTTGTCCTATTTAAGTTGAATTTGATTTCAATCATTTCAAAAACCACAACTTCCGACAATCATCCCAAGAGTAATAACTCACCGTTGAAATTGAACGTAGGAAATTTCCCACCAACAATTAAACCTAAAAAAATAATTTATTTAAGTCCACATTTATGTTTTTACAAGACAAGTCAAAAGAAACCGATCCGTAGGAAAATTTAATTTCCTACGTTTTGATTCAAAATGTATTTACATTTTATGTCTAGGAATATAATAGACGAAGTTCCTCTCAGTTAATAAATTTCAAACAATGAAATTCAAAACAACATAAAACTTTGACAATAATCCAATGGAAACAAATGTACAACAATTGAAAATAATAACGTAGGAAATTTTCCCACAATTAAACCTAAAAAATAAAAACATTAAATTTTTATATCAGTCGTATTCTTTTAACAAGAAAAGTACAGAAAACAATCGTAGGAAATTTACCTACGTTTCGATTCAAGTGATTTAAAGTATAATAGGAAAATAACTTGACACACGAGTTCTTCTATGTTAATAGGACTCATTCAATAAGTTCAAAACAACAACAACTTCGAGACAACTATCCAAGTTGAAGTAAAATAACTCACTTGAACGTAGGAAATTTCCCACAATTACACCTAAAAAATAATTCATTTTAGAATAGTCGAATTTCTTTTACAGACAAGTCAGAAACCAATCGCAGGAAATTTCCTACGTTCAATTCAAGTGATTTACTCTTTGTCCAGGATATATTGACGAAGTTCTCTTAAGTTAATAAATTTAACACTGAAATTCAAAACATACAACTTTGACAATATCCAAATGTAAATCACTTGAATGGAACGGAAGCAATTACAAACAATTAAACATAAAAAATAATTCATTTTAGATCAGTCATATTTGTTTTACAGAAAAGTCAGAAACGGATCGTAGGAAATTTCCTACGTTCGATTAAAAAAGTAATTCATTTTAGATCAGTCGTATTTGTTTTACAGAAAAGTCAGAAACCAATCGTAGGAAATTTCCTGCGTTCGATTCAAGTGATTTACTTTTGTCTAGGATATCCGTCAAGCAATCGGTCAAGTAATATTAAAGTTATACCATGATAAAGAAACTTGTACAAACTTTTTCTAACGAAAAAAAAGTGTGTTTCCGCAAAAATATGAAGGTAAAACAGGCCATAGTCATGTTAATGGCGGCATGAGTGTGTTCGCAATGTTCACATGCATCAAGTGTCCAAACATTGAAGCAATCCGTCAAGTAATATTAAAGTTATACCATGATGACGAACCTTGCACAAACTTTTTGACAAAAGCGGCACATGCACATGATTGTGAGATATTTACTACAACTAAGGACATACAAGTTTGTCGATATACATAGCAAAGCCATAATAAATATATGTTGTTTACATGGAGAAATATGCAGATGAGGAAGAACAATTTATTTATTTAATGGTGTTTAATGGTCTGTCAAAAGCTAAGGTCATCCTAGGCCATGTTAACTGGGTCAAATCCCATATTTCACCAGTAATAATCAATGGAAATTCAATGGCAAACAAATGGAGTTACATGTATGTAATAAGACATCTGGAGTGTGTGACGCATAATTTCACATTTGGTGTCACACAGGATCTCAGAAGTGTTGTCACGCAGGATCTTACAAATGATGTGACGCAGTATCTCAGGAATAATGCACATGTGATCATGGTGATGCTGCGGATCTCAGGAATGATGTAACGCAGGATCTCAGCAACTCACGAGTGATGGGACGCGGGATCTCATATGTGATGTGACGCATAATTTCACATTTGGTGTGACGCAGGATCTCAGAAGTGTTGTCACACAGGATCTGACAAGTGGTGTCATCATGGGGACGCTGCTGATCACAGAAATGATGTAGCACAGGATCTCAGCAACTCGTAAGTAATGTGACACAGGATGCCACAAGTGATATGGTGCAGGATGTCGACACATGCAGGTTTTCACACATGATGTAACGCAGCTTTTCTAGCTACGTGATACAGGATTTCACAAATGTTGTGATGCAAGATTTCACACTTGATGTCAGATATTTGCATGCCAGAGAGCTTCTGTGATTGAGTTTGACTGTGACGAAAGTGTTCCAACAAGGTGATGACATTGATGCACAGTGGCAGGTCATACTGAAGATATTCATTGTCCGGGTTCAACAAAACATCTACGTCAAACTGAAACAGATATAGAACAGTATACAGTATTATGTTTGATCAAATTCATTAGCGAACAGTGTATGCCCTGAACAGACTACAAACACACAGGTTGATCAGGGACTACACTGGTTGCAAACTCATTAGGTGATGCGTGTCTTTTAAGGGACGTCTGAAATAAACTAGATTACCGCGGCCTGCATGTCGCTCCTTGGGGCGAGGCATGGACACTAAAAAAAGAGATATAGTGGATAGAAAAACTTTAATCAAAAAACTTTAACCGGACACACGCACGTATGGATGTACGCCAAAGTGCCGACTATATGGCGCTTTCCGCAAGCGGGCGCGACAAAAACTTTAACCAAAAACGTTAACCAAAAATTTAAAAGTAATTAGACCTTGACATTGGGCAAAGGGGCCGCACGGGAGCGGGGTAGAATGAAAATATAGATGCTGATAAACACCCATGTGAAATTTCAAGGTAATGAGAAAAGCAGGTGCAGAGATATAGTACATGAAAAAACTTTAACCAAAAACTTTAACAAAAAACTTCAAAGTAATTTGACCTTGACATTGGGCACAAGGGCCGCACGGGTGGGGGGTAGAATGAAAATATGGATGATGATAAACAGGCATGTGAAGGTTCAAGGTAATGGGCAAAGTAGGTGCATAAATATAGTACATGAAAAAACTTTAACCAAAAACTTCAAAGTAATTTGATCTTGACATTGGGCACAGGGGCCGCACGGGTGGGGGTAGAATGAAAATATGGATGATGATAAACACCCATGTGAAGTTTCAAGGTAATGGACAAAGCAGTTGCAGAGATATAGTATAACGAAAATCTTTAACCAAAAACACGTACGTACGTACGCCAAAGTGCCGACTATATCGCGCTTTCTGCAAGCGGGCTCGACAAAAATAATGTACTCTCGCTTTTAATGAATTTATGTAGTGAACAACCGCCATTGGCGGGTAGGAAATGTGCAATGTCCCTTAAAACTGTGAGTACCGACTGTGCCTCAGATACAACGGTAATATCCAATAATTCCAATTCATGGGCACTAAATGACATATATGTGGCTGTGACTGGAGAAATTGGGCTTATGGGTTTTGCAACCAATGTAGATCCAGACCGGCCTGCGCATCCTCAGTCTGATCAGAATCTACACTGCTCGCCGTTCCATCAATGAAACACCCGTCATGCTTCTAACAAGCAATATACATCATTATCAGGCTACACGAGTGTGAAGAAGCTACGCTACACTGGTCACATATCCCATAAGCCACATTTCTCCAGTCACAGCCACATATTATCAATCAATCACACCATTTTATTTCATCACATTCCCCAAAGCATGCACTACATTCAAGTACATGCCTTCAGAACCTGTCATAAGCAGGGCAGATAATTTGGTATGGCATAATTTGGCATTTTCGCTATACATGTACCAGTACGTTCTGAAATGATAATACTATACCACATTTAGAAAATAGTTCCCAGTATAGACGCTAGTGTAATTAATTTATATGAAACAATTTAGTAACCTTCAATCGTAAAACAGTTATAATACTGAAAAATATTGTACTGTAAAATAGTTACGGAATTATTAGTTTGTACTTGTCATATTATTTTTATAATATTAATTTCTTTTCAGTAAACTATATCAAATATGTCAGTGAGTCACATTTAACTACTAAAGTGCAAATTAGATCAGATTCGCTATTCTGCAGACTGAGAGGAAGCCATGAGTGGAATAGTAACTATGGCTGCGAACGGTACGATAGTACATTGCAAGAATTACAATTAGCAACTACATGTATGTATACTGCTTCAAGTTTAGTACCAATTTTGCTATGCTGATGTGTTATCCAGTACGCTGTTCATTTTTGTTTACACTGCGAGATGCGCAGAATTATCAGAAATAAACATGATGTTGCAAACACACAGGTGGCATCAGACATCACAATAAATTGATGTAATTTACTGACGTCCGAATTTTATGAGACTTTTAACATGCACAGACTTCTTTGAACTGCCTCGGCTTATATGCTGCTGGAATTTGGACTAAATATGGGCATGATACTGACATTTAAACTTGTTTTGATTGCGTTTGAATAGTTCTTTGTCCTACTTCATAGATAGGTACAATGGTGTCGGCTAAATCTGCACACCTAAGGCTTTCCAAACACATTTATATGTCATTAAAGGTACATTCCCACTCAGTAGGCACAAACTGTTACTTACATCAGAGACATCATCCTACACATTTTCTGGCAAAATAAACATTCATTCACCATTATTCCATGTATTGATTGGCATTATTATCAATTTTATATTAGCCGTAAATTTACACACTGATATCAGGGGCGATAATCGTGTTTCCTTAAAATGTTAACGGACATTACTATTTATTCTCTGTATTTATTTTTTGATGTGCAATGATCATACTTTATAATCTGTCGAAAATATTATTTTTTCAGGTGACGCATTTAATTAGTATATTAAAATAATTAAAAAATATCATGCCTCATTTGCATATGAAAATAGCCTGATAGCCTGATACCACCGCGCGTCACTATCAGTAAAATAAATATACTAAATGATTATATCTGTATAGCGGGCACTTATAATTTTTAGAACTGGTGTAATAGTGACACAATTATACAACTATTTAATTCCTATAAAGAACAGTTTGTGCCTACTGCGTGGGCATGTACATTTTGCCTTTAACATCCCCATATTCAGTCAAAATTTCATGAATATTCAACGCAGTACTAAGATGTCTGTGCAGGTAAAATGTCATAACATTTTGACGTCAGTAAGTAACGTAAATTATGTGATGTATGACATCCCACGCGTGTTGGCAACGTCACATTTGTTTCTGCTAATGCTGCGCATCTGGTAGTGAAAACAAAATGGCGAACAGCTTTCTGGATCAGCATAGCAAAATTGGCCTTAAACTTGAAGCAGAACTATCCAGTGACATCATGACAGGTTAGTTTCTTAGTTGAACAGTTAATTTAGTAGGGTCTGAGGATTTTACACATTTTGACTATATTCGGAATAACATTTTATCAAACAATCGGAATGACATAAAATTGTGCTACAGTGTAGCAATTACTCCGCTTGTTTATTCCGAAATCCACATATTTTATTATGATATACGCAAGGCTAAATTTGACGTGAATTGCGCTACATTAGCCGATACGCAGAATTAGCCGATAACAAAATAAATTTGCTAATACACACTTTACTAGGTGAATAATCAATGTATGATTGATGATATCTTTGATTAATATTGTTGCCGTTGCTCTCAATAATGTCACATCAGTGGGAGAAATATATTTTTTGTATGTGTAGTAGTACGGCCTTGGTATGATAATCAAACATTTGTACTGTCTTGCGGTACAAGCCGGCTTTTATAGCGACGTGGTAAAATGTTCGTCTCACTCAGGCGGCCTGGGTTCGACCCCAGCCGCCGACAAAATATTTTTCACTTTATAACACATTCCGCTCTTACATTGTACTACATTAATTGCTACACTGTGGCACAATTTTATTCCGAATATAGACAAAATGTGTAAAATTCTCTGCTGAGGGAATAGCTGTCTTATTTACTAAATTAACTGTTAAACGAAGGAACTAACCTGCCATGATGTCACTGGATAGTTCTGCTTCATGTTTAATACCAATTTTACTATGCTGATCCAGTATGCTGCACGCCATTTTGTTTACGCTACCAGATGCGCAGCATTAGCCGAAACAAATGTGACGTTACAAACACGCATGTGATATGCATCACACAATTTACGTCACTTACTGACGTCAGCACGTTATGACATTTTACTTGCACAAACGTCTTTGAACTGCGTTGAATATTCAGGAAAGTTTGACTGAATATGGAGATGGTAATGCCATATAAATTTGTTTGGAAAGCCTTAGGTGCGCAGAATTAGCAGACACCATTGCACCATTGTATGCAAAGATCCCTAAAAAATAACCATTACAGAAGTTAATATATGCAAATGAGAGATAATACTCAACGAAATAGCATAAGAGCATAATTCCTATTTCTCTCAGTTGTTTGTTGAGCTTAACTCAATAACCGGCAAGGCAATCCATGCCAGGTTTCAATAAGACGCTTTGATATTCACAAATCCTACACTTGAAATGCGAACAAATCTTATACTTAGAATGAACAAATCCTACACGTGAATGAGAACAAATTAGACAGTTGACATCAATACGGCAAGGCAATCACCGTCAGGTATCGATCAGAATCTTTGATATCCATTTAAATCCGACACTTGAAAGTCTACAAATTTGACTTGGCAACTAATCATACATCCATAATAATAATGGTGATGTATGTCAGCATGTCATGTTTTAATTATCTCGATAATTATATTACACATGACTATCGGTATCTACATGTGTCAAAACAGGAAGTGCTAATTATAACCCTCAGCTTCAGCAGGTATAATAATATTCAGGGTCTTCAGTTAGTAACTCATGATCATTGTAGGAAATCGTCTTGCAGCACATGTATATGTCCCCAATGCTCTGGTCTGAGCTTAACCCGAATATTCTGTCTGTAACGCTGGACGACTTACGTTACAGACAGAACATTCGGGTTAGTCTGAGCTATGAAAATGTATTACAATTTTTTACCAATTCATTCTCATACTGTTTCTGTAAAAATAAGCCAAATATACATTTGCTTTATATTGTGCAATATTTGACTTTTACACATGCTGTTATTCCCTTAATTACCTATTGGCGCGTGACTTTGATTAGCCTGAGGCTGCTGTGTATTTTCCAATTCAGTGCACACGGGATTTGTTAGCGATACAGTGTTATCTGGCTGTGATATGAATAAATGGGGCTCAAGTACAATGCAACCAGTCAGGGACCATGCATACCATTTATCCAGCCACAGCTACATAATTATTAGACCAATCTATGTTTACATCAACGTAACCGCAATTTGACAAAACAAAGACTTTCTTCTGGAAATCATTTTCTATTTATTTGAAATAGTAATGAAGTTAAATTGTGTTCATTAACGTAATACTACCCATGTGAAAATTGAATATTAATATATATAATATTAATTATTTTTATCTGTCAAAGAACAAAATATTAGACAAGTGAGATAGTGTATGTGTTTTATTAACTAGGCCCCAATTTCGGGAGAAGTGGTGCAATTGACATGAACGCCCGGGCGTCTATTAGAATCTTTACGGTATGCTTAAACGCGGAAAAATGGGAAATATGCAAATTCTCCGTCACATATGTCTGATCGCAGCCACGGTTTCATCTTCACTTAAGTTAGTGCAGCGAGTTATCGTGCAAGTGTCTCCATTTATGGGATGGTCGCCGGGCCTAGGCCACCTGTCGTCCGCGATTTAAACTCGCCCATAATTAATTTATGGCATTCTGTAACGTCAATGTTCGCTTCCGGTGTAAACACGCAATATTGCTAGCAGACGGCCAGAGTTAGCACATGCGAAAATATAATTTTATCCAAACTACACAGCATTCCGATGAGACGGATCGCTTAATTTTCGTTAGAAAATTATTTTCAGACCAGTCCAATTATAAAAATGGGATGTTTTTCTTTGACAAATATGAAGAATACTTGCAAATATTGTGAGTATGTCACTGTCTGACCCAAGTTAGCTGGTATAAGTATCTGTATCATGTATAAATAATGTGCAGACATAAGAAACCTATACATCATAATGTTTTGGAAGCTTTCCTATTTCTGCACAAAATATGCAAATAGTGAATTCTGTAGATATATTAACAAGACAAAGTCAAGAGATCCATGGTAATCGCTGAACACGAATGGCATACAGAATAGGTAAAAAATAAGACAAATACACAGAATTGCAATACAAATAAATATTGATTCATTATACCATGACAACTGTTGGATTGTCTATCTGGAGATAGATTTCAAAATAACATACATGTACAGTAGCATATATAGCCTACTAAAGGCGAACATAGTGAATATTGAAATATCTGTATAAAATATAAGGGCGAGTGGCAAACCAGTAAGGGCGAGTAAGATTTTCCATCTACTAGGACTTTAGGGCTTGTGATATTTCAAATAATTTTACACACAGTATGTATTGTTTAGAAATATACAAACAATAATTGACCATCCAAGACACACTAGAATCACCTGTGGTACTACCACCCATATTGCATCGTCGTTTTTTTTGATAATGATTTTATGTATTAAACTGACAATTCCAGATCTGCTCTGAAATGTATGTCAACTTTCAACGTCATTTACGGAAGATACTGATAGGACAGATTTTGAAAATCAATATCAGAAAAATACGATAATGACTGCTCCGAAATTTATGTCAGTTTTCAACGTAATTTACAGAAGTTGATTGTATTTTAATATCTGCCACGAATTTGAATTCTTAATCAGAGACTTGCTTACACCCCGACACATATTACACAGACGAAATTTGTGTGTTGCTTTGTGTAAAAAACAAAACCGAATTATGCCATACAAGGGACCTGGGCAAGTTGTGGTACCGTAACACTTGTACATATACGGATATTAATTATTGCAAATTGAAATTCAACACAATTTTTTAGGGTTAACAAAACGCCCACATTTTTCACATGTCCGAAATTTTAGAGACACAAACAATAATTATTTTCTTGAAAAATAAGGGTTTCCGAATATTTAGGGTGTCCAAAAACATAGGGTACTTACGGTAGTTTGCTTCAAAATGAAAACATGGAGACAATTCTAATGAAATACCAAGTTGTGTTTTCATGGAAAATAAGACAAATATGCTATATTTGTGGTCTGTTTATTGTTTTCTGCAGCATGATAAAGGTACCACAAAATTTGTATTGCTTTTTGATACTCGCTACTTCTTATTTCAGTTTTTTTTTGTGACAATTGTAATTGGTTATTTAAGTAAATACGCAGCTTATCTGGAGCTCTGTTTGAAGCAGTATAATTGCGAACTGTAACTCGCGTACTGTTTGTAACCAGAGTTACGATACCACGCATAGGCGATTTAGTAATTAAATCTAATTTGCGATTTAGTAGTTAAATGGGACATATTTTACATCTGAAAAAAATATTAATATTATAAAAATAATACAAGTACAAACTAATAATTCCGAAACCAATTTGACAGTATTTTTCAGTATTATAGATATTTTACAATTGAAGGTTACTAAATTGTTTCATATAAATTAATTACACTATAGCGTCTATACTGGGAACTATTTTCTAAATGTGGTATATACAGGGGGCTCCAAATAAGGAATTAGTAATTGCGTATTGTCACTCCATCATTTCTGAAGCAATTGGGTATTTCAAAATTTTAATTGTGTAAAATAGAATCACACAACTGTTTACACATCAGCAGACCGCACTCGTTGAATAGTTTGCTTCTAAATGAAAACACATCTTGGTATTTCATTAGAAGACAATTCTAATGAAATACCAAGATGTGTTTTCATGGAAAAATAAGAAAATATGCTATATTTTTGGTCTGTTTATTGTATTCTGTAGCATGATAAAGTTACCACAAATCTTTCATTGCTTTTTGATACTCACTACTTCTGATTTAAATTGGGTTTTTGGCAATTTTAATTGGGTATTTACGCAAATACGCACCATATTTGGAGCTCTATATATATTATCATTTCAGAACATACTGGCACATGTATAGCGAAAATGCCAAATTATCTGCCCTGCTTATCACATGTTCTGATAGCATGTACTTGAGAATGTAGCACATGTTTTGGGGAATGTGATGCAATCAAATAGTGTGATTGATTGATAATATGTGGCTGTGACTGGAGAAATGGGGCTTATGGAATGTGTGTGGCTTCTTCACACTCATGTAGCCTGATAAAGATCTATATTGCTTGTTAGAAGCATGACGGTTGTTTCATTGATGAAATGGCGAGCAGTGTAGATCCTGATCAGACTGCAGATGAGCATACGCCTAATTTATCCAGTCACAGCCACATATATGTCATTTACTGCGCATGAATTGGAATTATTGGATGTTACCGTTGTATCTGAGGCACAGTCAGTACTCACAGTTTTAAAGGTACATGCCCACTCAGAGGGCACAAACTGTTCTTTATAGGAATTAGTGTATATTTGTGTCGCTATTCCACCTGTTCTAAAAATTACGAGTGCCCACTATACAGATATAATCATTTAGTAATATTTATTTTACTGATAGTGACGCGCGGTGGTATCAAGCCACATGATATTTTTGTCCCGCCTGCTTTAGCAGAAGCGGGACATAGGCATAGCTTTTCCGCAGGCGGCGGTGTCGGAGGCGGCGTCAACATTTCATGTTAAGTTTTTGCGTTTAGCTCAGTTTCCAGAAAAGTATAACTCCTACGACCTCGATACTTGGTATACATCAACACTGTGCTGTAACCATCTCACACAGAGGGAGCCCATGTGACCTTGACCTACTTTTCATGATTCATTGACCTACTTTTCACATGCATTCAACGTTAAGTTTTTGCTTTTAGCTCTGTTTCTAAAACTTAACGCTCAGGTTAATTCATTGTAACTTCTGTTTCCCTTAATGGAATGCTTTAATATTCCATACATGCATTTGTAACAACATCTCGCATCATTCTACATAAATCCCATGATGCCCGCTAACCCCAAAGGTCACGTCAGTGACTTAGAAATTTCCGTGTTTCGAAAAGTTAACGCCCGGTTTAATGTATTACAACCTCTGTTTCCCTTGATGGAATGTTTCGGTATACATCAACACTGTGATGTAACCATCTCACACAGAGGGAGCCCATGTGACCTTGACCTAGTTATCATGGTTCATTGACCTACTTTTCGCATGCATTCAACGTTAAGTTTTTGCGTTTAGCTCTGTTTCTAAAACTTAACTCTCAGGTTAATTCATTGTAACTTCTGTTTCCCTCAATGGAATGCTTTAATATTCCATACATGCATTTGTAACAACAATCCGCATCATTCTACAGAAAGCCCATGGTGCCCACTAACTCCAAAGGTCAAGGTCGCTGACTTAGAAATTTCTGTGTTTGGAAAAGTAAACGCTCAGTTTATGCTTTAATATTCCATACATGCATTTGTAACAACATCCCGCATCATTCTACAGAAAGCCCATGGTGCCTGCTAACCCCAAAGGTCAAGGTCATTGACTTAGAAAGTTTTGTGTTTGGAAAAGTAAACGTTCAGTTTATGCTTTGATATTCCATGCATTTGTAACAACATCCCGCATCATTCTACAGAAAGCCCATGGTGCCCGCTAACCCCAAAGGTCAAGGTCACTGACTTACAAATTTCCGTGTTTGGAAAAGTTAACGCTCAGTTTATGCTTTAATATTTCATACATGCATTTGTAACAACATCCCGCATCATTCTACAGAAAGCCCATGGTGCCCGCTAACCCCAAAGGTCAAGGTCACTGAATTAGAAATTTCTGTGTTTGCAAAAGTTAGCGCTCAGTTTATGCTTTAATATTCCATACATGCATTTGTAACAACATCCCGCATCATTCTACAGAAAGCCCATGGTGCCCGCAAACCCCGAATGTCAAGGTCGCTGACTTAGAAATTTCCGTGTTTGTAAAAGTTAACGCTCAGTTTATGCTTTAATATTCCATACATGCATTTGTAACAACATCCCGCATCATTCTACAGAAAGCCCATGGTGCTCACTAACCCCAAGCTTTAGCCGGTAATTCGTATTTACAAAGCAACTACGAATTATCGGTACCCATTTGCAGCTGGGTGAACTGGAGCAGTGTGGATAAAGTGTCTTGCTCAAGGACACAACGCACGCCGCTAGTCAGGCTCGAACCCACGTCCCTTGGATCAGTAGTCCAACACACTTAACCATTACGCCACGGCGCTCCTAACCCCAAGGTTATTACAAGCTCCTTATGTACTATCAAACTGCACCAGGCGGGACATCTTGCTCCGCGGAGCTCTTGTTTAATTATTTATACAAATTAAATGCCTCACCTGAAAAAATAGTATTTTCGACAGATTATAAAGTATGATCATTGCACATCAAAATATAAATACAGAGAATAATTAGTAATGTTCGTTAACAATTTAAGGAAACACGGTTATGACCCCTGATATCAGTATGGATATTTACCTGATATAAAATGTACAATAATGCCAATCATTATGTGGGGAAATTGTGAATGAATGTTTATTTTGCCAGGAAATGTCTCTGATATAAAGAACATTTTGTGCCTACTGAGTGGGCATGTACATGTACCTTTAAGGGACCTGGAACATTTTCTTCCAGCAAATGGCGAGTATTCACTACATAGATTCATTAAAAGCAGGAGAACATTATTTTTTATTGCTGACGTCCCTTAAAAGACATCACCTAATGAGTTTGCAACCAGTGTAGTCCCTGATCAGCCTGGGCGTTTGTAGTCTGATCAGGGCATACACTGTTCGCTAATGAATCAAACATACGGTAATACTGTATACTTTCCTATATCTGTTTCAGTTTGACGTAGATGTTTTGTTGAACCCGGACAATGAATATCTTCAGTATGACCTGCCACTGTGTATCAATGTCATCACCTTGTTGGAACACTTTCGTCACAGTCAAACTCAATAACAGAAACTCTGTGGCATGTAAATATCTCACATCAAGTGTGAATGCTCTATCACTTGTGGCATCCTACGTCACATCACTCACGAGTTGCAGAGATCCTGTGCTACATCATTTCTGTGATCCGCAGCGTCCCCATGATGACATCACTTGTCAGATCCTGTGTGACAACACTTATGAGATCCTACGTCACACCAAATGTGAAATTATGCGTCACATCACATGTGAGATCCCGCGTCACATCACTCGTGAGTTGCTGAGATCCTGCGTTACATCATTCCTGAGATCCGCAGCATCAGCATGATCACATCACTTGTGCATTCCTGAGATACTGCGTCACATCATTTGTAAGATCCTGCGTGACAACACTTCTGAGATCCTGTGTGACACCAAATGTGAAATTCTGCGTCACATCACTCCAGATGTCTTACTACATACATGTAACTCTATTTGTTTGCCATTGAATTTCCATTGACGGTACCCCCATCCATACAGATGACATATGGGATTTGACCCAGTTAACATGGCCTAGGACGACCTTAGCTTTTGACAGGCTATTAAACACCATTAAATAAATAAATTGTTCTGCCTCCACTGCATAGTTCTCCATGTAAACAACATATATTTATTATGGCTTTTTGCATGTATATTGACAAACTTGTATGTCCTTAGTTGTAGTAAAATCTCACAATCATGTGCATGTGCCGCTTTTGTCAAAAAGTTTGTACAAGGTTCGTCATCATGGTATAACTTTAATATTACTTGACGGATTGCTTCAATGTTTGGACACTTGATGCATGTGAACATTGCGAACACACTCATGCCGCCATTAACATGACTGTGGCCTGTTTTACCTTCATATTTTTATTTTGCGGAAACACACTTTTTTTTCGTAAGAAAAAGTTTGTACAAGTTTCTTCATCATGGTATAACTTTAATATTACTTGACCGATTGTTTGACGGATATCTTAGACAAAAGTAAATCACTTGAATCGAACGCAGGAAATTTCCTACGATTGGTTTCTGACTTTTCTGTAAAACAAATACGACTGATCTAAAATGAATTACTTTTTTAATCGAACGTAGGAAATTTCCTACGATCCGTTTCTGACTTTTCTGTAAAACAAATATGACTGATCTAAAATGAATTATTTTTTAGGTTTAATTGTTTGAAATTGCCTCCGTTCCATTCAAGTGATTTACTTTTGGATATTGTCAAAGTCGTATGTTTTGAATTTCAGTGTTACATTTATTAACTTCGTCAATATATCTTGGACAAAAGTAAATCACTTGAATCGAACGTAGGAAATTTCCTGCAATTGGTTTCTAAGTTTTCTGTAAAAGAAATACGACTGATATAAAATGAATGATTTTTGGGTTTAATTGTGGGAAATTTCCTACGTTCAATTCAAGTGATATACATTTGGATATTGTCAAAGTTGTATGTTTTGAATTTCAGTGTTGAAATTTATTAACTTCGGGAACTTCGGGAATATATCCTAGACAAATGTAAATCACTTGAATCAAACGTAGGAAATTTCCTGCGATCGGTTTCTGACTTGTCTGTAAAAGAAATTCGACTATTCTAAAATGAATTATTTTTTAGGTGTAATTGTGGGAAATTTCCTACGTTCAAGTGAGTTATACTTCAACTTGGATATTGTCGAAGTTGTGTTTTGAATTATTGAAAGTCATTAACATAGAGAACTTTGTCAATATATCCTATATACTTTAAATCACTTGAATCGAACGTAGGAAATTTCCTACGATTGGTTTCTGACTTTTCTGTAAAAGAAATACGACTGATATAATATTAATGATTTTTTATGTTTAATTGTGGGAAATTTCCTACGTTAAATTCAAATGATGTACTGGTACATTTGGATATTGTCAAAGTTGTATGTTTTGAATTTCAGTGTTGAAATTTATCAACTGAGAGAACTTCTTCAATATATCCAAGACAAATGTAAATCCTTGAATCAAACGTAGGAAATTTCCTACGATCGGTTTCTGACTTGTCTGTAAAACAAATGCGACTAGGTAAATAAATTATTTTTTAGGTTTAATTGTGGGAAATTTCCTACGTTCAATTCAAGTGAGTTATACTTGGATATTGTCGAAGTTGTGTTTTGAATTATTGAAATTCATTAACATAGAGAACTTTGTCAATATATCCTAGATACATTAAATCACTTGAATCAAACATAGGAAATTTCCTACGATCAGTTTCTGACTTTTCTGTAAAACAAATATGACCAATCTAAAATGAATTATTTTTTAGATTTAATTGTGGGAAATTTCCTACATTCAATTCAAGTGATGTACATTTGGATATTGTCAAAGTTGTATGTTTTAAATTTCAGTGTTAACTTTATTAACATAGAGAACTTTGTATATATATCCTGGACAAAAGCAAATCACTTGAATCGAACGTAGGAAATTTCCTACGATCGGTTTCTTACTTTTCTGTGAAAGAAATACGACTGATATAAAATGAATAACTTTTGAGGTTTAATTGTGGGAAATTTCCTACGTTCTATTCAAATGAGTTGTACTTGGATATTGTCGAAGTTGTGTTTTGAATTATTGAAATTCATTAACATAGAGAACTTTGTCAATATATCCTAGATACTTTAAATCACTTGAATCGAACGTAGGAAATTTCCTACGATCGGTTTCTGACTTTTCTGTAAAAGAAATACGACTGATATAAAATGAATGATTTTTAGGTTTAATTGTGGGAAATTTCCTACGTTCAATTCAAGTGATGTACATTTGGATATTGTCAAAGTTGTATGTTTTGAATTTCAGTGTTGAAATTTATTAACTTCGAGAACTTTAGCAATATATCCTTGACAATGTAAATCATTTGAATCGAACGTAGGAAATTTCCTACGATCGGTTTCTGTTGTTTCTGTAAAACAAATACGACTGATCACAGTTTTGTGAAAGTTTTATGTTTTGGATCTCGGTGTTGAAAGTTACATGTATTTGACAATATATCCTGCACAAAAGTAAGTCACTTGAATGGAATGTAGGAAATTTCCTACGATCGGTTTCTGACTTTTCTGTAAATGAGGTTTAATTGTGGGAAATTTCCTACGTTCAATTAAATTGATGTACATTTGGATATTGTCAAAGTTGTATGTTTTGAATTTCGGTGTTGAAATTTATTTAGAGAAGTTTAACAATATTTCCTAGACAAAAGTAAAACACCTAAATCGAAATAACGTAGAAATTTCCTACAATGAAAACTGATTAATCATCATGTTTAGTTCATTGTATTCGGATATTGTCGGAGTTGTATTTTTTGGCATTTCAGTGTCCAATTTGTGATTATTTTGTTAAATTTTACATTCTGTATTTCAATTGTGGGAAATTTCCCACAATCGAGTTTATATTTATTAAATTAATTTATTAAATAACACTGCCCATATTCCTTCCGTTGTTTGTTTTGCTGTCAATAACTACGAAAACCTGCAAATGGAGAGTTTCTAATGTAGGAAATTTCCAACAATGCCCACCAAAACTGCTCAAACCTGGAAATGATCAGTTTTAGAGGCGAATTTGAAGAGCTTCCAATTTGCGAGTATGACCACATTTCGACCCCAAAACTGCTCAAACCTGGAAATCAGTCGTGGCGAGAGAGCAAAAAAGTGAGCGAAAAAGGGATATGCTTGGGAAAATCCCTTTCTATTTGGTACTCTGTTAATGGCATTTTATAATGTAACATAAAGTACGGGAACGAATCGGGAAAGGGCGAACGTATACGGCTACTAATCAGTTGTGATCACATGTGCTGGATTCAAGCCAAAATTAACATATTTCATAATTGTTTCGTAGTGAATGACCATTGTGATCTTCACAGCGTATTGGACGCCGTGGTGCAATGGCTCCGTGCAGGTCTTGCCTGCTCCTTAATTCGAGCGTACGACACGTACATGAGTTCGAATCCCGAGTCAGAATTTTTCTTTTCATTTTTTTTAAATTGTGTCAATTTCTACTAATTCGAGTATTCATCATTTCTGTTGCGACCAATGTAGCATAAGATCAGTGTGTGCATCGACACAGTATGCTTTTTATTTACGAATATTGCTTGCCATTCAGTTTGGAAGACACTATTCAGAATAAAACTAACTTTAGTAAACACTGTATTAGGGCGCTTGTAAATGTTCGGAATTTCAGCCTGGAAGGTCACACAAAAATAGGATATTTGAATATCCAGCTTCGTACAATGGCACCGGTGAAATTTATAAATATTAAACTTTGTGCTGATTAAAATTCACATTGATTGTTGAATTATTATTTTCTACTTGATATTTGATTTTAATCAGAGTTTACATCGTATTAATCAATGAATGCTGATTCCAGGGCCATCTGACCTGTTCCCATTGGTCAGAAATTGGCAAATACGAATCGAGGGTATGTTGTGACAGACACTAATGAAAACAACAGACATTTCTGGGAGTTTCAAACTATAACTTATTCCAGAGAAAACGTATTGATGGGAATGGGTTTGCACCATGACAGTACATTTTCCTTTGGATGATGATTGAGAAAATATGCAACTTTCAGTCTCTACTTCCGCAAGCGACGTGGCACGGCATGGTCCGAAAGTGGAAATTTCACCTGAGAATTTGATAATCTTAAAGAGGCTGCACAGAGATAGTTCACATTCCTGCATAGGTGAGAAACACTAACAGAGCAGCATATTTGTGTTTATTTAAAAGCTTCTAGCGTGTCTTGCCCACAAATGTCGAACACATGTTGCTGTCTGCCCACATATTTGGAATATTGCATTAAATGCATGCTGTTCGAGGCCGTTAAATTCATAATTTGAAATTAACTGGTCATTGCCCCCTTACCGCCACACATTCAATGTTTTCTGCATCTCTCAATTTAAAAAACTTACATAACAAAACTTCAGAAGTGGATCACTCAGACAAAACTCTTTTCTTAATATGTGCCGCAGTAATCATATTCATTACTACATGCGCAATATAAGTCATGACCTCGCATGACCGGAATAGGAACATGTAAATACGAAGTGATGAAAACAGCACGTGCAATGCCGTTGCAATCACGTGCACATAGCTGACAGTTGAAAATGCCCAGTGTGATAGAAATATCAATTACTGAAGATCTTCATCATTGATACTCGTATAACTTGCAAAGCAGATTTGGAATTTATGGGTAGTTGATGTCGAAATAATGATATTTTGCACATTACCAGATCGCATGAACACGTTTATGCAAAAAGAAAAATCGTATTAGGAAATAAAAAAAATAATAAAAGGATAAGTAAAAAATATACACTCTTGTTCTAATTTGAACTACGACGACATACCATTGCATACGTTGAACGAGGAACACAACGCCTTAGACCACTGCGCTAGTGAGTCCTGAATGAAAGTATTGGTGAAAGTATTCAACTAAAGCATACATGCCCGTCCATGAAGCCGGGTACCACTGTTGAACGTACCCAAACAATTCGTGTCTGAGCCATAACGTAATAAAGACGATTTACAACTGGCCATTTATAAAATGCGCCCACAACGGAATGTATACAGCATCGTAGTTTCTGTGAGCAATGACTGTAGCTAGGTGAAACTTGTGATACACGTGGATAAACCAAAGATGTCCAAAATAAATATTTTATTTCAACTCTGTGTCACCCAGTGCGTTGTTTTCGATCAAAACGGAATGGCATTTTATAATGTAACAAAAAGTACGGGAACGAATCGGGAAAGGGCGAACGTATACGGCTACTAATCAGTTGTGATCACATGTGCTGGATTCAAGCCAAAATTAACATATTTCATAATTGTTTCGTAGTGAATGACCATTGTGATCTTTACAGCGTATTGGACGCCGTGGTGCAATGGCTCCGTGCAGGTCTTGCCTGCTCCTTAATACGAGCGTACGACACGTACATGAGTTCGAATCCCGAGTCAGAATTTTTTTTTCATTTTTTTTTAAATTGTGTCAATTTCTACTGATTCGAGTATTCATCATTTCTGTTGCGACCAATGTAGCATAATATCAGTTTGCGCATCGACACAGTATGCTTTTTATTTACGCATATTGCTTGCCATTCAGTTTGGAAAACACTATTCAGAATAAAACTAACTTTAGTAAACACTGTATTAGGGCGCTTGTAAATGTTCGGAATTTCAGCCTGGAAGGTCACACAAAAATAGGATATTTGAATATCCAGCTTCGTACAATGGCACCGGTGAAATTTATAAATATTAAACTTTGTGCTGATTAAAATTCACATTGATTGTTGAATTATTATTTTCTACTTGATATTTGATTTTAATCAGAGTTTACATCGTATTAATCAATGAATGCTGATTCCAGGGCCATCTGACCTGTTCCCATTGGTCAGAAATTGGCAAATACGAATCGAGGGTATGTTGTGACAGACACTAATGAAAACAACAGACATTTCTGGGAGTTTCAAACTATAACTTATTCCAGAGAAAACGTATTGATGGGAATGGGTTTGCACCATGACAGTACATTTTCCTTTGGATGATGATTGAGAAAATATGCAACTTTCAGTCTCTACTTCCGCAAGCGACGTGGCACGGCATGGTCCGAAAGTGGAAATTTCACCTGAGAATTTGATAATCTTAAAGAGGCTGCACAGAGATAGTTCACATTCCTGCATAGGTGAGAAACACTAACAGAGCAGCATATTTGTGTTTATTTAAAAGCTTCTAGCGTGTCTTGCCCACAAAAATGTCGAACACATGTTTGAGCTGTTCTGCCCACATAATTTGGAATATTGCATTAAATGCATGCTGTTCGAAGCCGTTAAATTCATAATTTGAAATTAACTGGTCACTGCCCCCTTACCGCCACACATTCAATGTTTTCTGCATCTCTCAATCTAAAAAACTTACATAACAAAACTTCAGAAGTGGATCACTCAGACAAAACTGTTTTCTTAATATGTGCCGCGGTAATCATACTCATTACTACATGCGCAATATAAGTCATGACCTCGCATGACCGGAATAGGAACATGTAAATACGAAATGATGAAAACAGCACGTGCAATGCCGTTGCAATCACGTGCACATAGCTGACAGTTGAAAATGCCCAGTGTGATAGAAATATCAATTACTAAAGATCTTCATCATTGATACTCGTATAACTTGCAAAGCAGATTTGGAATTTATGGGTAGTTGATGTCGAAATAATTGATATTTTGCACATTACCAGATCGCATGAACACGTTTATGCAAAAAGAAAAATCGTATTAGGAAATAAAAAAAATAATAAAAGGATAAGTAAAAAATATACACTCTTGTTCTAATTTGAACTACGACGACATACCATTGCATACGTTGAACGAGGAACACAACGCCTTAGACCACTGCGCTAGTGAGTCCTGAATGAAAGTATTGGTGAAAGTATTCAACTAAAGCATACATGCCCGTCCATGAAGCCGGGTACCACTGTTGAACGTACCCAAACAATTCGTGTCTGAGCCATAACGTAATAAAGACGATTTACAACTGGCCATTTATAAAATGCGCCCACAACGGAATGTATACAGCATCGTAGTTTCTGTGAGCAATGACTGTAGCTAGGTGAAACTTATGATACACGTGGATAAACCAAAGATGTCCAAAATAAATATTTTCAAACTCTGTGTCACCCAGTGCGTTGTTTTCGATCAAAACGGAATGGCATTTTATAATGTAACAAAAAGTACGGGAACGAATCGGGAAAGGGCGAACGTATACGGCTACTAATCAGTTGTGATCACATGTGCTGGATTCAAGCCAAAATTAACATATTTCATAATTGTTTCGTAGTGAATGACCATTGTGATCTTCACAGCGTATTGGACGCCGTGGTGCAATGGCTCCGTGCAGGTCTTGCCTGCTCCTTAATTCGAGCGTACATGAGTTCGAATCCCGAGTCAGAATTTTGTTTTCATTTTTTTTTTAAATTGTATCAATTTCTACTGATTCGAGTATTCATCATTTCTGTTGCGATCAATGTAGCATTATATCAGTGTGCGCATCGACACAGTATGCTTTTTATTTACACATATTGCTTGCCATTCAGTTTGGAAGACACTATTCAGAATAAAACTAACTTTAGTAAACACTGTATTAGGGCGCTTGTAAATGTTCGAAATTTCAGCCTGGAAGGTCACACAAAAATAGGATATTTGAATATCCAGCTTCGTACAATGGCACCGGTGAAATTTATAAATATTAAACTTTGTGCTGATTAAAATTCACATTGATTGCTGAATTATTATTTTCTACTTGATATTTGATTTTAATCAGAGTTTACATCGTATTAATCAATGAATGCTGATTCCAGGGCCATCTGACGTGTTCCCATTGGTCAGAAATTGGCAAATACAAATCGAGGGTATGTTGTGACAGACACTAATGAAAACAACAGACATTTCTGGGAGTTTCAAACTATAACTTATTCCAGAGAAAACGTATTGATGGGAATGGGTTTGCACCATGACAGTACATTTTCCTTTGGATGATGATTGAGAAAATATGCAACTTTCAGTCTCTACTTCCGCAAGCGACGTGGCACGGCATGGTCCGAAAGTGGAAATTTCACCTGAGAATTTGATAATCTTAAAGAGGCTGCACAGAGATAGTTCACATTCCTGCATAGGTGAGAAACACTAACAGAGCAGCATATTTGTGTTTATTTAAAAGCTTCTAGCGTGTCTTGCCCACAAATGTCGAACACATGTTGCTGTCTGCCCACATATTTGGAATATTGCATTAAATGCATGCTGTTCGAGGCCGTTAAATTCATAATTTGAAATTAACTGGTCATTGCCCCCTTACCGCCACACATTCAATGTTTTCTGCATCTCTCAATTTAAAAAACTTACATAACAAAACTTCATAAGTGGATCACTCAGACAAAACTCTTTTCTTAATATGTGCCGCAGTAATCATACTCATTACTACATGCGCAATATAAGTCATGACCTCGCATGACCGGAATAGGAACATGTAAATACGAAGTGATGAAAACAGCACGTGCAATGCCGTTGCAATCACGTGCACATAGCTGACAGTTGAAAATGCCCAGTGTGATAGAAATATCAATTACTAAAGATCTTCATCATTGATACTCGTATAACTTGCAAAGCAGATTTGGAATTTATGGGTAGTTGATGTCGAAATAATTGATATGTTGCACATTACCAGATCGCATGAACACGTTTATGCAAAAAGAAAAATCGTATTAGGAAATAAAAAAAATACAAAAAGGATAAGTAAAAAATATACACTGTTGTTCTAATTTGAACTACGACGACATATCATTGCATACGTTGAACGAGGAACACAACGCCTTAGACCACTGCGCTAGTGAGTCTGAACTGAAAGTATTGGTGAAAGTATTCAACTAAAGCATACATGCCCGTCCATGAAGCCGGGTACCACTGTTGAACGTACCCAAACAATTCGTGTCTGAGCCATAACGTAATAAAGACGATTTACAACTGGCCATTTATAAAATGCGCCCACAACGGAATGTATACAGCATCGTAGTTTCTGTGAGCAATGACTGTAGCTAGGTGAAACTTATGATACACGTAGATAAACCAAGATGTCCAAATAAATATTTTACAAACTCTGTGTCACCCAGTGCGTTGTTTTCGATCAAATCAAAAACGGAATGGCATTTTATAATGTAACAAAAAGTACGGGAACGAATCGGGAAAGGGCGAACGTATACGGCTACTAATCAGTTGTGATCACATGTGCTGGATTCAAGCCAAAATTAACATATTTCATAATTGTTTCGTAGTGAATGACCATTGTGATCTTCACAGCGTATTGGGACGCCGTGCAATGGCTCCGTGCAGTTCTTGCCTGCTCCTTAATTCGAGCGTACGGACACGTACATGAGTTCGAATCCCGAGTCAGATTTTTTTTTTATTTTTTTTCATTTTTTTTTAAATTTTGTCCTTTTCTACTGATTCGAGTATTCATCATTTCTGTTGCGACCAATGTAGCATTAAGATCAGTGTTCGCATCGACACAGTATGCTTTTTATTTACGCATATTGCTTGCCATTCAGATTGGAAGACACTATTCAGAATAAAACTAACTTTAGTAAACACTGTATTAGGGCGCTTGTAAATGTTCGGAATTTCAGCCTGGAAGGTCACACAAAAATAGGATATTTGAATATCCAGCTTCGTACAATGCACCGGTGAAATTTATAAATATTAAACTTTGTGCTGATTAAAATTCACATTGATTGTTGAATTATTATTTTCTACGTGATATGTGATTTTAATCAGAGTTTACATCGTATTAATCAATGAATGCTGATTCCAGGGCCATCTGACCTGTTTCCCATTGGTCAGAAATTGGCAAATACGAATCGAGGGTATGTTGTGACAGACACTAATGAAAACAACAGACATTTCTGGGAGTTTCAAAACTATAACTTATTCCAGAGAAAAGTATTGATGGGTATGGGTTTGCACCATGACAGTACATTTTCCTTTGGATGATGATTGAGAAAATATGCAACTTTCAGTCTCTACTTCCGCAAGCGACGTGGCACGGCATGGTCGGAAAGTGGAAATTTCACCTGAGAATTTGATAATCTTAAAGAGGCTGCACAGAGATAGTTCACATTCCTGCATAGGTGAGAAACACTAACAGAGCAGCATATTTGTGTTTATTTAAAAGCTTCTAGCGTGTCTTGCACACAAATGTCGAACACATTTTGCTGCCTGCCCACATATTTGGAATATTGCATTAAATGCATGCTGTTCGAGGCCGTTAAATTCATAATTTTAAATTAGCTGGTCACTGCCCCCTTACCGCCACACATTCAATGTTTTCTGCATCTCTCAATTTAAAAAACTTACATAACAAAAATTCATAAGTGGATCACTCAGACAAAACCCTTTTCTTAATATGTGCCGCAGTAATCATACTCATTACTACATGCGCAATATAAGTCATGACCTCGTATGACCGGAATAGGAACATGTAAATACGAAGTGATGAAAACAGCACGTGCAATGCCGTTGCAATCACGTGCACATAGCTGACAGTTGAAAATGCCCAGTGTGATAGAAATATCAATTACTAAAGATCTTCATCATTGATACTCGTATAACTTGCAAAGCAGATTTGGAATTTATGGGTAGTTGATGTCGAAATAATTGATATTTTGCACATTACCAGATCGCATGAACACGTTTATGCAAAAAGAAAAACAAAAATCGTATTAGGAAATAAAAAAAAATACAAAAAGGATAAGTAAAAAATATACACTGTTGTTCTAATTTGAACTACGACGACATATCATTGCATACGTTGAACGAGGAACACAACGCCTTAGACCACTGCGCTAGTGAGTCCTGACTGAAAGTATTGGTGAAAGTATTCAACTAAAGCATACATGCCCGTCCATGAAGCCGGGTACCACTGTTGAACTTACCCAAACAATTCGTGTCTGAGCCATAACGTAATAAAGACGATTTACAACTGGCCATTTATAAAATGCGCCCACAACGGAATGTATACAGCATCGTAGTTTCTGTGAGCAATGACTGTAGCTAGGTGAAACTTATGATACACGTAGATAAACCAAAGATGTCCAAAATAAATATTTTCAAACTCTGTGTCACCCAGTGCGTTGTTTTCGATCAAAACGGAATGGCATTTATAATGTAACAAAAAGTACGGGAACGAATCGGGAAAGGGCGAACGTATACGGCTACTAATCAGTTGTGATCACATGTGCTTGGATTCAAGCCAAAATTAACATATTTCATAATTGTTTCGTAGTGAATGATCATTGTGATCTTCACAGCGTATGGACGCCGTGGTGCAATGGCTCCGTGCAGTTTCTTGCCTGCTCCTTAATTCGAGCGTACGACACGTACATGAGTTCGAATCCCGAGTCAGAGATTTTTTTTTTTTTCATTTTTTTAAAATTTTGTCCTTTTCTACTGATTCGAGTATTCATCAATTTTCTGTTGCGACCAATGTAGCATAATATTCAGTGTTCGCATCGACACAGTATGCATTTTTATTTACGATATTGCTTGCCATTCAGATTGGAAGACACTATTCAGAATAAAAACTAACTTTAGTAAACACTGTATTAGGGCGCTTGTAAATGTTCGGAATTTCAGCCTGGAAGGTCACACAAAAAATAGGATATTTGAATATCAGCTTCGTACAATGGCACCGGTGAAATTTATAAATATTAAACTTTGTGCTGATTAAAATTCACATTGATTGTTGAATTATTATTTTCTACGTGATATGTGATTTTAATCAGAGTTTACATCGTATTAATCAATGAATGCTGATTCCAGGGCCATCTGACCTGTTCCCATTGGTCAGAAATTGGCAAATACGAAATCGAGGGTATGTTGTGACAGACACTAATGAAAACAACAGACATTTCTGGGAGTTTCAAACTATAACTTATTCCAGAGAAAACGTATTGATGGGTATGGGTTTGCACCATGACAGTACATTTTCCTTTGGATGATGATTGAGAAAATATGCAACTTTCAGTCTCTACTTCCGCAAGGGACGTGGCACGGCATGGTCGGAAAGTGGAAATTTCACCTGAGAATTTGATAATCTTAAAGAGGCTGCACAGAGATAGTTCACATTCCTGCATAGGTGAGAAACACTAACAGAGCAGCATATTTGTGTTTATTTAAAAGCTTCTAGCGTGTCTTGCACACAAATGTCGAACACATTTTGCTGCCTGCCCACATATTTGGAATATTGCATTAAATGCATGCTGTTCGAGGCCGTTAAATTCATAATTTGAAATTAGCTGGTCACTGCCCCCTTACCGCCACACATTCAATGTTTTCTGCATCTCTCAATTTAAAAAACTTACATAACAAAACTTCATAAGTGGATCATCAGAAAAACCCTTTTCTTAATATGTGCCGCAGTAATCATACTCCATTACAATGCTGCAATATAAGTCATGACCCTCGTATGACCGGAATAGGAACATGAAATAAACGACTTAGTGATGAAAAAACAGCACGTGCAATGCCGTTTGCAAATCACGTCACTAGCTGACAGTTGAAAAATGCCCCAGTGTGATAGAAATATCAATTACTAAAAGATCTTATCATTGATTACTCGTATAACTTGCAAAGCAGATTTGGAAATTTATGGGTAGTTGATGTCGAAATAATTGATATTTTGCACATTACCAGATCGCATGAACACGTTTATGCAAAAAGAAAAATCGTATTAGGAAATTGAAAAAAATAATAAAAGGATAAGTAAAAAACATACACTATTGTTCTAATTTATTTGAACTACGACGACATACCATTGCATACGTTGAACGAGGAACACAACGCCTTAGACCACTGCGCTAGTGAGTCCTGAATGAAAGTATTGGTGAAAGTATTCAACTAAAGCATACATGCCCGTCCATGAAGCCGGGTACCACTGTTGAACGTACCCAAACAATTCGTGTCTGAGCCATAACGTAATAAAGACGATTTACAACTGGCCATTTATAAAATGCGCCCACAACGGAATGTATACAGCATCGTAGTTTCTGTGAGCAATGACTGTAGCTAGGTGAAACTTATGATACACGTGGATAAACCAAAGATGTCCAAAATAAATATTTTCAAACTCGTGTCACCCACCCAGTGCGTTGTTTTCGATCAAAACGGAATGGCATTTTATAATGTAACAAAAAGTACGGGAACGAATCGGGAAAGGGCGAACGTATACGGCTACTAATCAGTTGTGATCACATGTGCTGGATTCAAGCCAAAATTAACATATTTCATAATTGTTTCGTAGTGAATGACCATTGTGAAATCTTCACAGCGTATTGGACGCCGTGGTGCAATGGCTCCGTGCATGTCTTGCCTGCTTCTTAATTCGAGCGTACATGAGTTCGAAACCCGAGTCAGAATTTTTTTTTCATTTTTTTTTAAATTGTGTCAATTTCTACTGATTCGAGTATTCATCATTTCTGTTGCGACCAATGTAGCATAAGATCAGTGTGCGCATCGACACAGTATGCTTTTTATTTACGCATATTGCTTGCCATTCAGTTTGGAAGACACTATTCAGAATAAAACTAACTTTAGTAAACACTGTATTAGGGCGCTTGTAAATGTTCGGAATTTCAGCCTGGAAGGTCACACAAAAATAGGATATTTGAATATCCAGCTTCGTACAATGGCACCGGTGAAATTTATAAATATTAAACTTTGTGCTGATTAAAATTCACAGTGATTGTTGAATTATTATTTTCTACGTGATATGTGATTTTAATCAGAGTTTACATCGTATTAATCAATGAATGCTGATTCCAGGGCCATCTGACCTGTTCCCATTGGTCAGAAATTGGCAAATACGAATCGAGGGTATGTTGTGACAGACACTAATGAAAACAACAGACATTTCTGGGAGTTTCAAACTATAACTTATTCCAGAGAAAACGTATTGATGGGAATGGGTTTGCACCATGACAGTACATTTTCCTTTGGATGATGATTGAGAAAATATGCAACTTTCAGTCTCTACTTCCGTAAGGGAAGTGGCACGGCATGGTCGGAAAGTGGAAATTTCACCTGAGAATTTGATAATCTTAAAGAGGCTGCACAGAGATAGTTCACATTCCTGCATAGGTGAGAAACACTAACAGAGCAGCATATTTGTGTTTATTTAAAAGCTTCTAGCGTGTCTTGCACACAAATGTCGAACACATTTTGCTGCCTGCCCACATATTTGGAATATTGCATTAAATGCATGCTGTTCGAGGCCGTTAAATTCATAATTTGAAATTAGCTGGTCACTGCCCCCTTACCGCCACACATTCAATGTTTTCTGCATCTCTCAATTTAAAAAACTTACATAACAAAACTTCATAAGTGGATCACTCAGACAAAACCCTTTTCTTAATATGTGCCGCAGTAATCATACTCATTACTACATGCGCAATATAAGTCATGACCTCGTATGACCGGAATAGGAACATGTAAATACGAAGTGATGAAAACAGCACGTGCAATGCCGTTGCAATCACGTGCACATAGCTGACAGTTGAAAATGCCCAGTGTGATAGAAATATCAATTACTAAAGATCTTCATCATTGATACTCGTATAACTTGCAAAGCAGATTTGGAATTTATGGGTAGTTGATGTCGAAATAATTGATATTTTGCACATTACCAGATCGCATGAACACGTTTATGCAAAAAGAAAAATCGTATTAGGAAATAAAAAAAATACAAAAAGGATAAGTAAAAAATATACACTGTTGTTCTAATTTGAACTACGACGACATATCATTGCATACGTTGAACGAGGAACACAACGCCTTAGACCACTGCGCTAGTGAGTCCTGACTGAAAGTATTGGGGAAAGTATTCAACTAAAGCATACATGCCCGTCCATGAAGCCGGGTACCACTGTTGAACTTACCCAAACAATTCGTGTCTGAGCCATAACGTAATAAAGACGATTTACAACTGGCCATTTATAAAATGCGCCCACAACGGAATGTATACAGCATCGTAGTTTCTGTGAGCAATGACTGTAGCTAGGTGAAACTTATGATACACGTAGATAAACCAAAGATGTCCAAAATAAATATATTTTCAAACTCTGTGTCACCCAGTGCGTTGTTTTCGATCAAAACGGAATGGCATTTTATAATGTAACAAAAAGTACGGGAACGAATCGGGAAAGGGCGAACGTATACGGCTACTAATCAGTTGTGATCACATGTGCTGGATTCAAGCCAAAATTAACATAATTTCATAATTGTTTCGTAGTGAATGATCATTGTGATCTTCACAGCGTATTGGACGCCGTGGTGCAATGGCTCCGTGCAGGTCTTGCCTGCTCCTTAATTCGAGCGTACGACACGTACATGAGTTCGAATCCCGAGTCAGATTTTTTTTTTCATTTTTTTTAAATTTTGTCCTTTTCTACTGATTCGAGTATTCATCATTTCTGTTGCGACCAATGTAGCATAAGATCAGTGTTCGCATCGACACAGTATGCTTTTTATTTACGCTATTGCTTGCCATTCAGATTGGAAGACACTATTCAGAATAACTAACTTTAGTAAACACTGTATTAGGGCGCTTGTAAATGTTCGGAATTTCAGACTGGAAGGTCACCACAAAAAAATAGGATATTTGAATATCCAGCTTCGTACAATGGCACCGGTGAAATTTATAAATATTACTTTGTGCTGATTAAAATTACATTGATTGTTGAATTATTATTTTCTACGTGTATGTGATTTTAATCAGAGTTTACATCGTATTAATCAATGAATGCTGATTCCAGGGCCATCTGACCTGTTCCCATTGGTCAGAAATTGGCAAATACGAATCGAGGGTATGTTGTTGACAGACACTAATGAAAACAACAGACATTTCTGGGAGTTTCAAACTATAACTTATTCCAGAGAAAACGTATTGATGGGAATGGGTTTGCACCATGACAGTACATTTTCCTTTGGATGATGATTGAGAAAATATGCAACTTTCAGTCTCTACTTCCGTAAGGAAGTGGCACGGCATGGTCGGAAAGTGGAAATTTACACCTGAGAATTTGATAATCTTAAGAGGCTGCACAGAGATAGTTCACATTCCTGCATAGGTAGAAAACACTAACAGAGCAGCATATTTGTGTTTATTTAAAAGCTTCTAGCGTGTCTTGCACACAAATGTCGAAACACATTTTGCTGCCTGCCCAACAATAATTTGGAATATTGCATTAAATGCATGCTGTTCGAGGCCGTTAAATTCATAATTTGAAATTAGCTGGTCACTGCCCCCTTACCGCCACACATTCAATGTTTTCTGCATCTCTCAATTTAAAAAACTTACATAACAAAACTTCATAAGTGGATCACTCAGACAAAACCCTTTTCTTAATATGTGCCGCAGTAATCATACTCATTACTACATGCGTATAATAAAAGTCATGACCTCGTATGACGGAATAGGAACATGTAAATACGAAGTGATGAAAACAGCACGTGCAATGCCGTTGCAATCACGTGCACATAGCTGACAGTTGAAAATGCCCAGTGTGATAGAAATATCAATTACTAAAGATCTTCATCATTGAATACTCGTATAACTTGCAAAGCAGATTTGGAATTTATGGGGTAGTTGATGTCGAAATAATTGATATTTTGCACATTACCAGATCGCATGAACACGTTTATGCAAAAAGAAAAATCGTATTAGGAAATAAAAAAAATACAAAAAGGATAAGTAAAAAATATACAGTTGTTCTAATTTGAACTACGACGACATATCATTGCATACGTTGAACGAGGAACACAACGCCTTAGACCACTGCGCTAGTGAGTCCTGACTGAAAGTATTGGTGAAAGTATTCAACTAAAGCATACATGCCCGTCCATGAAGCCGGGTACCACTGTTGAACTTACCCAAAAACAATTCGTGTCTGAGCCATAACGTAATAAAGACGATTTACACAACTGGCCATTTATAAAATGCGCCCACAACGGAATGTATACAGCATCGTAGTTTCTGTGAGCAATGATTGTAGCTAGGTGAAACTTATGATACACGTAGATAAACCAAAGATGTCCAAAATAAATATTTTCAAACTCTGTGTCACCCAGTGCGTTGTTTTCGATCAAAACGGAATGGCATTTTATAATGTAACAAAAAGTACGGGAACGAATCGGGAAAGGGCGAACGTATACGGCTACTAATCAGTTGTGATCACATGTGCTGGATTCAAGCCAAAATTAACATATTTCATAATTGTTTCGTAGTGAATGACCATTGTGATCTTCACAGCGTATTGGACGCCGTGGTGCAATGGCTCCGTGCAGGTCTTGCCTGCTCCTTAATTCGAGCGTACGACACGTACATGAGTTCGAATCCCGAGTCAGAATTTTTTTTTCATTTTTTTTTTTCATTTTTTTAAAATTTTGTCCTTTTCTACTGATTCGAGTATTCATCATTTCTGTTGCGACCAATGTAGCATAATATCAGTGTTCGCATCGACACAGTATGCTTTTTATTTACGCATATTGCTTGCCATTCAGATTGGAAGACACTATTCAGAATAAAACTAACTTTAGTAAACACTGTATTAGGGCGCTTGTAAATGTTCGGAATTTCAGCCTGGAAGGTCACACAAAAATAGGATATTTGAATATCCAGCTTCGTACAATGGCACCGGTGAAATTTATAAATATTAAACTTTGTGCTGATTAAAATTCACATTGATTGTTGAATTATTATTTTCTACGTGATATGTGATTTTAATCAGAGTTTACATCGTATTAATCAATGAATGCTGATTCCAGGGCCATCTGACCTGTTCCCATTGGTCAGAAATTGGCAAATACGAATCGAGGGTATGTTGTGACAGACACTAATGAAAACAACAGACATTTCTGGGAGTTTCAAACTATAACTTATTCCAGAGAAAAACGTATTGATGGGTATGGGTTTGTTTCACCATGACAGTACATTTTCCTTTGGATGATGATTGAGAAATATGCAACTTTCAGTCTCTACTTCCGTAAGGACGTGGCACGGCATGGTCGGAAAGTGGAAATTTCACCTGAGAATTTGATAATCTTAAAGAGGGGGCTGCACAGAGATAGTTCACATTCCTGCATAGGTGAGAAACACTAACAGAGCAGCATATTTGTGTTTATTTAAAAGCTTCTTAGCGTGTCTTGCACACAAATGTCGAACACATTTTGCTGCTGCCCACATATTTGGAATATTGCATTAAATGCATGCTGTTCGAGGCCGTTAAATTCATAATTTGAAATTAAGCTGGTCACTGCCCCCTTACCGCCCACACATTCAATGTTTTGCTGCATCTCTCAATTTTAAAAAAACTTACATAACAAAAATTCATAAGTGGATCACTCAGACAAAACCCTTTTCTTAATATGTGCCGCAGTAATCATACTCATTACTACATGCGCAATATAAGTCATGACCTCGTATGACCGGAATAGGAACATGTAAATACGAAGTGATGAAAACAGCACGTGCAATGCCGTTGCAATCACGTGCACATAGCTGACAGTTGAAAATGCCCAGTGTGATAGAAATATCAATTACTAAAGATCTTCATCATTGATACTCGTATAACTTGCAAAGCAGATTTGGAAAATTTTATGGTTAGTTGATTTGGTCGAAATAAATTTGATATTTTGCACATTACCAGATCGCATGAACACGTTTATGCAAAAAGAAAAATCGTATTAGGAAATAAAAAAAATAAAAAAAATACAAAAAGGATAAGTAAAAAATAAATACACAGTTGTTCCTAAATTTGAACTACGACGACATATCATTGCATACGTTGAACGAGGAACACAACGCCTTAGATCACTGCGCTAGTGAGTCCTGACTGAAAGTATTGGTGAAAGTATTCAACTAAAGCATACATGCCCGTCCATGAAGCCGGGTACCGGTACCATGTTGAACTTACCCAAACAATTCGTGTCTGAGCCATAACGTAATAAAGACGATTTACAACTGGCCATTTATAAAATGCGCCCACAACGGAATGTATACAGCATCGTAGTTTCTGTGAGCAATGACTGTAGCTAGGTGAAACTTATGATACACGTAGATAAACCAAAGATGTCCAAAATAAATATTTTCAAACTCTGTGTCACCCAGTGCGTTGTTTTCGATCAAAACGGAATGGCATTTTATAATGTAACAAAAAGTACGGGAACGAATCGGGAAAGGGCGAACGTATACGGCTACTAATCAGTTGTGATCACATGTGCTGGATTCAAGCCAAAATTAACATATTTCATAATTGTTTCGTAGTGAATGATCATTGTGATCTTCACAGCGTATTGGACGCCGTGGTGCAATGGCTCCGTGCAGTTCTTGCCTGCTCCTTAATTCGAGCGTACGACACGTACATGAGTTCGAATCCCGAGTCAGATTTTTTTTTTCATTTTTTTTAAATTTTGTCCTTTTCTACTGATTCGAGTATTCATCATTTCTGTTGCGACCAATGTAGCATAAGATCAGTGTTCGCATCGACACAGTATGCTTTTTATTTACGCATATTGCTTGCCATTCAGATTGGAAGACACTATTCAGAATAAAACTAACTTTAGTAAACACTGTATTAGGGCGCTTGTAAATGTTCGGAATTTCAGCCTGGAAGGTCACACAAAAATAGGATATTTGAATATCCAGCTTCGTACAATGGCACCGGTGAAATGTATAAATATTAAACTTTGTGCTGATTAAAATTCACATTGATTGTTGAATTATTATTTTCTACGTGATATGTGATTTTAATCAGAGTTTACATCGTATTAATCAATGAATGCTGATTCCAGGGCCATCTGACCTGTTCCCATTGGTCAGAAATTGGCAAATACGAATCGAGGGTATGTTGTGACAGACACTAATGAAAACAACAGACATTTCTGGGAGTTTCAAACTATAACTTATTCCAGAGAAAACGTATTGATGGGAATGGGTTTGCACCATGACAGTACATTTTCCTTTGGATGATGATTGAGAAAATATGCAACTTTCAGTCTCTACTTCCGCAAGGGACGTGGCACGGCATGGTCGGAAAGTGGAAATTTCACCTGAGAATTTGATAATCTTAAAGAGGCTGCACAGAGATAGTTCACATTCCTGCATATGTGAGAAACACTAACAGAGCAGCATATTTGTGTTTATTTAAAAAAAGCTTCTAGCGTGTCTTGCACACAAATGTCGAACACATTTTGCTGCCTGCCCACATATTTGGAATATTGCATTAAATGCATGCTGTTCGAGGCCGTTAAATTCATAATTTGAAATTAGCTGGTCACTGCCCTACCGCCACCACACATTCAATGTTTTCTGCATCTCTCAATTTAAAAAACTTACATAACAAAACTTCATAAGTGGATCACTCAGACAAAACCCTTTTCTTAATATGTGCCGCAGTAATCATACTCATTACTACATGCGCAATATAAGTCATGACCTCGTATGACCGGAATAGGAACATGTAAATACGAAAGTGATGAAAAACAGCACGTGCAATGCCGTTGCAATCACGTGCACATAGCTGACAGTTGAAAATGCCCAGTGTGATAGAAATATCAATTACTAAAGATCTTCATCATTGATACTCGTATAACTTGCAAAGCAGATTTGGAATTTATGGGTAGTTGATGTCGAAATAATTGATATTTTGCACATTACCAGATCGCATGAACACGTTTATGCAAAAAGAAAAATCGTATTAGGAAATAAAAAAAATAATAAAAGGATAAGTAAAAAATATACACTCTTGTTCTAATTTGAACTACGACGACATACCATTGCATACTTTGAACGAGGAACACAACGCCTTAGACCACTGCGCTAGTGAGTCCTGAATGAAAGTATTGGTGAAAGTATTCAACTAAAGCATACATGGGGAATTTTTGAGTATGAAAAATGTTAATTTCTCGAGAACCGAAATGTTGGCATCTCTGGTAAAATTTTCTTTTCGCCATCTTCTTCCGGTTGTCAGATTGGTTGCGGACAAATTATTGGTGTATTAATTACGAAATGATAAAAGGTTTTTATTTTATATTAAGTCATCTATTTAATTCTATTGTTATGATCTTGATTTGGGTAATGCTAATTGATATTATTTTATAAATATGGGATAAATAATTTGTTTGTGGTTTCTATTGGTTACGTCTATGTGATTGGTTAAATTTCGGCGAGTCTGTCGGGAAGGGAAAATTTTATGTCTTACCGGCACAGTTTGATTCAGCTTAGGAAAGAAGAAGTGATATATTTTTGTCTTCTGGGTCGAGCAGGAAGTCTAAGAAATTAGTACAAAATTCAAATAAAAAGAAATCGAAGAAATCAAAAAAATCGGGAATTAACTCCCGGTCATCGGATAGGGTTAAATTCCCTCAGAGATGGCCGCATTCGCAACTTCAATTTGAATTTGTCAATAAATCATTAAGTTTTGAGAATTTGGATTTACGGTTATTCGTGGTAGGCGAGTTAGAAATTGTGTCGGATGCTTCGACTGGGAAAGATGAACGGAAAGGAAGAATGTCTCTGTTAAAGATGATCTTGTATTATGCCAGTACATACACATTTGAAGGCCTCAAGACTTTTTATGCTTCATGGCTCAGGCAAATTGAACTGGGGTTAAAATGTTGGAGTGACGATCCGCAACAGACTGAGCATGCAATACTATCTAAGATATATAATTAGGAGTGAGGGCACCACTCAAAAGGAGTAAGTTTAATGTGCAGCAAAAAAGTGCAGGGGGTGATCCAAGAAAGGAAGTAGATTCTACAGATAGAATCTGGTTCTGTTCTTGTTCAACAGAAACAGATGCTCTAAGACAGGTGATCACTTGGATGTTGTTCGGGTAGGATGCGGCATTGTCTACATATCTGTGCCGAATGTTGGCAACGGGACCGGAAAAAAACTGAAACATCCTGAATGTTCGAAGGATTGTCCGCATTCTATCCCGTGACATTTAGGGGATCAGGTGGCAAATATACTACGGGCAAATGAGCATTTGACAAATTTGTTTTTGCCAGAATTTATTGAGAAAAATGTGCTTAAGTGTAACAAATTTGATGATAAACTAATCGTCGCTATGGGGGATTGTGAAGGTTCGGATTCTGGTGATGTTGTTTACCGAGCTGGTAAGGGGCTGGCTCAGAATTTAGGAATGATACATAGAGACTGCAACTTATGTAGTTTGGTGAATGAGTCGGAGAGGGTTCGAACACAATTTCTTATATCGGCACATGATAAGATAGTTAGTTCTGGTAAATACAATTTTGAAGGATGTCAAATCTCAATTAATCAACAGTTAAATTTGCCATTTTTAAGACACATGTTGGCAGATTATAAGGATGACAAACTTTGTAAATTTTTAGAATTTGGATTCCCATTGGGGTGCATAGAGGAGCCTTGTCCCTGTAAGTTATCAAGAAATCATAAGGGGGCACGGGAATTTCCAAAAGAAATTAACTAAATATTTTGTTAAAGAGATAGGATATAAAACGGTTTTGGGGCCTTTTAAAGAAAATCCCTTTAATATACCAATGATATTATCACCTTTGAATTCAGTTTCCTAAAAAAGATACAAACGAAAGACGAATTATTCTTGATTTAAGTTTTCCAAAAAATAAGGCAGTTAATGATTTAATTGTTAAGGACTATTATCTAGGGGACAAGGTGACGTTAGTGTATCCTAAAGTGGATGATCTAGTAGAAACTGATTAAAGTAAAAAGGCCGTGGGTGTCATTTATATAAGAAGGATTTAAGGCGGGCATATAGGCAAATCAATTTAGACCCTTGTGAATATCATAAGGTTGGTTACAAGTATAAGGGTCATATTATGTTTGATACGGTGTTGTCTATGGGTCTGAGAAGTGCGGCTCAGATATGTCAACGAGTGACTAATGCGATTTCATTTATTATGTTTATGATAGGGATTTGTGTTTTAAATTATTTAGACGATCTGGTTTCGGCAGAGAAACCGGAACTATCAGAGTTTTCGTATAAGACTTTGGAAGGTACTTTGGAAAAATGTGGGTTTAGGGAGTCAAAAGATAAAGCATGTCCACCAGCGACAAAGATGGCTTTCGTAGGGCGTGTTTTTTGATACTGAGAAAATGACGTTAGAAATTACACCAGAAAGGTTGATTGAAATTGGGAATCTTATTGAAGTTTGGGTGAAAAAATCGGAAACATCAAAACGGGAGCTTCAATCATTGTTAGGAAAATTGAGTTTTGTTAGCTCTTGTGTTAGACCAGGTAGAATTTTTGTTCAGAGAATGTTGAAGTTTTTTACGTGAAATTTATAAGTCCAAGGAATTAAGTCACATTATTCCCGAGTATCTGAAAAAAGATTTGTTGTGGTGGCATGAATTTTTGCCTCATTTTAATGGCATTTCAATGATGTCAATCGGTGAATGGTCAAGACCAGATAGCAGTTTATTTCACGATGCTTGTTTGACAGGATGTGGGGGACTGTTTGGAAACGAATATTTCCATTCAGTTTTTTCCGGAGAATTTGAGCAGGCAGCGGTTGCATATTAATGCTCTTGAACTTTTGACTATAGTAGTTGCACTGAAGTTATGGGCGAACGTTTTAATCGGTCAGAAAATTGTGATGTTGTGTGATAATCAGACATCATGTAGTATAATCAATAAGGGTTCTACACGAAGTGAGTTTTTGCAGCGATGTTTACGCGAAATTGCTTTTCTGGCAGCAACTTATGAGTTTGAACTGAAGGCGAAATACATTAAGGGTGTAGACAATCGATTAGCAGATTATTTAAGTAGGTGGCATTTAGATGGTAATAATGCGGTAAAATTTCATGCAGAAACCGGGTTAGTTGGAGGTGAAAGGATGATATCAGAAGATCAGTTTGAATTATCTGATATTTGGTAATTTTATATGATTTCAGATTGAACAGTTACAGAAGTTAAAGAGGAACTTACATACTTCCAAAAAGTCAGCATTTGCAGACGGTACTAACAAAAATTTACGTATTCAATGGGAAAGTTATTTACTATTTTTGTTTTCGCTTCGGTTTGATCCCTCTTCCAGCCTCGACTGAGTTAGTGTCTCTTTATGCTCAATTCTTGAGTAGATCGTTTGCTTCAACTGATTCTATACGAAATTATATCAGTGGGGTGCGCACGATGCATTTGTTATTAGGGGTGGACATTGATGTAAATTCTTATCTAATTAATTTAACTCTAAGGGGTATTAACCGTTTGAATCCTCATGGTACAAAACAGGCGTTGCCTATTACGCCACTTATTTTGAAGGAAATATACTCATTGTTAGATTTAACGTTGCCTGTGGACATTTGTTTTTGGTGTTTGTTTCTTTTCGCTTTTTATCTGTTGGCTAGGAAATCTAATTTGGTCTTGAATAACAAACGAGATAATTCAGGGAAATATTTATTAAGGAAAGATGTTTTGAAGGATGGTGATTTGTTAATAGTATCTTTTAGGTGGACTAAGACATTACAATTCGGTGAGAGGGTACTTAAAATTCCTCTCATCAAATCTGATACGAATTTGTGTCCAGTGACTGCTTATAATAATCTTATTCAAAGGGTTCCTTTATCATCGGATCAGCCTTTGTTTTCTTACGCGGTTGGGAAATCTATTACATATGCAATGTTTCAAAGTAAGTTGAAATCTTTAGTTTCCTGTCTAGGTCTAGATGCGGCTGATTATTCGTCGCATAGTTTTAGGCGTGGTGGTGCGACTCTAGCCTTTCAAGCAGGCGTTCCGGCTGATCTGATTCAACTACAGGGTGATTGGAAAAGCGATGCTTATAAGAAATATTTATCTTTTAATTTAATGGATAAAGTTTATGTGGCTAAATTAATGGATAATTCATAACGGGTAAGGTGTAATGTGTTATAGGGTTAGAGCAGACGATTCTGATCAGTGACTCGATCGCCAAGCACGTGACGGGTGGTGGATGGTTTGGTGGTCGAGGCATTTCCGGGGCGGACAATAAGTGGGCTTACAGCAGAAGTAGTGCGAAATAAACATTTACAGGGTGTTAAAATTAAAGAGTCAGATTTAGTGATATTACACGTAGGGACTAATGATATTTATAAACTTTCATTTGAGGAATTTCCAGGAAAATTACATATTTTGTTCTCTGCAATTGTGGATATTAAGGCTTCAGTGAAACTTACTTATTCTGCAATATTACCAAGACCAGTGGACTTTCATAGGTCGAAACATTTGGTGATTAAGGCGAATAACAGAATTAGGAAGTTTTGTAAATACAGGAAAATTGGTTTCCTACATACTTTCCGTCCATTTGTGAGTAAGAATGGAGAGCCTCATAGACATTTGTATGCTATTAGAGACGGAGGTCTCCATTTGAATTTTGAGGGCTCTTCGATTCTTAGTAAATTCTATATGCATGTGATCAATAGCCGGAAGGGTTCGTAAATTATGTTGTTTCTTATAGTGTTCAATGTTCTGCGTTTGTTTCACTTTTTCTTTACAGGCCAGAAGGGGTTGCGGGTGCTGAACAATCACGATTCAGCACCTTGTCCAACCCTTCCTCTGTGGGTGTGTGTACACACGGTGGAAAAGGGTAAGCGAAGGTGGGGCATCGAACACTGTGAGTATTATTTGTTTAGATATGAAGGAAACAGGTGTTACCAGTTAGGTTGTTTTTTTTTTTTGGTTATTTATGTTTTCTGTCTTTGCTTATCTTACATAAAGCGAATTGAAGCATTAAATCATTGTGTTTCTATATGGTTAAAAAAGTTATATAATAATGGATGAAATACCACATTCTTATTACATTTACATGTACGGTAGAATCTCTTTATGTTACGGCTTGATATTGTTTTTTTTATAGTTTGGTAATGCCTGTTTTCTTATATCCTAGTTTAATGTTTTGTTTTGCTTGGTGGGCCTGCGGCTTGGCGGGTGGAGAAATGTTCCATTCCTCTTCTATTCATAGTTCATGTATTGGATTATGTATTATTTCATGTTGAGTGTAATTGGTATAGGTAACTTTTGTTCTATTATCATTTGCATAAGCTGAATTTATTCACCTCAATACACCATCTATATGGTTATTTGTGTTTTTCCAACTTTTTATTGCCTTATTGAATTCTTAGGAAATTGGGAATTTTTGAGTATGAAAAATGTTAATTTCTCGAGAACCGAAATGTTGGCATCTCTGGTAAAATTTTCTTTTCGCCATCTTCTTCCGGTTGTCAGATTGGTTGCGGACAAATTATTGGTGTATTAATTACGAAATGATAAAAGGTTTTTATTTTATATTAAGTCATCTATTTAATTCTATTGTTATGATCTTGATTTGGGTAATGCTAATTGATATTATTTTATAAATATGGGATAAATAATTTGTTTGTGGTTTCTATTGGTTACGTCTATGTGATTGGTTAAATTTCGGCGAGTCTGTCGGGAAGGGAAATTTTATGTCTTACCGGCACAGTTTGATTCAGCTTAGGAAAAAAGAAGTGATCTATTTTTGTTACCCGCCCGCCCAGTGCCCTCTTTTATGTTTGCAATTATTATTATGCTTTATTAATTTGCTTGATTGCATGACATTATGTTCATACAGGAGCAATAGGTGAGATATGAGCCAGGAATACCTATGCGTAAGAAGATGATACGGTAGGATCTTTTAATATTGTTGATGTATAAAATGTCGTATATTATTTTGTGATGGACGATTTTAATGATAGGTGACTTCTAATATATTCTTGCATGTCAAGAATGTATTGGAGGTGCTTATTGTTGAGGTGCTATTTGTGCCATGTGTGTATAGATGTTTCAGGACTAAACTTATTATGTTAGTTTGATGAGTGGCAGGATCGATCACAAAATAATATTACTTGATTAGAAGTGGGTGGAGAAATGTTCCATTCCTCTTCTATTCATAGTTCATGTATTGGATTATGTATTATTTTCATGTTGAGTGTAATTGGTATAGGTAACTTTTGTTCTATTATCATTTGCATAAGCTGAATTTATTCACCTCAATACACCATCTATATGGTTATTTGTGTTTTTCCAACTTTTTATTGCCTTATTGAATTCTTAGGAAATTCCCGTCCATGAAGCCGGGTACCACTGTTGAACGTACCCAAACAATTCGTGTCTGAGCCATAACGTAATAAAGACGATTTACAACTGGCCATTTATAAAATGCGCCCACAACGGAATGTATACAGCATCGTAGTTTCTGTGAGCAATGACTGTAGCTAGGTGAAACTTATGATACACGTGGATAAACCAAAGATGTCCAAAATAAATATTTTCAAACTCTGTGTCACCCAGTGCGTTGTTTTCGATCAAAACGGAATGGCATTTTATAATGTAACAAAAAGTACGGGAACGAATCGGGAAAGGGCGAACGTATACGGCTACTAATCAGTTGTGATCACATGTGCTGGATTCAGCCAAAATTAACATATCTCATAATTGTTTCGTAGTGAATGACCATTGTGATCTTCACACCGTATTGGACGCCGTGGCGCAATGGCTCCGTGCAGGTCTTGCCTGCTCCTTAATTCGAGCGTACGACACGTATATAAATGAGTTCGAATCCCGAGTCAGAATTTTTTTTTCATTTTTTTTAAATTGTGTCAATTTCTACTGATTCGAGTATTCATCATTTATGTTGCGACCAATGTAGCATAAGACAAGTGTGAGCATCGACACAGTATGATTTTTATTTACGCATATTGCTTGCCATTCAGTTTGGAAGACACTATTCAGAATAAAACTAACATTAGTAAACACTGTATTAGGGCGCTTGTAAATGTTCGGAATTTCAGCCTGGAAGGTCACACAAAAATAGGATATTTGAATATCCAGCTTCGTACAATGGCACCGGTGAAATTTTATGTATTTAAACTTTGTGCTGATTAAAATTCACATTGATTGTTGAATTATTATTTTCTACTTGATATTTGATTTTAATCAGAGTTTACATCGTATTAATCAATGAATGCTGATTCCAGGGCCATCTGACCTGTTCCCATTGGTCAGAAATTGGCAAATACGAATCGAGGGTATGTTGTGACAGACACTAATGAAAACAACAGACATTTCTGGGAGTTTCAAACTATAACTTATTCCAGAGAAAACGTATTGATGGGAATGGGTTTGCACCATGACAGTACATTTTCCTTTGGATGATGATTGAGAAAATATGCAACTTTCAGTCTCTACTTCCGCAAGCGACGTGGCACGGCATGGTCCGAAAGTGGAAATTTCACCTGAGAATTTGATAATCTTAAAGAGGCTGCACAGAGATAGTTCACATTCCTGCATAGGTGAGAAACACTAACAGAGCAGCATATTTGTGTTTATTTAAAAGCTTCTAGCGTGTCTTGCCCACAAATGTCGAACACATTTTGCTGTCTGCCCACATATTTGGAATATTGCATTAAATGCATGCTGTTCGAGGCCGTTAAATTCATAATTTGAAATTAACTGGTCACTGCCCCCTTACCGCCACACATTCAATGTTTTCTGCATCTCTCAATTTAAAAAACTTACATAACAAAACTTCATAAGTGGATCACTCAGACAAAACTCTTTTCTTAATATGTGCCGCAGTAATCATACTCATTACTACATGCGCAATATAAGTCATGACCTCGCATGACCGGAATAGGAACATGTAAATACGAAGTGATGAAAACAGCACGTGCAATGCCGTTGCAATCACGTGCACATAGCTGACAGTTGAAAATGCCCAGTGTGATAGAAATGTCAATTACTAAAGATCTTCATTATTGATACTCGTATAACTTGCAAAGCAGATTTGGAATTTATGGGTAGTTGATGTCGAAATAATTGATATTTTGCACATTAACCTACCCCAGATCGCATGAACACGTTTATGCAAAAATAAAAATCGTATTAGGAAATAAAAAAAATAATAAAAGGATAAGTAAAAATTATACACTCTTGTTCTAATTTGAACTACGACGACATACCATTGCATATGTTGAACGATGAACACAACGCCTTAGACCACTGCGCTAGTGAGTCCTGAATGAAAGTATTGGTGAAAGTATTCAACTAAAGCATACATGCCCGTCCATGAAGCCGGGTACCACTGTTGAACGTACCCAAACAATTCGTGTCTGAGCCATAACGTAATAAAGACGATTTACAACTGGCCATTTATAAAATGCGCCCACAACGGAATGTATACAGCATCGTAGTTTCTGTGAGCAATGACTGTAGTTAGGTGAAACTTATGATACACGTGGATAAACCAAAGATGTCCAAAATAAATATTTTCAAACTCTGTGTCACCCAGTGCGTTGTTTTCGATCAAAACGGAATGGCATTTTATAATGTAACAAAAAGTACGGGAACGAATCGGGAAAGGGCGAACGTATACGGCTACTAATCAGTTTTGATCACATGTGCTGGATTCAAGCCAAAATTAACATAACGTCGCGTTTTCTCAAAACTTGTAGGACAGCTATAGTAATTATAGATTGTGTCATTGTTTCATACTGTCTTTGTGAAACTAATAGCCTTAGATAATGGCGCATATATACTCAAAGTTTATTCGAATTGTACATCACACTGTACCTGTACGGAGCCACCCAGGGGACGTAGAATTCTTTTTTTTTTTGTTAATTTGTTCCCACGAAATAACAATTCGTTCCCTCAATTTAGCAATTCCTTCCCACGAATTAACAATTTGTTCCTTCAATTTAACTATTCGTTCCCACGAAATAACAATTCGTTCCCACAAGTTTCATAGGAAACGAGATTTAAAGCTGTAAGGCTCATCGAACATGTATTCGGTAGCGGTCTACAACATATACATTAGGCCATACAAATAAGGACTTTGGCACTCACGGAGTGTGCATAATGTGCAGCGGGAGAACGGCTTTTTTTTAAATACATATATTTTGTTTGTGTTTGAGATGTTCGTTTGTGATTTTATTTCAAGTAGCCAGATGCATATTTGTGTGATTTTATTTCAAGTTGCCAGATGCATATACATGTATGCATCTGGCAACTTGAAACAAAATCAGAGACGAACATCTCAAACAAAAGGAAAATGTTATATAAAGTTACGATAAACTCTTTAGATGTGAAAAATCACAATATTTTTGTCAGACATGATTGTATTTAACATATTTTTCATGGTAGTGTTTTTTATTGATCATGTGGCAAATTTATAGTACACTTTTATTCTCCATGACGATAAAATGCTAGACTCGCACGGATTATTCAGACACGGCGATATCTGAGAACCAAAGTACTTTTGATGGCCTAACGTATACTAGTGTAGGTTAGAAGACACCAAATGGTGCGAAACCGCCCAGGGTGTATGCAAAAGTAGTCCGGTATAAAAAAATAGTGCGGGTGTTTTGAGGTCACAGACACCGTTTGCTTGCAAATCTTGATCCATTACTACCCAGTTTCACTTGAGGAACATTTTGGGGTGCCTTCAACACCAGTTTTCAGCATATTTGTAGCATTTAAAAGAAAACACTGACCCTGTTGGTCACTTGATGTAAACGGAGTTTCCGTGGCCAAAAAATGTACACAATATTGGAGGATATGACAAGGTTGGATTTTTCTTTCTTAGGAGTAAGTGAACCTATTGTTTAGTTCATGCAGAACCAGTACAGACTGGCTGCAGGTCATGTACAAGTGGGTCCCACAGCATCCATACGAATAGTGAAAGTAGGAGAGACTGGCCTTATTGGATGGCATTCGGTTAAATTATATAGTAAAACTATTTGGTGGTGTCTAACCTGTATTATTATTATTTTTAACCATTTCAACCCTGGTTATCCTACATTGTCTTTTTCACACTATTGTTGTACTATTCCATTTATGACAAAAGACAATTCTAGATGAATAATAGTGGCAAATGCGGCAGATCCTGATGAGACGACGAGCCGTCTCATCTGGATATACATTGTTTGCACATGTTGGCTTTATGGAGGTATACATAGGGGTGGAAAGGGCTAATACTAAAAGATATGCAAACATTTGTATGCTTTCATAATTGTGTTGTTTTATGTATATTTCAGACAACGCTAAGACATACACATACGAGAGCAACACAGAAATGGAAGAGATTGATGCCGATCGATCTTCCCAACGAGCCAATCTTATCGAACAATGAATGTTTGAAATCACGCTGGCATCCTTGGATACACTGAAACACAGTACGGCCATGGAAATACGTAAAGCGCAGAACGAGATGAAGAAACGATTGAGACGATACAGAGACAGACAGAGAGAAATTGTGAAAAGTAAACCGGATTCTAATAAGGATCCTCTCGAAGAACTGCTGAAGCGACGAATGAAGCACGATGCTGAGATGAACAAGAATCAGAAACAAGCTCGCCCCAAGACATCGCCGGCGACGCTTCAGAATACCAATTCACGCATTCGTAGATCCGACGCGGACTCGGAACCCGAGGTGGAAGTGGACGATACGTTTATGGTTGACCATCGATGCACCAGTGGGGGCATTCGTATCTGCGGACACAGTTCCAGTTATCCATGAAAATATTACTTGACATTTCATTAGAATTCCATCGAGTAACGAATCGCACCATAAACTTATGGCAAAAATATATGTGAAAGTATAATAAAATACATTTGCCAGCCAAAATATGTGTTTATTACTTGCCAGGTGGCAAACCAGGATATTGATTAGTTGATCCAAAGTGAAACTGCAGATCAAGTAATCAATGCAAAGTTTTCTAGACGATAAAACCCGACATTGAACTGCTCCCAGAACCAGACGTTGGATAAAGGTCGTTTTCTGACGTCGGATAGACGTTGGATTATATTTGAAAATGAAAGTTTTTTAGACGTCGGAATCCGACTTTGAAATGACGTCAGAATTAGACGTATATCCAACGTCGGATTCTGACGTCCGTTCGACGTCGGATTCCGACGTCCGTTCGACGTCGGATTCTGACGTCTAAAAACTTTCATTTTCGAACATAATCCGACGTCGGAAACCGACGTTAGTCCGACGTCTATCTGACGCCGTGTGCCCACTGGGAATGGATCCTTTACTTTAAACCAACAGACACTATGTGGTAAAGCTCTAAAAGCCATGAATGTACTGATGCAACAAATTAGAAAGCTGGATTTCACTCCCAAAATAATGTGTCAACTATTCGATGCGTTTGTTTCGTCCACTGCGAACTATGCTTGTGAAGTGTGGGGACATACCAAATCTAAAGAGATAGAACGGATACATTTGAAGTACTGTAAATCTATTTTAGGCGTCAGAGTGTCTACGAGTAATGCTGGCGTCTATGGTGAACTCGTCAGGTACCCGTTATATATATACATTGTATATCGGTTTACGCGCTTGATTAATTACTGGTTTAAGATCCTGAACTCAGACAATTGTATTATTAAGGCGGCATATTCAATTGCATACGAAGACTGTGTAGCTGGTAAGACAAACTGGGCTTCTGGTGTGAAATTGCTTTTATATGAGCATGATTTTGGTGATGTGTGGGATATAGAGAATAGTAGGTTAGTGCCGTGAATGGGAAAAAATATCTGGCAAGGCTCAGGAAACGGGATGGGCGAGGCTCTGCCGAGCAGGATAATTGAAAATTTCAAACAAAAGTGGAACACTGACATATATGGAAACTCTAAGTTGCAATTGTATACACATTTTAAACAATCATTCGGATATGAAGAGTATCTTAACACAATCGCGAAAAAACACATCAGGTATGGAGTTACCCGGTTGCGACTATCAGCACATGAGCTAAGAGTGGAAACAGGTCGCTATGGTCGCAATAGACTGGTCCGTAATGAACGGTACTGCACTCAGTGTGATATGCGGGATATTGAAGACGAGTATCATTTTGTGTGTGTTTGTCCTGCATATTGCGAACTTCGTGAGACATATATTCCCGCTTACTTTATAGGCGTCACATTAGTGTGAATAAATTTGTAAATTTAATGAAGTCTGATAGGAAGAATTATATAAATAACTTGGCCTTATTTATATTTAAGGCTTGCAATGTACGGAATAGCATACTTCAGGGTTAAACTCATCCATCCTCATAATACAGCATATATTTCACATAGGAATCAACACCGTTTATAACTTCATGTATGTGGGTCGGTGTTGCCGTTTTGTCGTGTTCATGCAGTGTATGATACGCTTGTGTGGATATCCTGTGTGAAAACTGCTGCATAATTCAACACAATTCAGTATTCATTGTTGATCCATGTGTATTGTTTCTTGCATGTATGTTGTATATATGTCCTTGTCGACGAGAAACTATTTAGTTTAAGTCAATAAATATTATTCTATTCTATTCTTCTAATTTGAACTACGACGACATACCATTGCATACGTTGAACGAGGAACACAACGCCTAGTGTTCCATTGATGTAATGGCGAACAGTGCAGATCCTGATCAGCCTGTGCGTATGCACAGGCTGATCTGGATATACACAGGTCGCAAAACCCGTAAGTCCCATTTCTCCAGTCACAGCCACCTATTAGACATGTTATGTGATTTTGTACCCAAGAAGATGTACGATACTGATCTGATGAAAACATTTTTTTTACAAATATTTCCGTAAAATTGGAAAGTTGAGGAAATGTTCACAGCAAATTTGCACTAATCTTCAATTTGTAGTCCTTCCGAGCGACACGGTCCGTCGGATAGATGAATATACAGTATCACCTGACCATTTTCGACGTCATTTACAGAAACTGTCACCGTTTCTGTCAATATTTTTCATAAAAACAGCACGTCTTCTTTAACAGGTAAAAACTAACATGACTTAACTAATAAGTGGCTGTGACTCCGTGGAGAAACTGGGCTTATGGGATTTGTGTCCAGTAGCCTATTTCACCAACATTTCAAAGTATACTTATCTAGAAAAGTATACTTTGAGGGAGAAATGTTCAATGTAATGATAAATTTAGTAATTTTTATTATATTGAATTTATTACATTATCACAGCCATTTTGGCTGTGATAATGTAATACATTCAGTATAATAATTCTGCATACTTTTAATCATCAAATATATGCAGTCGTTAGTTCTATATGAAATAATGCATTTCAGGAAAAATAAATGATTACTCCCTCAAAGTATACTTTGCTTGAAAAGCATACTTTGCAAGGTTGGTAAAATCGGCTACAGATAGCCCATTTTTTCAACTATGACAACGATATATAATTATTTTTGGCGAGTGTTTCCTTGATGGAATGGCGAAGAGTGCAGATCCTGATAATTAAGCCTGTACATATACTGATTTGGATATACACAAAACCCATAAACAGCTGTTTTCTTCAGTCACAGCCACAAATTCTAATGACACAACAAGTCTACCAAAGTCACAATATATGCTACTTTGAGGCGCCAAGTCACTAAAATGTGAATAGTATGTCAATGGTATTTGCCAACAGAGGAGTGCAGTCTGGCTTGAATATTCAGCTTTTTCTACCTTAATGGAGTTAAAAAAAAGCCAGTTTTCACAATCAATGACTGATATTGGTCTTATTTGCATGTAGACCTTGAGCCAGCAATACCCCCCCCTAACCCCCAAGCCGCTGGATTAAAAAATGGCGGCCATTTTACAAGATGGCCGCCGAACAGTATTATATTATTTTATTAAGGACTGTTAACTTTCAGTCTGATCAATATTAACCGGGTAAATTGCTATAATTAAGTCACAATTTGAATGTAAAATGATTTATAATACATCTTACATTTAATTACATCCGTAAATTACAATATATTTCAAAATGGCTGCCAAAATAGGCCGTTTTATTAAAAAAAAAAAAAAAAAAAACCATTTTTTTCTGCGAGTCGTGTGTGTTGGGAACAAATACAGACATTCATAAAGTTGAAACACATATACATTGCTTTCCCTCACAAATACGTGGATAATAAAGGAGATAGTGATGCAATAGCCTTCCAAAATTGTCAAAACAGTCAAAATGGTATACAAGTTATACAAATCAAATAATTTGATAACATATACATATCCAGGTATACAATGCTATAATTATATATTCAAAATGGCCGCCAAAATGATCAAATGTTCAATAATATTGATGATGAAGCTGCAGTTTTCAGTAATTAAACAACACTAACATTATTATGTATATTCTGCTTCTTATTTTCAAAGACAAATACGGATGTATTTTAATCAGTTTGAGTCTTGAAGAAATACAAGGTTATTATTGTTAACGAGTACACTTCTGACAATTAAGCGAGCATGATGATCATTGGCCAAGGCAGTATGTAGAATGGTATGATGAATGGCATGGGCATGCTTATTGCAAACATGCATGGCTTTCTCCCACATTAAGCATTCCGCATATGTATTCACATGTGACAATAATTTAAATTAACCCTTGGTCGTGAGTTTCATTGGAAAATAAATACAATACATGGTAACGATATGTAATTCATGCAGTCACTGGTGTAATCAGTTCTACATTAAACACTACATGTGCTGTATTCATTCTTCTAATTAAACTTTATTGAAGCTAATACACCAAAAACCTATTCATATACAGTGTCACAATGACTGTCGATCAGTTTCAAGATGACCGTCAACATGGTCGCTTTTGCAATTAGGAGATATGATATTTCCGGATATATATGTACACTTTTAATACAGCTTAAATTTCTAAAATATAGTTGATAATACCCTTAGCCCGAGGAGGTCCCGCATCTTGTGATGACACCAAAGTCTGCTAGCCAATGACATATACTCGAATGCATGTCCCTGGTTGCTATAGTAATGGAATATGATTGTCCATCAGCGGTCTAATAAATTTGAAAAAACAACCATAAGGATTGTTATGCGGATTCAATGCCACATAGGGGTATATTAAGGCAAAGCCGTGTCTATTAGTTACAAACTACGTGTGGTATGTATGTGCTAAACAGGTACAATGTAAATATAATTCTGCATTCAGTAAATAAATGTACACATGGTACATCATTATAGAGTTGTTTGATCATTAGAATGACATTACCTGTTGTCAAATGGAGAAATATATATTCCGACGACACCAAAGAGTCAACAAAATACACAACTATGGTACAATGCGTAAATAGTTAGAATGCCATGTAGACAATAGTTCAATTGCATAGTAAAATCCAAAATTTAATGTGTCTCGATAGAGGCTGTGTGATATTGTTTAGATGAACATGTTGATAAATTGCATAATATGTTATGGAGATGCGTTATCATTCATGGGGATTTAAACGTATATTGATGGTGTTATGAGTTTGAGTGGCTACACGTGGTAGATGTGCATACTTCTTAAACTGGACTAGATTGATGTTTCAATACCCCGGAATAGCTTTTTTTAGACTACATACATACTAATATTGGTTTGTATATATAGTAAATATTGGTAATTTGACACAACAGTTGCAGAATAACACCTGTGCTATAATTAAGAACACCGAATGCTGAAACATATTGGACAAAATATTTTATGTATGCGTACATAACAGCTATATGAATATAGGGGATACATTTGAAGAGCATATGCATGCTTTTTAGAAAGATAATACACGTTCAATATTTTTGTTTATATGAACATTATGAAATGGTATATCAACCTTACAAGTTACAAATGTCACTACAGTCGAACCTGTGCTAAAGACCACCTCCGAATAGCAATAACCTGGCTGTAAACGCCACACTTTTGTTGTCCCAATGGCACAATTACTATATAAATGACCCTGCGAATAAAGACCACATGTGAACAAAGGCCAGATTTTCCACTTCCCATGGTTGGCCTTTATTCACAGGTTTGACTGTATTATGAAATCATGGTAAATATTTGCTTACAACGCCTCGCCTACAAAATACAATATCGTCATGGGTGCCTCTCAAATAAGCAATATTCCTGCATGTATTAGGCAATGACCATGATGCATGCACTGGTGTGCACTTACACTGGTAATGGATGACGGTCATACACATTGGAACAGACACGTTCTAGTATGACACATACCGTATTTCAGTAGTTATACGAGTTAAACCTTTTTACAATATAAATTATTTGATATATATATACAGGTGCCAACTACACATTTGAATCCTGTTCCTGCTGATGACTCGGAATGGGTTGAGAGAATATTATTGGAACGCACGATAAATAGTGTGTACATTATGTGGAACCAGGATATATGTCAGTTTCATCTACTACATCATTTTATTTTTATGTTACACAAACTCATTTACTTGCTGATGTCATCTTGAAAGTCTATAGCAATATATTGGTCCTGTTTTACTCTATTTACAGCTATCTTAATGTTCTGTATTTTAGTATTTACTGTGTCATACATGGAGTAACATGGAGTAACATGTGCTACACATCATCCATTCAACATGGCAGAAAAGCTATATTTTCTATATCCAACTTGCAAATTAATACCTACGACATATACTATTGACAGTAATAATTATACTTATTTATTTATTTTACTTAATGGTGTTTAAAGGCCTGTCAACAGCTGAGAGTAATAATTATATTTATCAGAGACGTTCATACACAACATAATAAACATGGTAATTGTCTTGGTTGCATAAATATGAAATGGACATATAGAGAGACGAACAGACATTCATTCTGTATCTGAAATGTGTGTGGATAACAAATATGTGGCTGTGATTGGATAAATGTGGCTTATGAGATTTGCGAACAGTGTGACTCTTGATCAAATAGCACACTCCTGTACCCTGCTAACGATGTAGTATGCTTGTTAGAAGCATGATGGGTGTTTAACTGATGGAATGGCGAACAGTGCAGATCCTGAACATACTGTGCGGATACACAGGCTGATTTGGATCTACACTGGTCACAAAACCCATAAGCCCCATTTCTGCAGTCACAGCCACATATACAGGTGTTAGTAGCTACACGTTCATATGAACCTTTCATAAGTATCTGGCAGCGAATGAAGTAAGAAAAATGATTACAATTAAAAAATGGTCATTGCAAATTCAGTGGGAGGCTGTAGACATAATGTAATCAGAATATATAGCGTAGTTGTTACCATCACTGAGAAAATGCGAAGCGGACGGACAGATGGACGAATACTCGGACACACTACATCTGAAGTGTGCACGGATAACTATCAGTAGTGTTTAAGTAGTTGCATATGCATTTAAACAATTTATGAGTAAGTGACAGTGCATAACATAAATTAAATTCATTACATGTAAAATTCCCATTGTAAAATGTGTGGGTGGGGAATGGTGAAAAATGCTTTGTTTTTAACATTGTATCGTAGACTGCAGACATCAGATAATCGGCATAATTATATGTAATTAATATGTCTAATGAACACTGCTAGGTACCATTAACACGAAGAAAATGCAAAAGTACCATACTTTTATGGAGTTATTAAGGTAGGTGTTTTGCCAGTGTTTTCAGTGGGTTGGGTAACATAACTTGCAAAATTCTTCATCTGAATTAGCAGATATTATTTAATTGAACATTATTCCATTGTATAGTTATGAACACATCATTAAACATACAAAACTGCCATATCAGTTGTTTCTAATGACAGAAAACAGTCGATTTTCAATGAAAAATGTGATTTTTCACAATTGCGAAAAGTCCGAGGGTGGTATACTTTATACTTCAAAATGGTGCAAAACATTCATCCAGCTGGTTACAGAGCGCAAACATACGGCATAGCACTCGTAATTGAATGCAGTTTCAGAAGAAATATGTCTGCAAAAATCCCACAGACGACCTAATGTGATACATTTGTATTTCTCATGTTTACGTGCATTCAGACTGAGTAGTTCTTATGACAGTGGGCACAAATGGCATGATATATACACATCCTGCCTTTCCCATGTGGATATCTATTTGATTTGTTGTCTGCTTGATATACCTCCATCGTATGTTGACGCATTTATGGATTTCATAATATTGAATGATATCTGATAGTCCTCCGACCTGAGTGCCAGTTTCCATGTTTTAATAATTTGTAAGAATAATTATATTTCTAGATAACTTGTGCAGATCTACTTTCGTTATGTATTACATAGGCCTTGGAACACTATGACACTGAAGTATTGCCTTTGAATGCTGGCTTTATCGTATCTGCTAAACTAAATGTAGAATTTAAAATATTTGTCTAGCGCGAAATATTCTCAAAAGATAAAACGGTACAACATCTTCAAATACAAAAATTACAGCTATGCGATCATCATGCATCATCACCATCAACCTCCACCGCATTCTTCTTTTTTTCTTCTTCATATTTTTTTTCTTCCACGTCTCTCAAGATACTCGATCAGTCCTGAATAAAACTGATGCATCTCTGAAAAAACATATGATGGCGTGCATGATATGACGATGAAAAGAATGTTCATATTGGTTAAACTATCAAATAACGGAAGTGTCACTGTAGCCAGAGCTGACTTATTTCCGAAGACATGTGACTACAGAGAGCTAAACAGTATATAACTGTTCGTTGGTACACTAAATGGTGACTGTGTCGTGTGTGTCTTGCCTGTGGTACCACTTATAAATTGTTGGGAAGAAATATGTATCTTTGCTATTTTGTAGAAGAGAGTATAAGACGATTAGTTTATTTCCTCAGCTCTATAGGTATAATTTCACAGCAATTCGTTTGTGACTGCACATGTACATGGAGTTTAAAATTTGCACAGTCGCTTAATAGTGACAATTTGGCTACCCTGCTCAAGACATCTTCTATTTTCCTGAACATCCTTGCGCATGTACGAGTCCCAAGCGGAGGCACTATATTTTATGGTAAGAATGACAAGTCAGCTATATGTGTGCCGCTTGTATTAGTCTCTGAATGAATCGTAGCCTCGCCGCCATCTTTGTATGTACAACCCATCGTACAGTTTCACCACTTCGTGCGTTTGACACATACAGCAAATAATATGACAGTAAACCAAATACAATTTGGTGCAATACATAATAGACAGATATGAGAGCGACAAGCTATAAATATAAATAGTATGACAGCAAACTATACAAAAGATGAGATATCTGAGTATTTCTCCAATCAATCTCAAAATAAATTTCAATGTGTAAACTTTCCAATGTGATGCACAGCCTATGTTATTGTACATGTTATCCATAGGTATAGCCATATTTACTCTGATAGTAGGTGAGTAGATATACCAGAGTACAGTAGTGTATATATATGGTATGTGCTGTGTGGTTGGTCAGGTAAAAATGATACACGGTGCGATTTCCTGTGTATGAAGCTGTTTATGCTGTTAAAAACACAGGCACAAACTTGTCCAGAAAACTTACATATTTTACAGTTCAGTGTTATATAATTGATAGGAGTCCATTCTCCTGGCTTTTCTACATGTGATTAGCTACATGTGATTATATATATCATATGTTCTACTTCAAATTTTGAGTTATTTGTCAAATGGAAGAACAGGTGAAACTGGCTGACGGCTGGAACACACACAGATGGCCGACTTGGTCACCCCATGCGCTGTATAGGATACAGTAAAGAGGCAGTGTTCACATATATGTTATAGATATGTTCCATCACATTTACGAAGCAATTATCTTTGAATCAAACGATGATCAGGGATATAGTTGCATGGTCCTTAAATCATCTTCAGGTTTTGACATCTGTCAGAGAACTATACATGCATATATAGCCGTTCGATACAGAACACATGGTAAGGGGCCGTTTGATCAGGGGCCCTTTTGCAAATTTTGGTCTACGCCGGATATATTGAGATCAATATTGTCAACAACATTACTGAAAGTTATAATAGGCCTACTAATAATAATATAATACAGTTTATATGACAAGGAAATATATAATAAGAAAATATCTAAATTGTATCACATACTGGTTCAAATAAGAGAAGTGCGCCAATGACACTATTCAATTATAATAGAGAAGCTGGAACACCATGGCAGTTGCGGGAAATAGCTCTGCAATACTACAATACTACGTACAGTACCATAAGTTACCATAAGTTACCATAAGTCGACTTCTGGAAGTAGGCTATCCTCAGCCTCTGACTCCAGCTCTTCGTTATTATTACTGTCGTGTCCGGTTGCGATTTGCTCATTATAATTATACAAAATTTCTTGATTTTTCCAAAATTTGTCCAAACGTCTCTCAAAGGAGGGTACTGAATTTGCACTGATGACACTGTTCGGGAGAGAATTCCATGTGTCTATCAATCTGTGAGTAAACGAGTATTTTCTAATATTTAGTCGTGCCCTTGGTTTGAATAACTTCTGATTGTTTCCTCTGGTCGAATTGTTGTATCGTAAGTCAAACATTTTCTCAGGCGGAAAGTCGTATTTTTCATTCAGGATTTTGAAAACTTCAATCATATCTCCTCTCAAACGTCTGAATGCAAGTGTTGGTATTTTCAGTGTTTTAATAATAAGTAATTCAGTCTCTCAGTATACGTTAACTCTGATAATCCGGGTACTAGTTTTGTCCACAGTACGGTTAATAGCACACTATAACATCATGATAAAGCTATACATTGGTAAATTTAGTTGCATACACTAACGTCGACCGTCTTCATTAATAATAATAATAACAATAATACTAAGTATTATAATTATAATATAGTATTGCCATGAAAATGTGCTTTCGTTTTAGTCTCTGATCTGGATCAGCCAAACGGAAGATAGAGCGTCTGCTACATTGAAAACGCATGTAGGCCCTAACCTTGAATATTTTATGAACTAAAATACACACATTGGGTAATCATCTTGTCAACATAAGTAGTCGGATGTATTATTTTATGTAGCTTTACGTCAACAATATTTTTTTTCGAAGTCTATCTACAAAATAGTGTGAGGGTTTATGGAAATTTATGTATGTCATTGGTTTTCGTGACTGCAGTAGGCAGAACATGTTCTTTATAGGAATTAAATAAGTGTATAATTATGTCACTATTCCACCAGTTCTAAAAATTACGAGTGCCCGCTATACAAATATAATCATTTATTAATTATCAATTTAGCCCACATGTTCTTTATAGGAATTAAATAAGTGTATAATTATGTCGCTATTCCACCAGTTCTAAAAATTACGAGTGCCCGCTATACAAATATAATCATTTATTAATTATCAATTTAGCCCGGTACAACCAGTTTTCGTCCACCTTACAATGTTATTTGCAATTGTTATATTTTCACAGTTGGGTAAGACACATATATTGTAAATTTCAACACGGTAACATTTCAGTGTAATAATATTGAAAATAAAAATCTGTTGCCTTTAAAATGTTGTTGTAAATCAATGTTTTCTTGTGTGACCCACTTCCTGCTGCTGGTCATAATACACAACCACTTTTCGTCCACTGCTTACATCTACACAACTGGCCAAAAAGTACGCAAAATCAAAACTAACTCTGATTAAAATGTAATGTTTGTAAACTCCAACTCTAAATATCTGTTTAAATTTATTTACAATGCTGTATATCCCGTTTAATACAATAATTACTGGGTTGTAATGATGTCACCAGTGCAGTTAGTACACAGAAACGTGTCACCACGCTTGATGATGTGTCATATCGTCGGGGTCGTAAGGATTGTATGGCTGCCTTGTAGATGGACGCGCATTTTGCCTAAAGAGAATAACTATCATTTTGACAAAATAAAAAACAAAACACAAAAGTTTTAAATCTATTGTTATTACTCTTTTCTAACTGCATACAAAGATACTCGAACAGACAATCAGTATTGAAATAACAAAAAAAAAATCACTACACCAATAACAACAGCGGCTATATTTGTTCTACTTTTTGGCCGACAGTATACTTTTGGCAACCTTCCAGCAGGTGCGCGTGCCCTGGAAAATCATCACTTTGGCAGACGGTAAAAGAAAAAATGTGTAAACTGGTATTTTTTGGGGTTAAAAATGTATTTTATGAATAACACATTTTGGGAATAGTGAAAATGACATAAATTTATTGATTTATTATTTTTTAACCATTTCGTACATTTCTAATCTCCACTTTTCGCCAAGCGAACTGCTTTGACATTTCTGTCACTACGGTAAACAATGTGATGCGCGCGCATCTCCGCTATGTCGTAAAATAACCCGAAAAAAGCTGTTTACTGGGCCGGACGAAAAGAGGCAGTGGACGATTTCTGGCAGTGTTGGGATACTGTTAGCGACGCGCGGCGGTAACGGTCTATTTTGATAATGTGCGGGGACGACGACTTTCACATCACGGCTTGCGGTGCGCATGCACAGTATACTACGCACGCCAGTAAGCTTCCCAATATGTAAACAAGAATATCAACATGTCGAAACGTCCAGGACAGAAATTGTATGAAACGGCGTCAGACAAAAAAAGGCGAAATGTCCGAGGGACAGGCAGTACAGAGAGAGAGAGAGAGTAGTTAATATTGGCGACCAGATCACCAAATGGAAAGAGTTACGTGGAGATTTAGATTTGGACTCGGACAGAGATTTTTCTTCTCAACTTCCGATACTTCACTTCACTGCGCATGTCAAAGATGTGATATGAATGACCGTGTCACTTGACGCGTGTTGGTAGAAATAGCACGAGGTCGGAAAATACCCTTTCTGGTCGTGGCATATAAAATGCGATTTAACACCAATTAACATGCGCCGTAATTAAAAATAACTTGTTAGTGTGCAGACAAATGGCTCATATAAGGCATGACAGAAAATGAAAAGTAGTAGTACAGTGTAACCTGCTGCGTGGGCATGTACCTTTAACGCACGGCAGCACGATTTACCCCAATCTACCAAAATCTTGCGGTGCGCATGCGCAGTATACTACGCACGCCAGTAAGCTTCCCAATATGTAAACAAGAATATCAACATGTCGAAACGTCCAGGACAGAAATTGTATGAAACGGCGTCAGACAAAAAAAGGCGAAATGTCCGAGGGACAGGCAGTACAGAGAGAGAGAGAGAGTAGTTAATATTGGCGACCAGATCACCAAATGGAAAGAGTTACGTGGAGATTTAGATTTGGACTCGAACAGAGATTTTTCTTCTCAACTTCCGATACTTCACTGCGCATGTCAAAGATGTGATATGAATGACCGTGTCACTTGACGCGTGTTGGTAGAAATAGCACGAGGTCGGAAAATACCCTTTCTGGTCGCGGCATATAAAATGCGATTTAACACCAATTAACATGCGCCGTAATTAAAAATAACTTGTTAGTGTGCAGACAAATGGCTCATATAAGGCATGACAGAAAATGAAAAGTAGTAGTACAGTGTAACCTGCTGCGTGGGCATGTACCTTTAATGCACGGCAGCACGATTTACCCCAATCTACCAAAATCTTCATTAAAAATACCATTAATGATTATATTATATACTTTTTCTATAATATCTCATTAGTATATCATAATTAGCACATTTTGACCGACAAAATGAAGAATAAAGGACATATTCCGCTGGAAAGCGATTAATATAGGCTATAGCATTATTATAAAGGGAGACTACTGTGATCGAGCAATCAAAACCAACTAACCAACTAACCAACAAAACTTACATTTTTTCTTTCGATTTTATTTTCACAGATTAGAAAGAACTACTCCCTGTGAAGATGAACCTGCCCGGTTTAGGAACGACGTTCCCCGAGCGGTTGAGGCCGGGAATGCCCCTGCCCGAGGGAGCGGTGCGATTGACCTCGCGCGAGGTTGCGACGATGCATCAGCAGATTGTGACTAGATGGCAACCACAGTCTGACGTGTTAGTACATAGAGAATGTTGTGTATATAGTATATGCCAGGCTGGTATATAAAGAATTTTATTCATAGCATTCTAGTATTGCAGTGTTTTTTTCCCTTTTAGGGGAAGGGGGTCCATGCCTTTTAGGGTGGGGAGGGGGAATGTGTATGGAACGTCAAATCTACATAAACTCAAATAATTATTGTCTGCTCATAATTAGAGCTAGAGCTTGCATTAATTATTTGAGTTTATGTAGATTTGGCGTTCCTGCATAAACTCCCAATAGCTAGCATTAACCCTTACTACGCTGAATTAAATGTAGTCGTCTGCTGGAAATGTTTTATTTTCAATATTTCTCGACAAAAACCTGGTTTTGACAGCACATGAGAATCGTCTCCAATGGAGACGATTCTCATGTGCTGTCAAAACCAGTTTTTTGTTAAGAATTAAAGCAAAAATGAAAAACAGCAGACGGCAATTTCCGTCAACAGCAGGGTTGGCCGGGAAATACCGGGGGCGGGAATTCCCGGCGGGAAATACCGGTATTTCCCGTCCCGGGAAATACTCCCCAAAGTGGGAAATACCGGGAAATATGAATTTTGATGTTATTATTTGATAATTAAAGTTATTTAAATTAAGTTTTAAGCTCAGTAATAGTTAATTAAACAATCAACAACTTAATAATTAGATATAGGGGTTAATTACAATGTATAGATCTGTTTCATTCCCAACTAGGGTACTCATCAGGTGGAATATTTGGCAACCATGACATTTATATTTTGGTTGTATTGTAAATTACTTCATTTTTTAGGAAGCATCCGAGTGTCTGCTAGATAAAATTCACAAGGATAACGTCATCATGATCAGACTATGTTTAGACAACAGGCTGTTAATTGTCAACCTTCTTCCACACTAATACATGTATTCGGTATCAAGAAATGATAATAAATGATCTTAGCATGCAAGATGTGCATACACAGTCTCTTACAATTCTATATGACTGACAAGTACTGTTGTTTTATGCTTTGCATTTGTATTACTTATTTGCATTAATTATTATGAACATTTATTTAACGTGAAGACTGGGCCACGATGGTACGTATGAGATACAGTACCTAAAATCGTTAAAATTAGCCAAAAGCCTACTTATTTGCATGTACATTGATGAGACTTTAATATACTTTAATAAACCATCAGACTATGACAACAGGCTGTTAAGTCAGCCTTCTCTCACACCTTTTGTGTCATACTGTATAATAAGAACCCAGGTGGTCTGTATATGGTCATGTCAAGTTGTAAAACAATTACACTTCCACTGTACATGGATTATCCGTTATCAACAGGGATTTTCTCAAAATTCCAAAAGCAGCTTTTATTAGTGGCAGGTTACTATAGTAATGAGGGGTGTTCTCATATACAATAAATAGACAGTTGGCAAATACTTAACATAGACTTGTAAATAGGGAAGAAAATTGTCTAGAAAATAATGATGTTTTTTTTCTCTAAATAAACTTATTATTTCTTTTTTTATTGCAGAATGTTTTACCTGTAGGCTTATCAGTCTACACAGATATAAACCATAGTAGATATAGGGGAATATAGAGACTTATCTTGACATTTTGGAATGAAAAAGACCACCAAGATTCATATTTCCCGGTATTTCCCGGTATTTCCCAGTATTTCCCAGTATTTCCCGGTATTTCCTGGTATTTCCCGCCGTCCTGGGAAATACTCTTATTTCCCGGGAAATTGCCAACCCTGGTCAACAGCGTAGGAAGGGTTAAATATTTATAGTTACCGGTAGCTCTAAATGATTTAGAGAGCTCTTCAATTGATTTGGAGCTAGCTCTAAATTATTTAATGCTAGCTATAATTATTTACAGCTAGCATTAATTATTTGAGTTTATGTAGATTTGGAGTTCCGTAAATGTGACACGAGTTTGACAATACTGAATAGGGGATTTTTTTTCAGTAATCCATAATGGCATTTATTATCTAATAATAGGGCTGTAACGACAACAGAGATACTGTCGTCTATCGCAATAGTAACTTTGTCAATAGTGAGTAAAATGTCAATCCTTCAGAACTCCAGATAAGCTGCGTATTTGCTTAAATACCCAATTAAAATTGCTAAACACCCAATTGAAATCAGAAGTAGCGAGTATCAAAAAGCAATACAAAATTTGTGGTATATTTATCATGCTGCAGAAAACAGGCCACAAATATAGCATATTTTTCTTATTTTCCATGAAAACACATCTTGGTAGACATCCAAGGAGACAATTCTCATGAAATGCCAAAACATGTTTTCATTTCAAAGCAAACTATTCAATAATTGCTGTCCGTTGATCGGTAAACAGTAGTGTGATTTACCAAATTAAAATTTTGAAATACCAAATTGCTTCAGAAATGATGGAGTGACAATACTCAATTACTAATTCCTTATCTGGAGCTGATCCTTAGCTATCGCAATAGTTGCAATAGTTATAAAACCCGATTTCTCCTGGAGGAATGACATTAGTCCAATAATCTGAACATATTTTATTCATAGCCACTGTATGCAGCAATTAACAGTGGTTCTGCAATTGCAAGTGTTAAAATATTATACCTTTTTAATATTAATAATTTTGAAATTCAATATTGCAAGTCTTGCAATAAAAATATGTCAATTGCTGTATGTGTTGTTGTATGAACATGTATGCCATTTAGGGCCAGATATTATATTAATCCTTTTAACCCACTGTAGCACTAAATTGAAAAAAAACAAAAAACAAACAAAACAAAAAAAATTGTAAAAAAAAAATTGTAAATGAAATTGCAATAAAAAAATTCGGGTCGCACCGTTTTTAGCAGGTCGGTCGGGTTACAGGAAACGGAGATATAATTATGGATGGCCCCATGGACATTTAATCCTTTCCACGCTGGTCCGTCACAGACTGCTGTAGTGGAACCGTAGTTGAGTTTCCACGCTGGCCATCGTGGATCCACGATGGCGCCGTGATGGACTCCACTGCAGGGTTGTCAGTAGTGGAAAGGTGGTTATCTATATTGTGACGATGTTCCACTACACAGGGTGGATATTGCAAATAGTGATTATTTACGCTAAACGTTGTCCATTGTTTTAATTTTTCGTAATGGCGGTACCCATGAGTGGTGATGTAGATTAGCCATGAATGCCTTTGACAATTAAAACTAGTTTGTAATCGCAATTGTCATAGTATTTTTTTTTTAGCGTAATAGGAAACGAACAATGTTTTGGGATGTTATTTAATTACAACTTACATGTATTCTGGCTAAAACTAATTGAGATGCTTTATTAACAAACACGCTAATTTGCATTATGCATGTAGGCAGCAAACGTGTAAAATCAGTCAATTTTCATGAAATGTTGATTGTTATCCAGCCAGAGCTCCAGATAAGCTGCGTATTGCAATTTGTCGTATTTTACACAATTATTTTAGCTGATTACGCATTGATTATCAAAAGTGGGAGTACAAAATATGCACAGCAATGTGAAAATACGCATTTATTTTCAAATTGAGTGGTGAAAATACTGTCAGTGTTTGATTTTTGCAGCTCAAATAAGTGAATGTTAAATCTTTTATATATTTGTATCCTTTGTTCCATATTTAGTGATGAAGAAAATCAATAATCCAAACGGGATACAATTACAACACTGTTTGCTTTTTGCAGCTCAACTAAGTAAATTTTCAACTTTATTACAGTACATGTACATGTATTTTCACATTGATCAATGCGTATTCTGCTAAAATAAGTGTGTAAAATACGCCAATACGCACCTTGTCTGGAGCTGTTTATGAAACTTGTCAGCAATTTTATGCACCTAAAATAAAATTTTGCCTGACTTGTTTCACAAGTCTCAAATCAAATGGAAACTCAGGGCTCCAAATAAGGAATTAGTAATTGAGTATTGTCACTCCATCATTTCTGAAGCAATTGGGTATTTCACAATTTGAATTGGGTAAAATAAAATCACACTACGGTTTACACATCAACAGACAGCACTTATTGAATAGTTTGCTTCAAAATGAAAATATGTCTTGGCATTTCATTAGAATTGTCTCCTTGGAGACAATTCTAATGAAATACCAAGATGTGTTTTCATGGAAAATATGCTATATTTGTGGTCTGTACTAAATTTGTATTGCTTTTTGATACTCGCTACTTCCGATTTCAATTGTGTTTTGCAAATTTTAATTGGGTATTTAAGCAAATACGCAGCTTATCTGGAGCTCTGGAAACTTATTTGACGTCCTCTTTCTTTATATTACAGATGGCCGTTCACGTATGCAACATACTTTCTCACCGGTGGAACATCGTTGAGTGGTCTAGTGACGTTAACAAAATTTCGAAATCGATTCAATTTGATGAATTACGCGCGGTTTTCTTCAACTTTGGCTACCATTGGTGTCCCCGGGGTAGTGCTATTGTTCATTCACCAAGAATTCATCGATCCGAAAATACTCAGTGTGAGTTTTAAATGCCCGGAGTGTATAAAACTTCGGGCCGGTTTGATCCACGGATTATTGAGTGCAACCTACCCACCACTAATTGCTGGATCATTATGCTTGTTGGTTTCAAGGCAAAAGAAGACATATCTGTACGCTGGACAGAAGTTTGTGCCGAACGTCAGGATGTTCGGAAAGACTATATTATCGATGAAGTACACAATCATGGCCATGTTCGGTATCAATTTCGCCATCGGAAGCGGTCTCGCGCATTTCAAAATGGAAAGTCTGTTAAACATTCTCACCACCCTTAGAGGTGATGTAGTTGCAGACTGATTGCTTAAATAGTTCAATAGAAGAAGGGGTGCTAACTCCATGAGAGAGTTAGCCAACTTGTTTCACTGATTACTTACTTTAGGGTATGCATGTCTTAACAATGAATCCATCTTTATTTAACCCTTTCAGCCCGAAATAACTGGAATGGGCTGTGATGTGTTACTGTAACCCTCACTACATGGGAGACGGAAATTTTCGTCTGCTCGTTTTCATCTTTGCCTTAATTCTTAACAAAAAAACGGTTTTGACACTTTGTTTGTCCAGAAATATTGAAAATAAAACATTTCCAGCAGACGACAACAATTAATTCAGCGTCGTAAGGATTAACTCTTTGCATGCTGGGAAATTTTTGGGCTATAAATAGTTCAAAAATAGCAGATGACAATTCATTATATTTTCTTTTATTTCTCCTTATAAATGTCATGAATATGTCTTGCAGAGAGAAATAATTTGAAATATTTACAGAGAGAAATAAAACATATACTCCTAATTCGTTTGGCGGATATTTTCGCCGCTAGCATGCAAAGAGTTAAGGACCAATCCAATTGTCACAAAATGATTTTCAGACTAGTCTGTTTAGAAGAACTTTTTTTCTCTCTGATTGCAGACACCGCTAAATTGGTCTGTAGCAGGGCTTCTAAAATTTCAGAATGCCAATCGGTCCAGACGTAACTGTCGACCCGAAGGAGCCTGTACAATTAGTGCTCCCCCACCCCACCCTCGTGTATAGGTCGAGAACGCGTAAACGCGAGATTGTAACATGGCCCTTAGAGGTTAGACCACACCAAATGATTTACTATATAATTTAACCGAATCTCATACAATAAGGCCAGTCTCTCCTACTTTCACTATTCGTATGGATGCTGTGGGACCTACTTGTCTGTACTGGTTCTGCATGAATTAATTTAAACAATAGTTTCACTTACTCCTAAGAAAGAAAAATCCAACCTCGTCATATACCCCAATATTGATTACATTTTTTGGCCACAGAAACTCTGTCTACATCGTGACCAACAGGTTCAGTGTTTTCTTTTAAATGCTACAAATATGCTTTGAAAACTAGTGTTAAAAGCACCCCAAAATGTTCCTCAAGTGAAACTGGGTAGTAATAGATAAAATTGCCAAAAAAACAATTGAAATCAGAAGTAGCGAATATCGAAAAGCAATAACAAATTTGTGGTACATTTATCATGCTGCAGAAAACAATAAACAGACCACAAATATAGCATATTTTTCTTATTTTCCATGGAAACACGTCTTGGAATAATAGATGAAATGCCAAGACATGTTTTCCTTTCGAAGCAAACTATTCAATAATTGCTGTCTGTTGATGTGTAAACAGTAATGTGATTTTATTTTACCCAATTAAAATATTGAAATACTCAATTGCTTCAGAAATGATGGAATGAAAATACTCAATTACTAATTCCTTATCTGGAGCCCTGGAAACGGTTAATGATTCTTATCTTAACACGTTCAACACTACAGACCTATATAGTGGTATTGGCAAACAGTGTAGATCCAGATAAGACGGAGCTGTCTCGTGAGCATCTGCACTTTTTGCAAGTAATTTTCAGATTTTTGAGAACAAAAGCACCCCCTTTTCATAAATGGACTAGTCTGAAAATCATATTGTGACGATTGTATTGGTTGCAAACTTAACATATCAAAATCTATTCCAGTTACTTAGGGGTGAAAGGGTTAACTGTGAATCTGAAAAAAAATTGTTCTTACTAGGATTCACATTTGGTGTTGTGCCTGGCACCAGATCAGGATATTGCCTTTCAGAGCTTAAAGGTACAGGCACAAAATGTACTTTATATCAGAGACATCACCTGAGACATTTTCTGCCAAAATAAACATTTATTCACCATTATCCCATTGATTGGCATTATTATACATTTTATATCAGACGTTTATTTCCACACTGCTATCAGGGGCGATAACCGTGTTTCCTTAAAATGTCTATGGACATTACTATTTATTCTCTCTATTTATTTTTTGATATGCAATGATCAAACTTTATAATCTGTTGAAAACATTATTATTTCAGGTGGCGCATTTAATTAATATAAATAATTAAAAAATATCATGCCTCATTTGCATATGAAAATATTATGATACCACCGTGCGTCACTATCAGTAAAATAAACATTATTAAATCAATTCATTATATCTGCAATGCGGGCACTCGTAGTTTTTAAAACTGGTGGAATAGTGACACAATTATACACTTATTTACTTGCTATAAAGAACATGTTGTGCCTTCTGAGCGGGCATGTACCTTTAACCCTTTCAACACCACAGACCTCTATAGAGACAATGTTTGCAAACAGTGCAGATCCAGATGAGCCGGCTCGTAACGAGCCGTCTCATCAGGATCTCCACTGTTTGTTAATAATTTTAAACGTCGTACAGATTACCCTTTTAGAAGAATGGGATAATTTGAATGAACAAAATTAATGAAATAGCGTGAAACATTGGCATGGAACATCCTATTAAGTTACTTGGTGTTGAAAGGGTTAAGGTATTTATTTATTTTTGAGCTGATTGTACAGTGCATTTGCCCATACAAGTACATTTCGTCTGTACCGGTAAGTGGGATGCAGGTGGGAGCATGGGACGGACAATTTAAAGATCGGGATTCATTCTTGATGGTATCCCAAACACAGGCATGGGAAATCCGGATTTGAGGTCCCAGGGACCACTTTTGTGAATCTTGTAAATCCGTTGAGAATGGCGATAAAAAATTACAATTTTCGATTATTTTTTATTATTATTTTTTTTTTAAGTGGCGATTCTTTTATTTTCCCCAGCGGAATCCCTGTTATACATGTACTGACTTCTTGTTGCAAGTATTATTTTAAATTGAAATGGATTATGTTGCCAATTTTTCCTAATTATAGCATATTTTTTCAGGGGAAAATGTGATCTATTTAATGCTAAATATACCTCAGAATGAAGCACAGAGCATCTAGAATTGAAAACAAATTATAGGGGGGGGCATGCCCCCAGACCCCCCTAGCAAATCGCAGCGCAATCCGCTGCTCAAATAAATTTTCAGGATTGGGGATAGTGTTCCACTCCCATGCCTGCAAACAGAGACCTGGACTGAAAATTTAGACCAACTGTGGAATTAAATTTCACATGTGATCTGTATTTTTTGTCTACTTTCGACGTTTTACAGGATTTTATCCAAATTATTATCAGTGCAAAAAAGTTCATTGACAAGGGAGATAAGTGCACATACAATTATAAAAGTAGGGCTTTTTTTATGTACCCCACAAATTTATGGTTATAATATTAAATACACATTTGATATATCCATATATTGTAACATTTTCTTCCTTATTAAATACGGTAGGGAACAAATGATAAAAAATAATACAAATTTAAAAATGGACTTATTCGAGTTGTATAAAAGCAATTTTGCAGTTCAACTAAGTAAATTTTCAACTTTATTACAGTATTTTCACTACTCAATTTGAAAATCATTGCGTCTTATCACATTGTTGTGAGTATTTTGTACTCCAACTTTTGATAATCAATGCATATTCTGCTAAAATAAGTGCGTAAAATACGCCAATACGCACCTTATCTGGAGCTTTGCATATAGTCGCCACCCTGTCCGTCTGTCTGTTCAAGATTTGCACATTAATGTTTTTGGCTGCCATAAGTTGGATTCTCCTTATAGGAATCATGATTTGCCTGGTTTCACCCTCGGGTACGTTTTTATCTTTGGCTCTTTTGTTACCTGGGAGTTGAATTGGGTTATTATAGGAATGAATGGCCTTTTTGTGGAATTTATCGGGGTATAAACTTGGAAAAGTCGCGGGAATACTGGACGAAGGCCGGAAGGCCTCGTCCAGTATTCCCGCGACTTTTCCAAGTTTATATCCCCGATAAATTCCACAAAAAGGCCATTCATTCCTTATAATTCCAGCATTTTAAATAAATTCATTAAGAAAATGTGTTTATTTTCCGTTTTCTTAAGAATTATTTAAAACTGTGCCCGACGGTTACGGAAAGTAGTTCGGCATGGGAGTTTACTGGGATATAAATTTTGGACAGAGACTTGCTAGGACCAATCAAATGTTAAGGAATTGTGTAAATATTTTTGTGCTGGAATTATTTCCCATTATAAAATGGCCCCCTCAATAATTCTGTAACTTATATTATAAAGCACATATTCTCATCCTCAAACTTGCTGAGAATGCAGGAAATGGCGTTTCACGCCTCTTAGATCTCAAAAATATCCAGGGGAGCATGCCCCGGACATTGGGCCCTCAAGACTGGGCTCCTCCCCCCCCCCATGTACAATACAATGTATGTACATATTGTATTGTATGTACAATACAATGTTCTTCTGTTTGGCAATTAGGATTGGCTAGAATCGAGTTACTGAACTTTCTGTTAACTGTTGTTTTGACATGTTGAAAAAAAATCAGTTGCTATTTAAAACTTTGATATTTAAACCAATAAAATGTGGCTGTGGCTGGAGAAATTGGTCTTATGGAATTTGTGACAAGAGTAGCTCCAGATAAAATAAATGTAGCACTCGTGTAACCCGATAAGATGAATATTCTTATTAGAAGAATGCCGCGTCTTCATTGATGGAATGGCGAACCGTGCAGATCCTGATCAGACTGTGCGGATTCTACATTCTGTCATTTATGTTGCATCTTATCAAACTAATGTTGTTCCCCTTTGCCCATTTTTGGGACCGAAATTCGGCCCATTTTCCAAAAAATATACAGTGAAACCTGTCTAGACCAGACACCCAGTGAGAGCTTTCACTGTAAATCAGGCATTTGATCGTAATGAGCCATATTTGTGTGCTATGCGATCACGAACAGACAGTCACCTGAGATAAATGGCCAAGAAACTCATAAAAAAATAAGATCACGTTTTCTTGGTGTTCGGTTTAGAGAGGGTTCACTGTAATCACCGATATATAGCAGTTCGCAACGAGTACCATATTAACGGTGAAAATGATGTACCGGTAGATCATGTTGGCTGAAGGGGTGATAGGGTGAATCACTTACCACTCATTGAAACCTATGTGGCCGTGACTGGATAAATAGAGATAAACATATCTGGCAAGGCTCAGGAAACGGGATGAGCGAGGCTCTACCGAGCACATCCCGTTTCCGTGCCGCGCCAGATATTTTTTCCCATTCACGGCACTAACCTACTATTCTATTTATCCCGTCAACACCTTCAAATGGCTGTAAAATGCAAAAATTGTATTGACTGGATATCAAAAATGTTTCACGGCACCGTGTTTCACGGCACATATGCACTGTGTTGACGGGATAAATGGGGCTTATGGGATTTGTGACCAATGTTTCTGCTGACCAAATAGCACCCTCCTGGGGGCCGTTTCACTAAACTTCTTACGACTAAAATGTTCGTAAGCGCAAATTTAGAATCGTCTGCAAATTTCAATTGATGGATTTACATTTATTGAGCATAGGCTGCATATGCAGCCTATGCTCAATAAATGTAAATCCAACAATTATTTACAAGAAAACAATGTTAATGTGAAATTTACAGACTATCATAATTTTGCACTTACGAACATTTTAGTCGTAGGAAGTTTAGTGAAATGGGCACCTGTAGGCTGATAGTAGTTATTTCATGGTCATTCGAAGTGGGTTGCAGGTGGGAGCATGCGATGGGTAATTTAACGATCGGATCATCCTTACCAGAATTCCGAATGGAGACCTGTAGCCTATTTCATCAACATTGCAAAGTATACTTTGAGGGAGTAATCATTTATTTTTCCTGAAATGCATTATTTCATATAGAACTAACAAATGCATATATTTCATGATTAAAAGTATGCAGAATTATTATACTGAATTTATTACATTATCACAGCCAAATTGGCTGTAATGTAATAAATTCAGTATAATAACAAGAAACGAGGCAAAGCCACGAAGGCCAGGTTTTTTCCAAGCATAGACACTTGGATAACATAATTATACCCACTTTTTGTAGACTAGATGGCCGTGGCCTGCATGTCGCGCCTTGGGGCGAGGCATGGACACTAAAAAAATAGATATAGTAGATGGAAAAACTTTAACCAAAAAACTTTAACCGGACACGGACGACGAACGGGGACGGACGGATGTATGCCAAAATGCCGACGATATCGCGCTTTCCGCAAGCAGGTGCGACAATGATGATAAACACCCATGTGAAGTATCATGGTATTGGGTGAAGCAGTTGCAGAGATATAGTACACAAAAAAACTTTAACAAAAAAATTCAAATTTGTATTTGACCTTGACATTGGGCACAGGATCGCGCTTTCCGCAAGCAGGTGCAACAATGATGATAAACACCCATGTGAAGTATCAAGGTATTGGGTGAAGCAGTTGCAGAGATATAGTACACGAAAAAACTTTTAAAAAAAAATTCAACGTAATTTGACCTTGACATTGGGCACAGGATCGCGCTTTCCGCAAGCAGGTGCGACAATGATGATAAACACCCATGTGAAGTATCAAGATATTGGGTGAAGCAGTTGCAGAGATATAGTACACAAAAAAACTTTAAAAAAAAATTTCAAAGTAATTTGACCTTGACATTGGGCACAGGATCGCGCTTTCCGCAAGCAGGTGCGACAATGATGATAAACACCCATGTGAAGTATCAAGGTATTGGGTGAAGCAGTTGCAGAGATATAGTACACGAAAATACTTTAACAAAAAAAATTCAAAGTAATTTGACCTTGACATTGGGCACAGGATCGCGCTTTCCGCAAGCAGGTGTGACTGATGATAAACACCCATGTGAAGTATCAAGGTATTGGGTGAAGCAGTTGCAGAGATATAGTACACGAAAAAACTTTAACAAAAAAATTCAAAGTAATTTGACCTTGACATTGGGAACAGGATCGCGCTTTCCGCAAGCAGGTGCGACAATGATGATAAACACCCATGTGAAGTTTCAAGGTAATGGGCGAAGCAGTTGCAGTTGCAGAGATATAGTATAACGAAAAAGTTTTAACCAAAAAACTTTAACCAGACGTACGTTAAAAAGTTAACGTTGAAAATGGCTAAGTCAATTACGTAGAAATAATAGGTGAAGGTAATAAAATGGTCACATGTTGGATAGTTGTATGTGGTAGACACCCCTTGATTATGAAGCTGTGAAAGTTTGGTGGTCCTAGGTGGTACAGTAACAAAGAAATGGACTCAAACACGAAAACTTAACATTGATTGTGGACGCCGCCCGCCTGCCCGCCCGGCTTTCGCCAATCCAATAGCCTGGATTTTTTTTCAAAAAACCTGGCTAAAAATTAATAAATTTATCATAAAATTGACAATTTCTCAAAGTATACTTTGCTACTAAAGTATACTTTGCAATGTTGGTGAAATAAGCTACTGGTTTGGCCCTCCCATACGTTTTGCCATTTTGTATGTGACGGTTGAATATGGTTATACCCCTTATGTGAGTATTACGATTATTCATAATCATATTTTAGGGGAAGGGGCCAAGTGACTTGGTGTGATATGGACCTGGCACCAGGTCCGGTTATTCTAATTGCAGGGCTGAATATATTTTTTCTAGAAGCAAATATTTCGATCTGATTTTGGGATTTTTCCCCCAACACAGTTAAAACGGGATCCCACCCACCTCCTTTTCATGCTGAGGATACGCCATTATCTGATGTGGAATAGCCTAAATATTTTCCTTCTATGCGCTCAGAAGTACATGCTGCAACCACCATTTGAACTGTCTCAAGACGGTTCAAATAACAGGCCCGGACCCCCCACCCCCCCTGCTCCCGGCAAAACAAAAGGAAAATCTACAATACTCGAATAGTTGGATGACTTTTTTCGTGGCCTAGGCGTCAGGAAATCGCATCTGCGGCGATCTGGCATTTTCAACATTTCCTGGGGGAGGACCCCCAGACTTTACGAATGGAGGTCGGCTATGCCGATTTGTAATTACAACCCTAGCCCCCCCCCCCCCTGTATTATTTCTGTATCCGCGCCTGAATAAGTGGTCACAACTTACTTTTTCATCGAGAAATAACAGAAATAAAATATATAACTTTCATACCAGTAAAGGTGTATTCCGAAAGGAATGGGTTAAATATCACTACACTGGAGACGAAAATTGTCGTCTGCGGTTTTTCATTTTTACCTTAATTCTTAACAAAAAAACCTGTTTTGGCAGCACATGAGAATCGTCTCCAGTGGAGACGATTCTTATGCGCTGTCAAAACAGGTTTTTATTGAGAAATATTGAAAATAAAACATTTCCAGCAGATGACAAAATTTAATTCAGCGTAATAAGGGTTAAATACCACATTGAAATTACAATAACTAGAAAATGTGTTCATTGAACACGGATGTCCCACTGACAGTTAGTAAACGAGGCACAATTCCAAAAATATAAGCTCAAACAAAAACTTTAATCAAGGGAAACAAGTATGTAAATATTGCAAATTGCAATATTTACATACTTGTTTCCCTTGGTTGCAATTTGCAATTGTAGGTCAATGTGACATGATGGTCAGGTTTCACAGTGGTTTGCGGTGCACATCACTGGCACATGATAGTCTGTAAGTAAGTATTTTCACCCATATACACGTAGGCACATAAATATCGGATTTCCTATCGATATGTACCGATATCAGTGAAAATTGAAACAACGTAGCAATCCTAGTATGTTCATTTATCTTCAATTAAACCACTTTACACAGGGCCATGATGAAACACATTTTTATATTTTTTTTTTAATCCTGAAGAAAAAAAATTCATCGGTCCTAGTATCTTCATATATCTTTAATTAAACCACTTTACTCAGGGCCATGATGAAAACACGTTTTTATTGTTTATAATATTTTTTCAAAATTCCTGGGGCCCGTTTCACTAAACTTCTTGCGACTAAAATGTTCGTAAATTCAAATTTAAGATCGTCTGTAAATTTCGATTTATGGATTTACATTTATTGAGCATAGGCTGCATATGCAGCCTATGCTCAATAAATGTAAATCCAATAATTGTTTACAAGAAAACATTGTTAATGTGAAATTTACAGACTATCATAAGTTTGCACTTACAAACATTTTAGTCGGAAGAAGTTTAGTGAAACGGGCCCCTGATGTGCCCGTTTAAAGGTAACAACAAATACTCGAGATAATTGTTTGTTTGTTTATTGGTGTTTAACGGCCTATCAACAGCTAAGGTCATGTAAGGCCGGGCAAACGGGTTCGATCCCGTTTTAACCTGCTGCATTGGGGGGAACATTCCAAAATCAGAACTGAATATTTACATCGAGATACAATATATTCAGCCCTGAAATTAGAATAACCCGACCTGGTGGCAGGTCCATACCACACCAGTCACTTGGCCCCTTCCCCTAAAATAGGATTACGAACAATCATAATACTCACATAAGGGGTATAACCAGATTCAACTGTCGCATACAAAATGCCAAAGACGTATGCGAGGGCCAAACCAGGTCTCCAGTCGGAATTCCGGTAAGGATGAACCCCGATCGTTAAATTACCCATCGCTTGCACCCACCTTCCACCCACTATACTCGAGATAAACACATGTAATTCTCTGTTTATTACAAAAACAGTAATGTACATGTACAAGAACTAATTAAACAAAAGTGAAAATGTGGATTTTATTATACATGCATATATGTGGCTCAGCCAATCAAGCTTGATTTTTAATGAACAAACTGACGATTATTGACAAGATTATTGACATGATGTCTATATGATGAAAGTGAAAAGGTTTACAGAGCTCCAGATAAGTTTTGTATCTAAAGAGTATTGTAACCCCATATTTCAAATTCAATGCGTATTTTACTTTTACAAATGTATTATTGATTTTCTTTCTTTAATATTAAATAGGTAAATTTTCAACTTTATTACATACTGTAATAAAGTTGAAAATTTACCTATTTAATATTTCACTACTCTATTTGAAAATCAATGTGTATTTGATAATATGCGTATTCTGCTGAAATAAGTGAGTAAAATACGCCAATACACACCTTATCTGGAGCTCTGTGTTTATCCTCCCAGCAACATCTAAGGTCATTTAGGGACTGGGCTTCGGTTTTAAATCCCATCCAAAAGACCAGTGCGATGTAAATACTATGAAAGTAAACTATTGTTGATGCCTAAGGTGAGATTTGAACCCACAATTGGTTCAGATTTGAATCTAATGATTTTTCTGACTAAAGAAATGGCATTTATCACAAGTCTAGTTAGCGCCCTAGGCCACAACCTATCCCTATTCTAGATGATGAATATGGTAAATAAAACAAAAATTCCGCCATGGAAGCGGTGTCGCGCCTGCCGAGGCATTTGATCATAACATGATCGAGTGCATGTGCTAAAGAAAGCATCACAAAAAAACGTCGAAGAAGTGCATGCTTAAAACACCAAAAAGGTAGAAGAAACTTTTTGACATAAAAAAATGTGTCAAGGTCATGTTAATGGTGGGATGAGTGTGTTCCAAATGCTTACATATATCAAGTGTCCAAATATTGAAGCAATCTATCAAGTAATATTAATGTTATACTTTGATAAAGAAACTTGTACAAACTTTTTGACGCAAACAAAATATGGCCAAGTGTTTCCGCAAACATGTGAAGATAAAAAAGGTCATGGTCATGTTAACGACGGCATGAGGATGTTTCGAATGAGGACATGTATCAAGTGTCCAAATATTGAAGCGATCCGTCGGTAATATTAAAGTCATATCATGATGAAGAAACATGTACAAACATTTCGACGCCAAAAATGGCTGCGTTTCCGAAGAAATGTGATGGTTAAAAAAGGCCAAGGTCATGTTAATGGCATGAGTGTGTTCTAAATGCTCACATATATCAATGGTCCAAATATTGAAGCAAACCCTCAAGTAATATTAAATTTATACCATGATGAAGAAGCTTGTACAAACTTTTTGACGACAAGGACGACGGCAGAAAAAGCGGCGACTACTAAAGCAGGCGCAAAAATGACATGGAACACAATAATCATTGGTGGTCAACATAAACATATCCATTAACCCTTTCAACACCACAGGCCTGTATAGTGGTATTGACAAACAGTGTAGATCCAGATGAGCCGGCTCGTGACGAGCCGTCTCATCAGGATATGCACTTTTTGCAACTACATTTCATACCTTTTTTTTTAGAAAAAAACCAACCCTTTTATAAATGGAGTAGTCTGAAAATCATTTTGTTATGATTTGTTTGGTGTCCATCCATCCACCCACCCACCATCCATTCCATGTAAATGGAATTACAGTCGAACCTCCGCTAATGGCCACCTCTCTACACCTCTGTAACAGCTGATATTTAATAGCCCAAATGGACAATTGCCTCCATATTTCAGGGCCTGAAAATAGCAGCTTATACCAATAGGCCCGGGACCCAACACGGAAAAAAATGAAAGGTCCGAGGAATTTTTTGGAAGGTCCGAGAGGATAATCGCAAGAAAAACGGTAGAAATATGTGTCTTTCATACTAAATGACTCGTTACACCATGTGTAAATACTTGACGGACACGAACAAATTTTTGTAGGAATCACGATTTACCTGGTTTGGCCCTCGGGTACGTTTTTATCTTTGGCTCTTTTGTTACCTGGGAGTTGAATAGTGTTATTGCCCATTATAAAAGTAGTAAGATTATTACTGATCATACTGCTTTTGGGAGGGGGCCAAGTGATTCTGGTGTGGCGAGGACCCCGACATCAGATCAGGATTATTCTGATTTCAGGGCTGAATATATATATATATTTGTACATGTACATGTACAGGTAATATATGGGATTTAGTACTAAACCCATTGACCTTAAATGATCGTAGCTGTTGATAGGCCGTTAAACCCCAACAAACAAACAGAACGGATTTAGCATCAGCCACTAATTGATGATCGCAATTTCAATTTTATCACAAGTCTGGCGGACTTTGCTTGTAAAATACAAAGATCCGACATCAAAACTTGTAGGTCCAGGACCTCGGACCAGTGCTATTTTCAAGCCCTGTATTTAACCTCCCTACAACAGCCACCTCTCTACAAAATCCATTTTTGTCTTCACATGGATGGCAGTTGTAGAGGTTGTACCGCAACATAAATGTGTTACAGTGGAACCTCTCTAAACACGACACACTGGGACATCCCCAGGGTGTCCGGTTTAGAGAGGTTCCACAGTTTCTACGACCATTTACAATCTACAACATGTCAATGGAATTAACATACACATGTTACAGTAGAATCCAGAGCTCCAGATAAGGTGCGTATTGGCCTATTTTACACACTTATTCAAGCAGTTTGTTTATTGGTGTTTAATGGCCTATCAAAAGCTAAACACTTATTTGAGCAGAATAAGCATTGATTATCAAAAGTGGGAGTACAAAATACTCACTGCAATGTGAAAATATGCATTTATTCTCAAATCGAGTAGTGAAAATACTGTTTTAAAGTTGAAAATTTACTTAGTTCAGCTGCAAAAAGCAAACAGTGTTGAAAATCATTGAATTTTAATCTGGGGTATAATACTCTTTAGATACAAAATGAGCTCTGAGAATCTCTAAAATCTGGGAGGTCCCCGGGGTGTCTAGTTAAAGAGTAATTCAGGCATACATGTACAATTCATGACACGCTTGTGTTTTAAACACACTATTTAATTTAATATAATGGTGTTTAAAGGCCTGTCAACAGCTAAGGTCATTTTAGGCTGGGTTAACGTGTCAAATCCCATACGATACCTGTTGTGATGCGGGTAAATCCCAAAATCAGAACTGAATATTTACAGAAAAAATGTATATTCAGCCCTGAAATTAGACTAACCCGACCTGGGTGCCGTTTCACTAAACTTCTTACGAGTAAAATGTTCGTAAGTGCAAAATTATAATAGTCTGTGAATTTCACATTAACATTGTTTTCTTGTAAACAATGATTGGATTTACATTTATTGAGCATAGGCTGCATATGCAGCCTATGCTCAATAAATGTAAATCCATCAATTGAAATTTCCAGACGATCCTAAATTTGCACTTACGAATATTTTAATCGTAAGAAGTTTAGTGAAACGGCCCCCTCACCACACCAGTCACTTAGCCCCACTCTCCAAAAGTAATAGGATTAGTAGTGACTGTACTAATAGTACTACTTTTCAGCTCTCGCCTACCAGAAACCAAAAAATGTACATGAGGGCCAAACCAGGGATATCGGGATTCCGTTAAGGATGAAACCCACCATTAAACAGAAAATTATCATTGTTTGTTTCATTTGACACCTCTATCTGCATTGTATGAGAGACATTTGGTAAGGTTTAGCAGTCGGAAGTCATTTGACGTCTAATTTCAAACTTTCCACTATATAACCCTTAGACCGCTATCTTATTTTTTTGTCGTCTGCTGTTTATTTTCTATTTTCCATTTTTATCATCAAAAACATGCTTTGACAGGACTTTAGAATAATTTACAACATGCTTTGACAGCACTTCAGAATCATTTCCAATATGAAGTGCTGTCAAAACATGTTTTCATTGAGAAATAAGGCAAGATATGAAAGCAACAGCAGAAGACAATTGTTGCGAGTAGCGGTCTAAGGGTTAACTAACATTTCAAATGATAAACAAATTAGCTTGCAAATAATTTATTTCAGCATTATTAACAAAGAAAATTTTCCCCTCTACACAACTGCCTGCATTAATCTTGCAAATATGGCATTGTTTCTGTCAGAACATCTATTGGCAATCTCAACTCGCAACCAAGCTTCTTGTTTGTTTGTTTATTGGTGTTTAACGGCCTATCAACAGCTAAGGTCATGTAAGGCCGGGCAAACGGGTTCAATCCCGTTTTAACCTGCATTGGGGGGAAAATTCCAAAATCAGAACGGAATATTTACATCGAGAAACATATATTCAGCCCTAAAATTAGAATAACCCGACCTGGTGCCAGGTCCATACCACACCAAGTCACTTGGCCCCTTCCCCTAGAATAGGATTACGAATAATCGCAATACTCACATAACGGGTATAACCAGATTCAACTGTCACATACAAAATGCCAAAGACGTATGTGAGGGCCAAACCAAGTCTCCAGTCGGAATTCCAGTAAGGATGAACCCCGATCGTTAAATTACCCATCGCATGCTCCCACCTACCACCCACAACCAAGCTTCTTGATTACAAGCACAATAGTGAAGTATTTTGAAATGAATATAGATTAAAATATTAGCAAGATTAGCACAGGCAGTGTGGCGTAGGGGCAAATGCATTATTTAAATTGAATGACTCGGAGTTGGAAACAACTCCTTACCAATCGAGTGCAGGAATCAATTCTCAAAACTCTTATCAGGAGCTCTGTAGAGCATGTATGAAACACAGAGAGTTCATGTTAAACTGGGTTTTGCAACCAGTGTAGATACAGATCAGCCTGTGCATCCGCACAATCTAATCAGGATCTGCACTTTTCACCATTTCATCAATGAAACAGCCGACCTGCAATATAGATCAGGCTACAGGAATTTGTTATTTTATCAGGATCTACAGTGGTCGCAAATACCAGAATCCCCATTTTTCAAGCCACAGCCACATATGAGCTCTCCAGGACATGCATATCCGTTTTGCAATTTGAATGAATTGCGAACTTGCATGTTCCTGTGTAGCTTGAAATAATGCAACATTCCTCAGTCTCAGTGAGTCGTCGGTCTGTCGGACATATCCGTTAAAAAAAAACGATAATTTATTTTTTTGGAAAATACAATTTTTTTTTATTCTAACCTTCAATGAAATCACCTTCCTTTGGTATGCGCTTCTGGTGCTAGTTAGCTTTTTTTATATGACTGATATACTTAAAAAGCTAAAAAGCTCTTAAATATCACACAAAATCAATTTTATTTTATATATTTACCAGACCGAATGTCATGTAAAATGTTGGCAGTTTCGCGGAGACTGCAGGGTACCTACATAAAATTCAATTCACGTCAAGTACAAGAGATCATAGTATTACAACTGTGTTGATGTCCGTTCTCCTTGTCTCCAGTACACTATTTAGTAGTCATATCCATCTTCACAAATGCCCGTATTCTCTTTCTGCATGGATTCCAGATGTGGAATTATCTCCCTTTTTCGTATTGCCGGTTTTTCTCTGATATTGATCGAGGGGGTGGGGGGGGTGGGGGGGGGTGGGGGGCATTAATAGGTGAAAGATAAAAGGGTCCCAGAGCTCATGATAAGCTGCGTATTTGCTTAAATACCCAATTAAAATTGCCGAAAACCCAATTGAAATCAGAAGTAGCGAGTATCAAAAAGCAATGACAATTTTGTGGTACCGTTATCATGTTGCAGAAAACAATAAACAGACCACAAATATAGCATATTTTTCTTATTTTCCATGAAAACACATCTTGGTATTCCAAGGAGACACTTCTAATGAAATACCAAAACGATGTTTTCATTTTGAAGCAAACTATTCAATAATTGATGTCTGTTGATGTGTAAACAGTAGTGTGATTTGATTGCTTCAGAAATGATGTAGTAAAAATACTCAATTACTAATTCCTTACTAAGCCGTAGGGTCCCACCAACATCTAAGGTAATGCGTCATTTTTGTTTTTTAAATAAATATGAAAATCGGTAATACAAAAGGGACATAATTCCGGAGCTAAATCCTGTTATATAAACAATGCACTGTCTCCGAAGCGAAGTGCAGATTCCCAGCTATCCTGCTTGTGATAGATGCTTATATAACGATTTCCCTCGGTGGTTAAACGAATAAAATCCCTGTCGGTTACTCAGCATATCCCACGTTCTGAAATAGACCACAAAAAAGTAAATGTGAATAAGTCCTAGCAACAGTGAAGGCCATATAGAGAAAAGGCGTCAGTTTTAAGTCTCACCCAAAAGACCAGCTAGATGGAAATACTAAGTATTATTCATGACTACTGTCTGTTTCACGAAAGCTGCTAACCTTTATCAAAATTTAACAAAATCAATGCAAGGCCAGTCAATAAGGGGAGCTTAGTCACTGAAAACAAATAGGGTTCTTCGTCTTGCCTTGATAAACATATGTATACTGAATTTGGTTACGATCGGTGAAGTAGAACTTTGAGTTATTGCGTGGACAAGGATACAGAGTGCGAAAATTAAAAATGGGTGCCAACGGGAGATACGTCATCGGAAAACGTCTTGCCGCGATAAACATGTATACCGAATTTGGTTACAATCCGTCAAGTAGCACTCTATAGTTATTGCGTGGACAAGCTGTGCCCTCTCGCCCGCCGCCCATACACGGTGAATACATCCCGTTTTTTTTCTTCAAACGGGCGTATAAAAATGAGCCTTCTTTTTATTTTGTGAAATTTGGTCCAAGAGTGAACATGTATATGGGGATTTAACATGGGGAAATTTTTCTAATTTCAGAAATAATGGACGGATTTTCAAAATTTAACTTGTTTTCTCAAGGTGGGGGATCACGTGGTTTCCTAGCGGCATGACGTCATGTTTAGATGTTTAGATGTGTTTACAGTAGATTTCCTTTAATATCTTGCTAATGGAATGACATATTTTTATGAGCAAATGCAGTACACGTTGCCCTTTATTGCGTAGGCGGCATTATCTCATAATTATGTCGTTTTGATGAACAATTGGTTAATACCGTAAATGTAAATAAAAACTAGAGCATGTGAATGTAAGAAATAAACGTTACTTGATTCTTTGTGAAATGTACAAGTTATTGTAAAGAACTTTCAGAGCACCCATAAAACACAGATGTCATCATATTTGGTGCGCTACAGATCATCAAAATCCGCCAGGAAGATTTTAATGAAAATCTACTGTAAAAATGACGTCACATATTATGTCACGTCGGAAAATCGGGTTCGGAAACCACGTGATCATACACCTTGTTTCTTAATTAGATCATTTCCAAGCTATTTAGTCAGGTTTCAGAGTCAATTTGACTCCTCCCACAGCTCCTCTACATCCTTTTTCCCACATGTTAAATTCCCATAGACAAATCAATTTTTCGTAATAAAATCAATATTTGACCTATTTTATTTTGCAAATGAATTACTGGTTTACCACGTTTTATTTCTCTCGATATAATTTAAAATATGGAATAACTGGGAAATAAAGGTAGAGGAAGTTGAAATGTCACTGATTTGAGATGTAAAAGTGTTTGCTTTTAACATCTCAAATATGTGAATCTTTTACTTGATTACAGCATTTCTTGTAGGAATGAATGGCCTTTTTGTTGATTTATCGGGGTATAAACTTGGAAAAGTCGCGGGAAAACTGGACGAAGGCCGAAAGGCCTCGTCCAGTATTCCCGCGACTTTTCCAATTTATATCCCTGATAAATTCAACAAAAAGGCCATTCATTCCTTAAAATTCCAGCATTTGAAATAAATTCCATCAAGAAAATGTGTTTATTTTCCGTTTTCTTAAGAATTATTTTAACTGCGCCTCACTGTTACGGAAAGTAGTTCGGCGTGGGAGTTTACTGGGATATAAATTTTGGACAGAGACTTGCTACGGGCCAATCAAATGTTAGGGAATTGTGTAAATATTTTTGTGCTGGAATTATTACTGCTTGAAAACTAGAATATATGGCCAGTCAACGCCCTTAGGGCCCCTATGGGTGAATTGAGAAACTCTTACAAAAACTTCCAAAAAATAAATGGACAGACAGGGCGAAACCTATAGGACACCACCGAATCTCAGCGGGGTCCCAATAAATGAGTATACCTGGTAGTATTCTTAAATTATTGTGCATATTCTGTAATCCCACATTCGAAAATCAATGCATATTCAGCTAAAACAAAATAACACCAATATGCACCTTATCTGGAGCCCTGCATTCTCTATAATAATGTCCAGTACCCAACATGTACTTCATATTAAACTTATTGACGTATTTTACGCACTTGTTTTAGCAGAATACGCATTGATTATCAAAAGTGGGAGTACAAAATACTCACAGCAATGTGAAAATACGCATTGATTATCAAATTGAGAAGTAAAAATACTGCAACAAATTTGAAATGCACTTATTTGCAGCTCAAATAAATGAAGTTTTTTTTATCATTTGTACCCTATTTAGTATTTAATAAGGAAGAAAATCTATAATGCATTTGTAAAGGTAAAATACGCATCGAATTTGAAATATGGGGGTATAATACTCTTTAGACACAAAACTTACCTGGAGCTCTGTAGCCTATTTCACCAACATTGCAAAGTATAAACTATACTTTGAGGGAGAAATTTTCAAATTAAAGATAAATTTATTAATTTTTATTTTACTGAATTTATTATATTATCACAGCCATTTTTGCTGTGACAATGTAATAAAGGCAGCATAATAATTCTGTATACTTTTAATCATCAAATATATGCAGTCGTTAGTTCTATATGAAATAGTGCATTTTGGGAAAAGTAAATGATTACTCCCTCAAAGTATACTTTGCTAGATAAGTATACTTTACAATTTTGATGAAATCGGCTACTGGTACTTACTTATGGTCCAAGTCAGCGCTGGCTCGTATTTCACGGAAGTTGCCGGCAACATTTACAACACCGTATATTGTTAGTATCAGGGCCAGCAGACACTGGATAAATATCTGAAGATGTAAACATTACAAGACAATCTATAGATATGTCGGGCTTGAGGAGACATTTCAAGGAACAAGGTAATACAAAACAAGACGAACGCCGACGAGTGTCTCAGATAAGTCACGCGATTGATGAAGTTTGGTCAAGATAGGACGAACATATCAGCAGGGTTCAAGCTAGCCTTTCAAAATAGGGAGAAGTTTTCACTAAAAATTTGAGAAAATAGACAATTTTTTCCAAATTGTCTATTTTATATAGTGAAACAAAAATAGGGAGAAGTCAGACAATTTATAGAGAGAATTACGCCCACTTCGCCCTGTAAAATGATCACAAATCAGAGCGCCCGATAACGTGCTTATTGGTGTATTTTACGCACTTATTTTAGCAGAATACGCATTGATTATCAAAAGTGGGAGTACATGTACATAATACTCACAGCAATGTGAAAATATGAATTGATTTTCAAATTGAGTAGTGAAAATACTGTAATAAAGTTGAAAATTTACTTAGTTGAGCTGCAAAAAGCAAACGTGCTCAAATAAGTGAATTTTAAATTTGTTTTATTTTTTATCATTTGTTCCCTATTAAATACGGAAGAAAATCAATAATACATTTGTAAAAGTAAAATACGCATTGAATTAGAAATATGGGGGTATAATACTCTTTAGATACAAAACTTATCTGGAGCACTGCCAAATTTAATGCACATGTACACCAAACTTGTTGACGAGGACCACTACTACGACAACGGAATTGTGTCGTGGGTGAGACAGAAATGTGCAAACTTGAAATAAAGACAAGTGATAAAGTTGTGGAAACCTAGTACGACTGAACCGCTCTTACTTCTGCACCGTCCCAGTCTTCCAGTAGCCTATTTCACCAACATTGCAAAGTATACTTTTCTAGCAAAGTATACTTTGAGGGAGAAAATTTCAATTTAAGAATAAATTTATTAATTTTTATTATACTGAATTTATTACATTATCACAGCCAATTTGGCTGTGATAATGTAATAAATTCAGTATAATAAATTTGCATACTTTTAATCATTAAATATATGCAGTCGTTAGTTCTATACAAAATAATGCATTTCAGGAAAAATAAATGATTACTCCCTCAAAGGATACTTTGCTAGAAAAGTATACTTTACAATGTTGGTGAAATAGGCTACTGATAAGTTTTGTATCTAAAGAGTATTATTATATACCCCCAGATTTCAAAAATTAAATGTGTATTTTACAACTGTAATATTTACATTCTTCCTTATTAAATTATAAGGAACAATTATTTTTTTTAAAAGACACTTATTTGAGCAAAAGGCTTTTGCAGCTCAAATAAGCGTATTAAAAATTTTCACTACTCAATTTGAAAATCAATACGTATTTTAACATTTCTGTGAGTATTTTATAAGTGTTTTGTTGTTTCAATATTACATCTCAAATTCAGAATGTCCACTATAGCTATGTTGTATCTACACTGCTTGCAAACACTTCTAAAGAGGTATGTAGTGTACAGTTGAAATGTTTAAGTACAACGGTTGAACCTGTATGTCTCCATGTGTGCCAAGAAAAGTATTTATATAAGCGCTCTTGTGCTTGTTTAACAAACTGTTGTTGAACAAAATAGTTTAAATTTACACATGATTATCAGGGATTCCGCTGGCGATCGCCACTTTCGCAATTGGCGATAAAAACAAACAATTGGCGATAAAAAATTACAATTTTCGAGAGAAAAAACACTAAAAAATCCTTTTTTTCTTTTTCTCGAAAATTGTAATTTTTTATCGCCAATTGTTTATTTTTATCCTATTGGTTATTTCTTTTTCTTTTGATTTTTTTTTTTTGAAGTGGCGATTTTTTTATTTTCCCCAGCGGAATCCCTGGATTATACTCACATCCCATGGTAGACCTGTGAACTCTTGTTCTGTTAATCGAAGATATGATCGATCTGCAACAAAAAATGGATTCAGGATTATAAAACAGATTCAAATAGAAAATACACAACAAATAAACATTTTGGAATGTTTGTATAGTGTAGCCAAGATAAATGTGGCTGTGACTAGAGAAATGGAGCTTATGGGTTTTGCAATCAATGTATATCCAGTAGCCTATTTCACTAACATTGCAAAGTATACTTTTCTAGTAAAGTATACTTTGAGGGAGTAATCATTTATTTTTCCTGAAATGCATTATTTCATATAGAACTAACAAATGCATATATTTCATGATTAAAAGTATGCAGAATTATTATACTGAATTTATTACATTATCACAGCCAAATTGGCTGTGATAATGTAATAAATTCAGTATAATAAAAATTAATAAATTTATCATAAAATTGAAAATGTCTCCCTCAAAGTATACTTTGCTACTAAAGTATACTTTGCAATGTTGATGAAATAGGCTACAGATCAGCCTGTGCATCCAGTACCATCCACAGTTACTGTCTGATCAGGATTAGCACTGTTCGCCATTCCTTCAATGAAACACCTGTCATGTTTCTAACAAGCAATATTATCGTAGATACGGAGAGCTATCAACTTACATTACAGGGCTTGAAACTACTGTCTGTTTCACGAAAGCTGCCCAAATTTTACGGCCATTTAAGCAATTCAAAAACAATAATTTTTTTTCGATAATATTAATTAATGGAAAATTTAAGAATGAGCCTTCTTTTTATTTCGTGAAATTTGGTCAAATATTGGTTTTATTACGAAAAATTTATTTCTCTATGGGAATCTAACATGGGAGAAAAGGAGGTTGAGGAGCTGTGGGAGGAGTCAAAATCCGAAGAAAAAAAAAATGAAATTGACTCCGAAACCTAGCTAGATAGCTTAGAAATGATCTAACTAAGAAAACAAGTTAAATTTTAAAAATCGGTCCAGTATTTCTGAAATTCTAAACAATTTACCCATGTTACATCCCCATAGACATCTTCACTCTGTGAAGATGTCTATGGGGATTTAACATGGGGAAATTGTTTTTTCGCAATAAAATCAATATTTGACCAATTTCACGAAATAAAAAGAAGGCTCAATATAATTTCTTAAATTTTCCTTTAATTTAATATTATCGAAAACAATATTGTTTTTGAATTGTTTATACAATGTATGGCCGCAAAAGTTGGGCAGCTTTCGCGAAACAGAGTATAAGCAAAAATATGTACTAGCCAGCCGGGCTAGTAAGATTTGAAATGTACCAGCCCTTACAAGTTTCTACCAGCCCTTACGTCGCGCTGTCTTCATCTGAAAAACAATAGCTGTATCATAAGTAGCAATTCAGTTGTGCAAACAATATCTATTTAATTGTAATATTAATTATGTCTCTGGACCAATTTACATTGCTTGCTGTAGATGAAAAGATCTCCTAGCGTAGTTGTTCATATCATATGTCTCGCCATGGCAGTAAACATATGATCTCTGGCTTGTATAAAAGCCAACAATAATCCAGTGGTGTTGCTGTTGTTACATCAAATCTGTCTGGAATGTTGGGCCCTGTGTTTTCGGTGAAGTCTTCATAGCGCTCCAGGTAAGGAATTAGTAATTGAGTATTGTCACTCCATAATTTCTGAAGCAATTGGGTATTTCAAAATTTTAATTGCGTAAAATAGAATCCACAACTGTTTACACATCAGCAGACCACACTCATTGAATAGTTTGCTTCTAAATGAAAACACATATTGGTATTTCATTAGAATTGTCTCCTTGGAGACAATTCTAATGAAATACCAAGATGTGTTTTCATGGAAAAATAAGAAAATATGCTATATTTGTGGTCTGTTTATTGTTTTCTGTAGCATGATAAAGATACCACAAATTTTTCATTGCTTTTTGATACTAACTACTTCTGATTTCAATTGGGTTTTTGGCAATTTTAATTGGGTATTTACGCAAATACGCAGCTTATCTGGAGCTCTGGTCTTCTATTGTAAATATAAATAACAAGTATGACATACTTTTTATTTTACTATCTTGACAGTAAGCATTAATTTACTTGTATTCACATTACAAGCTGTACATTTCCAGCAAATGGAATTAATATACACTATATAAATTCATGAAACTGTTGAAAACATTATATTTTATTGCTCAGGGCCGTCAACAGACACTATCCCCTATTATAATAAATTTACATTAACCAATTAATATATGTAAATGATATTAAACAGTGAAATTATCATTTCTCACAAATTCATTTAGGTCCGAAACTGTGTGGGGGGCGACTTGGTCGGGTGTCAATCGATAAGACCATTATTCTTTCCCCTTAAAACTCACTTTCGATCGTAAATCAATGTAATTCTTATGTTGAAACACATTGTCAATTGAATATATTCGGTGTTTCTTGCCAGTTTGGATCGGTTTTGACGATACATATGCAAAACTATAACTTAGAAGTTGCATATCAAAAACACATACACATACTCGTTTCAGCGAAATCAAGTGTGGTTCTATTCTTAGAAATAGAGTAACTTGATTTCCTTATTAGGAAAGTGTGGTAACCTTTGTGAATAAATTAATTATAAATGTCTGAAGTATCCTTCCAATGAAAAGTCCCGACAGGTGTCGCTAGCGTGGGTAAAACTGCTACACATTATATTGAGGGGATGTCATTAAGGAAAAAAACAAACGTTATCGATTCACGATTCGGTAGCGTGTAGTTTCAAAACGCAATATTTGATTGGCTATTGGCATGCAGATCAATGATATTTGACTTTAGGATTGCTATTCACCAATATGGAAGCAGCTTACAACCATTTTCACCGACACATTTTTGTAAACAAACACAGCTCAATGACTCACTTCATGTTCTAAACTAGTAAAGGCATATCAGCTGGATTTTTTTACTGACCACGCGGGCTGGTCAGTTTGTTTGTTTGTTGGGGTTTAACAGCCTATCAACAACTAAGGTAAATTAAGGCCGGATCAATGGGTTTAGTACTAAATCCCATATATTACCTGTACAAGTACATGTACATGTTCAAGTGCATGTACAAATGGGGGGGGGGGGGGAAATCCCAAAAATCAGAACTGAATATTTACGATAACAAAACTATATATTCAGCCCAGAAATCAGAATAATCCTGATCTGATGCCAGGTCCTCGCCACACCAGAATCACTTGGCCCCTCCCAAAAGCAGTAGGATCAGTAATAATCTTACTACTTTTATAATGAGCAATAACCCAATTCAACTCCCAGGTAACTAAAGAGCCAAAGATGAAAACGTACCTGAGGGCCAAACCAGGCAAATCGTGATTCCTATAAGTAGGAACCCATACCGTTAATTTACACCGTCTCATTCGCCCGACCACCACCCACCCGCGCAGGCTGGTCAGACGTAAAAAATAACCAGCCCTTACTCAAATCTTCTAGCCACTGGCGAGTGGGCGAGGGTTATTTTCGAGCCCGGCAGGAGTATGCTATTTTATCAGGAGATACCCTGTCCCTGTTCACAAATCCCACAAGCCCTATTTCTCCAGTCACAAATATGCATTGATGATTGAACAATAATTTCTCAATAAACCTATGATACAATTGACTGAATTTGATGAATTTCTTGATTGGCTTGACAAGTTTTATCTTCCACATTTCAAACCTAGCATTAACACTGAAGTTGGGAATCCAATCAGTTCATAATTGAAGGAACATATATGAGGAAAATCACAATACAATGCTCGACACAGGATCATGATTGAGGATCTACATTCAAGCTTGGCGGAAACATCTATGCTTAAGTGAAACTGTGTCTACCATGTCTACAGGTAGAGCAATAAGGAACCTTATCTGGATTAACAATTCAAGTCTCTTCCAATTGAATTTGTAACTCGAGACTTCTGAATTTCCAAACAAATGCCTTTCTATGGAATGTCAACCACATTTAAGAAATCCTCTCAGCTATAAAGATACAGATAATATAAAAGACAGATGAAATAGTAAGTCATCCGTAGATTATCTAAGCCAAGTACAATTACTGTGAAATTTGTTTTATTTGATATATAAATGATAAATACATAAGTGTATCGTCAAAACAGAACCTGGTCATGTCTCCTTTAAATATCATTTAAATTAATACCATCAGTAGGCATCACACAAATGTCAGGGTTTCCACTGGAAAAAATAAAAAAATAGCCACTTTTTTTTTGTAAAGCGCGCGCGAAAATTATTCAAATTTGAATATATTTTTGCGCGCACTTCGACAAAAAAAATATACATACATGTACAGTGTATCTACTAAGAACAATAAAACATGGTATCATTATGTTTATTTTGTTGTTTTTTTTACACATGATTCATGATAAGATTTGATACATTGTGAAAAATGAGAAATAAAATTAATTACATGTCATTTGACATAATACAGCATTATTTTCAACTTTCATTCAACATGTTTCACTACAACTTCACTTCCATACATTCAAGATTCGCCTCCGCTTCTTCTCTGCCCACTTATCAAATGCTCTCTTGAAATCAAACATAACTGCACTTGGACCATCTAAACTTATCGACATCAAATTATACAGTTTTCTAGTACTAAGCCTATTTCTACGTTTTGTCTTAATAAGGTTCTGCCTACTAAACCCACGCTCACACTCAACAGATGACACAGGCACAGTCAACAAGATCACAGCTAGCTCACAGACAATTGCCACACTTTCTTTCAACCTGAAGGATATCTGCACTACATCATCTACAGTATGACAAGACTGTGAATAAAATTCTTTTAACAGTCGCCAAATTAAAATTTAAACTTTCATACAGTCCAGGACGCTTTCACTAAAGTCGCCAAAAACATGCAGATTTTACCATGATTACCACTGTACACGGTGACACTAGTGTAATTTAACGGATCAAATCACAGCATGACATCACCACTGCACGTGACCCGTGTCAATCACAATAGAATACACACAATGTTCGACACGTTTAGATAAGAAAGCTGTGTTTGTAAACAAGTGTGTCTCGCGTATTGGGGATTATTGATTTATTCATTGGAAAACGTAGAGTTATAGACGTAGAGTTATAGACGTAGAGTTATAGACGGCGGATAGGGAAAATCCAGGTATGGCTGCCGGGTCGGAAAATTGTAACTTAGAGATATTTTTTTTTCGCCACTTTCTTTTTAAATTCACCAAATGCGAATGTGGCGATCTATCTATCTATCTATATATACTGCTTGCACGCCCCTTGCGGGTATTATGAGCAGGATTGTATTCCTTTATTATATATATACATGTACATACAATGTCAAATACAATTTCAAATACAATCGATGTTCCCGGTAATTAGCCGGTACCCATTTACAGCTGGGTGAACTGAAGCAGTGTGGATAAAGTGTCTTGCTCAAGAACACAACCCAACGCCTCGGCTCGAACCCACGACCTTTGGATCAGCAGTTTGAGGCTCTAACCATCACAGCCACTGCGCTCCACTGAAATGTCTACAATTATTATGTAAAGCATAAAAATATCATCAACAAACATGCATAATAATGAGAGTATTGATACAACAACCACAACAACAAGGATAAATAAACGCTTCCGTTCACAAGACAAAAATGCCGAATTAAGGTGCACCACGAAAATCGGATCAAACATTGACAATTCATAAACTCGTATAAATCTTCTCATCTCTGTCACTGAATCACTGTTCCCATAATGTATTTTATTTCTTACGCTGGGCAGCTGAATATGCAGCATGTAGAAGTGCTAGAAGCCCCAAAATGACGCAAAAATTGTAGAAATTCATCCTGAAAATAAGCAAGACAAAACCGGAAATAGCTCTGGGACTGTATAAAGTCCACACACCGTATAGAATATTGGAATCAGAAACCGGACATTTAAATCTTCATCTTCATCATGATACGGCATCGCCCATTGTACATGAATATTTTAGGCCGGCGGCAAATATACAAATAGTTAGGGTTTCCGAACACGATTTTCCGCCGTGACGTAATCTGTGACGTCATTTTTACAGTAGATTTTCTCAAAACCATCCTAACAAACGTATGTTAATGATAAGACATATATGTAGCGCACCGAATACGACGGCGTATGTTGTTTTATGGGTGCTCTGAAAGTTATTTACATAATTATTATATTAAAGGAGATATAACAAGCTTCTGTTTTCGCTATACGCTTATGTATTCATCATTTATATATCAAATAATTATTTTTTTACTGTCATCCGACCAGTATGTGCCGTTCTTTTACAGATTTCATATTCCGGACAACCAGTTTTTCCAGCCGTCACTGCATGACTAATTTCCCCTTATTTTGCTTACCACAGTTATTTCCCTTTGCGGTCACGTGGGTATATGACGTACAAGTAGAACTTCCGAAATATATGCATAATACGATTATTACACGTATATAATAGTTCAACAGACTACTTAGAACTCCAGTTTATTAGACCGCTGATATAAATATATGGGACTATACTGTACTGTAAACATACAAGAATTACCTATAGTTACAAATTTGTTTGTGTTTTCCTGGGCCCCGTGCTCATGTGCTTGCCCGGCGGCTTTGTTGGCCATTTCATTACCCATGATGCCTATATGTGACGGTACCCATTCGATGTATATTTGTTTACCTGTGGTTACGTTTTGGCTGCTTAATTGTTTTATTTTGTGTATTTTATCTGGTCTGGTTTTTGATTTTCCAGAGTTGAGTGCTTGTATGGAGCTCAGCGAGTCTGTTAAAATAACAGTTTTGCTGTCTACATTCTGTTTCAGATTCCATTCCAATGCTTTTTCAATGGCTATCAGCTCCGACGTGAATACAGTTAGTTTGCTGTTAAGTTTGTACATTTCGGTGTAGTTTAGGTCCGGTATTACGAAGGCGCATGCTGTATTATCATTTCCCTGGTTTTTGCTGCCATCTGTGTATATTTTAAGGTGTTCTTTGTATCTATTCTCGATTATGTTTTTCGCGATTTGCAGGTTTTCAGACATGTTAATATTTTTGTTTTTGATAATATCTTTTAGAGTCGTGCTGCATTCTATTTCGTTTATGTAGTAATGTATACTGTACGTAAAGGGCTGCATTTCGATATCTCCTACGTTATACTCATGTATGAGCGAGTTTGCCGTCATTGCGTAGCACGTGTTACGGCCGGGTCCTGCTGGAGTAAACGGCAAGTTTCTATGTGTAGTTGCCCATTTTTTTGGCCTGTTTTTCGGCCAGTTTTCTATTCTTATTTTGCTGCGACCCATGTTTTATACCTAGTTTTAATAGCTTGTTTACTGGGAGTTTGTGGCCATGTGGCATTGTTCGGGCCCAGTATTTTAATGTGTTACTCTCCCGTCTAATATATAGCGGGGGTACTGCAGTCTCTACTTGGAGAGCCGCTATTCTAGTTGATCTGTATGCACCGGTCGCTATACGTAGCGCCTGGTTTTGTATAATTTCTATTCTTTGTAGTTGTATATTGCTAGTACTTTTGGATAGAATGAGGGCTATATAGTAGGATTAGTGATTTTTTATCTGCTCCATATTGCGTTGCTGACACAAGTTTCATTAAGTTGATATCTTTTGTACATCTGGCAATTAGGTCCGTTATGTGTGGGATCCATGATAATTTGTCATCTAGCAGCATGCCTAGGAATTTAGCTCTGCTCTTAAATGGTATGGGTATGTCGTTTACAGTGAGTTGTGTGACTTTTGTGGGGGGTTTCCCACGTGGTTGCGTTTCTAGAGTCCCGTTCTCATTATATTTCAGTTTGCACTGTCTTTTGTCAAATATTATTGCCTCAGTTTTTAGTGGCGATATTTTGAATCCCCATTTTTTCTGCCATGCAGTTATAGTGTTTAGGCCCTCCTGTACTTTTTTTAATGATAGTGTCATTTGTTGATGTACATGCCATATAGCGCTGTCATCGGCGAATTGTGATAGGAGTAGTTCTGGGTTGTTTTCTTTTAACTCGTCATATAACGTATCTATTATTATATTAAATAGTATCGGGCTAAGTACGCTCCCTTGCGGGCTCCCATTTTCTACTGACTGGTATTCGGCGTGATCCTGGCCAAGCCTAACTCTGATCTTTCGGCCTGATAGGAAGTTGTCTATCCATTTTAACATTCTGTTTGATATACCTTTGGTTGCTAGTTGATGAATATTACCCCTTTTGTCCACATGAGGTCAAATGCCTTCTCTAGGTCGAGAAATACGGCCGTTACGGACTGTTTATTTATAAATGCCGTTTTTATAGTGGTTTCCAGCCTGGCCAGTTGGTCCATAGTGGATCTATGATTTCTAAATCCAGACTGGGTGTCGCTGATTTTGTTTTGTGTTTCTATGTGGTATTTCAGTCTGTTTGCAACCATAGTTTCCATAGTCTTGCATAGTGCCGATGTTAATGATATGGGCCGATATGAGGCTGCGTTCTTTGCATCTTTTTTCGGTTTAAGTATAGGTATTATTGTGGCTTCTTTCCACGTATCGGGAGTGTACCTTCTTCCCATGTTTATTGTATAGTTCTAATAGTTTTAATTTTGAGGTCACTGGAAGTTTCTTAAGTATAGTATAGTGAATCTGGTCCGCTCCCGGCGCAGTACTTTTTTTCTTGGAAAGCGCCACGCCGAGCTCAGATAGTATAAACGGTCTATTTAATTCACAATTATTGTTACTTTGTTCTAGATTGATTTTATTCTCTACCGTGCGCGACATAGACTGTTCCGTTTTTTCCTTATGTTCTGAAGTCTGGTTCTAGGTTATTGTTACTGGACATGTACATATACATGTATAATGGTTGGTTAATATTTCCGCTTTTTGTGTATTAATTGTTGTGTATTGGTTGGCCGCCATCTTGGATTGTAGGCGACGCGGTAAATGTTTTTCCTCTAAATTTGTTAAATATATCCCAAACTTCCTTGCTGTTTGATTTGTGATTTATTTTGGAAATAAACGTCTGCCATCCATTTTGTTTAGTATTTTCCAATATTATTTTTGCCCTATGTTTGGATTCCGTATATTCGGCTTTCCGTTTTGCTTTGATTTCAGGGTGTTTATTGCTTGTATCCCTCCACTGCCGGAGGCATGTTTTTCTGTGTTTAATTGCATTCGTACATTCTAGGTTCCACCAAGGATTAGTGGGTCTGTTGTGTACGTTGCCACTAGTTTTCGGAATGCATTCAGAGCTAATTGCTTGCAATGTATCCGTTAATTGTTGATTGATTGAGTTTATACCATCGGGCGCAGTCTGGTCGTATTGATCATTGTGGTTTAGCTGTATGTCGCACATGTTAGAGAACAGTTCCCACCCAGCCAGCATCACCATGTCGGGCCGACGTCGGCTGTAAGTCGTACAGCGGCGGCGTATGCCGACGTCGGTACGCTGTCGGGCCGATGTCAATTGGATATGTTGTTTTATGAAATAAAATGTAAGAGAAAACAAACTTATGCATTTAAAGATTATATAGCCTATGTCTACATATGAAACTAACTGGAAATGCAGATTTTGTTTCCTATATGGCATATTTTGTCTATCACGAGTGCTGACGTAGGACCGACGTCGGGCCTACGTGTACTATACATTTTGTAAATTAAAAAGGAATAGTGAAACAAAGACAATTTTGAACGATAAAATATTATTTACATAATAAAATAACTGGAAAATAGTGTTCGTTCAATATTTGACATCCATGCATTGTCTAAAATGATCTTGCAAAGTTCAAACGAGGTCGGTACTATATAGGGCCGCTGTCGGGTAAAGGGAGTTAACTTTTGGAGAAAACACTGGCAGTCACATCTACCAATGTCATTTGAGCATCTCTAAATTATATAGTAGACATAAAATAATGATAAAAAATCAGATTATGTTTTTTAAATATGACACAAAATTTGTACCTCTTTATTTATTTTGAAAAGTATTAAAGAAGAAAATAAAGTTTGTGCGAATCTACATTTTTTCATAGGCGGCAGCAGGTGCAGTTTAAAAATATTTTGAAATTATCCAATTGTTCAAGGTGATACTTGTACATGCTTTAAAGTATGGATGTGATATTTATTTAGATAAATAATATATATATTGTTCTATGTTATTGTCATAAATCATACGTATTGCTGTAAAGTGGTAAAGGCTGTATAAAGTCTGTGTCATGTGTTTTCGTGTTTCAATTTGAAGATTTTCTTTGTTTTAGCAATAGGGAATGGTGATCCTTGTACATATTTTAAAGTATGAAGTTTTTTTTTATTTAGATAAGTAGATCTATATATATTTAGTTCTATGTTATTATCATAAATCGTACATTTTTCTGTAAACTGGTAATAGCTGTTTAACATCTGTGTCATGTGATTTCGTGTTTCAGTTTGAGGATGCTGTACAGTACGCTGTCGGGCCGACATTGGACCGATGTGTAAGCTGATGTAGGGCTGATGAGTATGAGTGGCGATTCATGTCATAAGTGCCGTTTCTAACGCGTTAGAGAAGTAACACGTTACTAATGTATGTATTATATAGTGAAGCACATGATTTGTAACGCGTTACTGCTCAACAGTAACGCATTACAAGACTAACAGTGAGTAGCGCATTAGAAACTGGCTGTCACACGTTACAAATCCTCTATATTGGCGGATCATGTCATAGGTACAGCTTCTAACGTGTCCGAGTTCTAACGCGTTACTCTTGGTAAGTAACGCGTTACTTCTTAGAAGTAACACGTTACAAATGTATGATGTATATAATAAAATATCAATATCTAACGCGTCAGTGAAGCAGGAGTAACGCGTTACTTATTTTTGGTAACGGATTACTGCTTGACCAATCAGAGCTCATGTTACAACACCCGCCATTTCTCCAGAAGACCGGGAATGTGTAAAGTACAGACTGGACGCAAGCTTGCTTCACTAACACGTTATATATTGATATCTTATTATATATACATCATACATTTGTAACGCGTTTCTTCTGAGAAGTAACGCGTTACTTACCAAGTGTAACACGTTAGAACTCTAACACGTTAGAAGCTGTACTTATGACACGATCCGCCAATATATAGGATTTGTAACGCGTTACAGCCAATTTCTAACGCGTTACTCACTGTTAGTCTTGTAACGCGTTACTGTTAAGCACATAGTACATACAGTAGTAACGCGTTACTTCTCACAAGTAAGGCGTTTCTTCTCTAACGCGTTAGAAACGGCACTTATGACATGAATCGCCACTCATATAGATGAGTTTTACCGCTTGTAAGCCGCTGTAAAGAACGCTGTCGGGCCGACATTGGACCGGTGTGTAAGCTGATGTAGGGCCGATGAGTTTTACCGCTTGTAAGCCGCTGTAAAGAACGCTGTCGGGCCGACATTGCACCGATGTGTAAGCTGATGTAGGGCCGAAGAGTTTTACTGCTTGTAAGCCGCTGTAAAGAACGCTGTCGGGCCGACATTAGGCCGATGTTGGGCCGATGTGTTAGCCGACATAGGGCCGCTGTCGCCACGCTTTGCAAAATCGACATCGGCCCGATATAATTGTACGATGTAGGGCCGATGATGTACACGACATAGGCCCGACGTCGGTCCGATGTGGTATTGCTGGCTGGGCAATTAGCTTGATTAAATTTCCATTTGGGAATTGTAGTTACGTTTGATTTGTAGAAATGAGTAGAAACAATAATATTGATCGGGTAATGATCGCTGCCTAACGTTGTGTTCATGGGATTCCAGCTGGCATGCACGGCCAGTCCTGGGCTTCCCATTGATATGGCAGGCGTGGTGCCTTCTTTTACGGAGTTAGTGCGTTCGGAACAGTCATATGTATGTCTCCCGTCGTTTAGGAGTACATAATTTGTTTTTTCGAGGAATTTAATTAGTTTATTTCCCTTGTCACAGTGGGTTTCCCAGCAGGGTCCCATAGTTCGTTGTGGGCGTTGAAATCCCCCAATATGAGTGTTTTGTTACTAAGTTGGGGGAGTGTAGTGTATAAATTTTGGTAGTTTGTTTTTGCTTTAGGAGATATGTATACATTCAATATATCAATGTTACCTGTGTTGCTATATATTTTAACCCCACTTATCAGAATTGCGTGCTGGTCGTTTTCTTCAACGTTTTTGAGTGCTTGTGCAAGATATGCCAGTTTTTACATATATTGCAATTCCACTGCCTTTTGTAGTGTGTGTTTTGAGATTTATTAACGTATACCCCCTGCTTTTAGTATCTTTATATATCTCCTGTAAACATATTACATCTGGTAAGTTATCACATTCCTCCAAATAATTGACTAGTTCCGCTTGTCTATTTCCCGTGAAGCCTCGGCAGTTCCATTGAAGGACTGCCAATGCTTTGTTATTTTTTCTGTTTCTACCCATTTTTATTTATTTATTGGGAAGTTGTTCGCATGTGTTTAAGTGCTCATGTTTAGCATGTTCATGCGTACATGAACATGGCTTGTCACGGGCACGTAACCAGCGTTATTCCTGTGCTTGTCACCATCTGCAAATCGGCAGTCGTTTAGCTGTGACTGCGTATTGTGTTTGGACATGTGGGGAGGGGTGTGGTGAGATTGCCGACAGAGTGAGCTCTAGTCAGCTTGGACGACTGAGCTGGAGTCCGTTGCTCTACTTCGTTTTCAGATTGTAGTGCCCTGCTGGATTTATTCAGGGTTCTACTGCGTGTGTTGTTTTTGTACTGATTTTCTCCAATTGGGGAGGCGGGGTGGTGCAGGGGCGGCAATTTTGTGCGGTCGTGACCGGTGTTGAGTTGACCGGGGGCACATCCTCCAGTGACTGTACGCTTTCAATGGATGAGTTGTGGGCCATATCAGCGTCATCCAGTTCCATTAGGGTCTGGTTGTGCGCTTCTAGGTTTTGGCTGGCCGATTGTACAGGGTCGTGGAGTGTGATGTGGGCCGGTGATGTTTGGGTGGCGGGTTTGACAATTTCCACATCTGCTTTTGCATATATGTTGTGTAGCGCCATTGCTACATTATGCGTAAATAGTTGGACAGGTTCCACGGTCGCCGTCTCATGCACTGGAGTGTACATGGCCGGGACGGGGGAGCAGTTTTATTTGCGTAGTGGACTTCAAGGGAACTCGCAGTTTGGTTTTGAAGGTATTGGTCCATTTCTCCAGGCATTTTGATGGCCATGAGACCCAGTATGTTTTTTATTTGTTGCGTGGCGGTTGCCAGCTCAGTGGTAACCAATGCCAACTGTGTTTTTAGTTTTTTAATGGCTATTTTATCATTGTTTACCGCCGGTGTACTTGATACGACCGCCATTTGTGGGTTCGCAATTTTTTTTTTTTGGGGGGGGGGGGGGGTTTGCCGTACGAGGTTCCACTGTTTTTTTATTTTGTAGGCTCTGTAGGAGTGCCTTTCGTGCTTCATGGGCCGTTTCGTTTTGTGCCCATATGTTTTTTTTGTATTTCTTTGGTTACTGGGCAGTTCCTATCGTAGGCTGCGTGCCCTTTGTAATGGAGCCCTCGAAGGCGGCAGTTGTTACAGTATGCTGATCTGCCAGCCCTTGATTCTGGGCAATTACGCGCAATATCCGCATATTTCGACGTTGGACTTACACTTCGATGTTTTGTGTCCACCTCGCTGGCACTTTATGCAATGTATTACCCGTTTCGTGGATATATTGACTGTTATCGTGTCCCCTGCATTGACATTGTCCGCGGGTTTTATGGTGAAAGGGAGGTAATCGCTTGTTGTCTCGAATCGTACTAAAATTTTGTGTGTTTTCCTGGGGTCGCCAGCATATGTGGCCCCGGTTATTTGATTATATTCGTGATTCAGCACTTGCAATGAAACAATACTTACTGTACATGGGGTCAATTAAAGCCCGGAGTGACAGCAGTGGGAAAATTAGTCGTTCTAATTGCCACGGGGGCGGGGGGGGGGGGGGGGGGGGGGGGGAGGGGTGGGCTCTAATTGCCACGAGGGGGGGGGGGGGGGGTGGGGGAGGGGGGTGTTGTTTGAAGATTGTGTCAACATCCGCTGTACACTGCGACTGAGAAGGTGCAATAAGCGAAACACATCACGGGGCTTATATAGGGCGTTTGCACCGGTGTAGATCCAGTTCAGTCTGTACATTCGCACAGTCTGAACAGGATCTGCATTTTTCGGCATTCCTTCAATAAAACACACTAGCATGCAATATAGATCGTATTTAGACTACAGTAGTGTTATATTTGATTAGGACCTACACTAGTCACAAATCACACAAACCCAATTTCTCCAGTCACAGCCACATATAGGACCAAGCTTCGACGTAAAACCCATTTGGCACAGCAACGATTTTCTTTAGTTCTTAACATCGAGCCCAAACATTTTATATTTATTTGAAACAAGTCAGTAGGAAAACGGATTAGAAATAGTAAAGAATTTACTGTACATGTGAAAATTAAATATATACTTTTAATTATTGTTGTATGTCAACTAACAAAATATATGTGACTTAGTTATATTTTAGTATTCGAAAACAGTATTTACGGAAAATTAAGCGAGTGGACATTCAAGTCACACAATTTTAGTCCTGCAATATAATATTCATCCATGTATAAAAACAAACACATCAATACTGGATTTTGGGAACTGTAGAAAGCCACCGGATGTGCACAGTGTATCTATTCTACCATGTCTGTCAAATTGGACTCAACCAATCAGCTTGTCATAGGTGTGGCCTCGCGGATTCAATATACACCTGCCGCATTATTGTTGACATCCGTTTGAACGTAGCTTCACACGTCTGTCACTGACTAGGACAGATAAACAAAATAGATTTAACCAATCAGCATATAATAGGTGTGGCTTCATTGAATTCAGAATACACCTGTCCCAAAATCCACTTGCATGTGGTCAAATCATCGGATAAGTTGTTTGCTATTAATGACCTGCGGCGGCATCCGTTTGAACATAGCTACACACGCGAGTCACTGATTATTTCAACTCGAAATTGTCAAACCACAAGTATGCTGAAGTAACATTCTGCAAGCATTGCAGAATCAAGTTACGAAATGTCGGAGATAAGCATTTTGTATTTTTTTTTAGAAATATAACATTTAATTTCACATTTTTTCGCATTATGGCTCTGCTGTCTGTTTGATCGTGAATTACAACCGACTTCCGCACAGATAGTCGTCGCCGATATAAATAATCGTATAAATAATCCAAGTATAACTAGGCGAAGGAAAAAATAACGATTAACATACATATTAAACGACACAAACGAAGAAATTATGCAACAAATACATGCTTTCCGTAAATCCAAATGATATTATATAAGATATTATGCCAGGTAAGCTGTTCTACTGCTACGTCATAGCGGTTATTTTTACAGCGCCACCTCGCGCCACTATAGGTCGCAGTAACAGGAGAGATAAGCGATGACCAATTCATTGCATGGCTCTGTATAGGTGTCAGATAAGGTGCGATATGAGAAATCTCAATATCACGAAAAATACAAACGAACCGGAAATCGATTATTAGGGTCGCCGTTGTTGTTTTTAGCGCGTTTTGAAGTAAATAAGTGATAGTTTGTAATGTGACCTTTAAAGCCGCCTTTACAAAATATGCCATTCCAAAAGATATTAAAGGAACTCTACTGTAAACGCATCTAAAAAAAACATGACGTCACGCCGTTCGGAAACACGTGGTCCTACACCTGTCTAGAGCAATGGTGCGGTACACCTGGGTCTTAGGGTAAACCAGAGGTCCCGGGTTCGTGTCCCGTGTTTGGATACACATTTCTCTCGCTTTCTGCCATTTGGTAAGAGGGATCGACCGTGACGGATACTCCCAAACTTGTGGAATTCAGAGACGAATTGAAACTGATATTCGGGGACGAATTTCAAACGTCAGACCAGATGTCACATGATCTATAAACATTGTAAAAGCAATAATATGGTTTAACTACTCAAAATGGCGGCGCCCAGTGGCAGCAGCGACATGAGGTTGGTACATTTTGTATTTATTTTCAAACATACATATAGGCGAGGGGGTGGCGGTATGTGTCTGCGATAAACGGCTACTAACGCCTTCACTGAGGCATCATTCAGTAAAACGTTATTGAAGGTACAGTACTAATCTTATTAGTTTTATAATGGATCCAACTCTCACGTACCAGAAATCAACAATTTACACGAGTGTCAAACCAGGGATTCCGTTATGGATGAACCTATTATAATCGTTAAATTTACCCTTTACGTACTCCCAACCTACCGCTCAGGCTACCGGGAAGCACCACATCGTGGATACATATATACGACTATCACAGAATTACGGAAGCATGGAGGGGACATGTGTTTTTTTTTTATTTATCTCGTGGCCACGACATAATAAGTCGTGGCCACGAGATAAATAAAAAAAGCACACCTGAGTTATGTCGTGGCCACGAGATCTTTAGGTGTGTTTTTTTTTTTTATTTATCTCGTGGCCACGAGATAAAAAAAAAAAAAAAACACACACCTAAAGATCTCGTGGCCACGACATAATTAAGGTGTGTTTTTTTTTATCTCGTGGCCACGACATAATAAGTCGTGGCCACGAGATAAATAAAAAAAACACACCTGAGTTATGTCGTGGCCACGAGATCTTTAGGTGTGTTTTTTTTTATATTTATCTCGTGGCCACGACATAATAAGTCGTGGCCACGAGATAAATAAAAAAACACACATGTCCCCTCCATGCTTCCGTACAGAATAACGCCGACACAATGCAATATTCAAAATATAAATAGAGGATGTAACGTAAATGTAATCACCCCGAGTTCTATTCATAGACGTGACTAACTGCTGACGATTTCTTGTATAAGAAAGCCCACAGTATAGACAGCTTCTTGTAAGAGTCGAGTAAATTGGAATGGGTCCAAGTTGTTCGCGGGTAAGGGCACTTGACAACAGATCAGGAATTCATAAAGGTTGTGCTCAATTTCGATCCGCCCGCTCAACCCCAATAAAGATGTGAGCTGCGCGGTTGAACGGACGTAATACCATATTTCCATCCATCACCGCGTATATGTTTGCAGGTAAACGGATCACTATAATGTACGTAACAGGATTATTCACTCCACAAATATCCGCGTGCACCATTGTGGTGTACTAATCAGTTCCAGACATCTTTTCGTGTGCATACACCTAGTAGAACTGGTGGAATAGTGACACAATTATACACTTATTTAATTCCTATAAATAACAGTTTGTGCCTACTGAGTGGGCAATTACCTTTAACATATACATAACTGTGGCATGTGTCTGCGTTATCTAGATTAGTGTTACCTGTATTTTACATAGATATTGTTTTTTTATTGCAATGGCGGCCATCTTAGATTTTAATTAATTTAGGGAGTTTCCCCAATTTATATCTTGGCAGACATAATTTTCCTGAAATTTAAATACATCATTCAGCTAAATTCAATTGAGAAACTAATTGTGGCTTATTTTTTGAATTTTATGTGTTCATCAATTGTCAAAATAATGTTTTATATATATATATGGGCCGCGCTCTGTGAAAACCGGCCTTAATGACACAATTTTCGATTTGCACTTTTTTACATTTTTGGATGCGGACACTTTTCACAAACAATATGCTGAAAAGAAAATGCAAATATGTTTCATAGTTTTTGTTTTATCCCACTTTTTGTAGCACCAGGAAAAAAAAGGTAACGCCATCGAGAAAATGACGTTATTGAAACGCTGACGTTTGTACAATGCAACACAACAGCCTACAGTAGAAATGCGTGTTCATAGACTCATTGACTGTGCTTGCTGTAAACTGTATTTGCTGATAAGTTGCACTAAATGTATCTACAAGTGTTAGTATGAGTACTATCAAACATTTAACAGAATAAAACTATGATAAGTACATGTAGTGAACAAACCAAACGCACCACTATCATGTTAAATCTATATTAGCCGACATGTGACCTCATAATTTGCTACTATCGCCAACTATCACACATTATGCATATACATGTACCGTCAGAAAGATACATTGTAATTATTTGAGAATTTAGTTCAGAATCTAATTGACGTTATTTACGTAACTGTTAATTGTGACGTCATTTATTGATGTAGACATTACGTCACTCACCAAGGACCAAACACAAACAACTAAACGACGTTCCTGGTGTTTGAAATTGAAACAATCTGTGATTGAAACAAATGCACTATTTTTCTGTAGAAATGAATGGCCTGAATTTGGTTAGAATTTGGATAAGCCTATGGCTGCACATATCAATGAGTTCAGCGCCCGATGGTGTATAGAGGGTAGTCGGACACCCTCGGGGAGTTTTACTTTTAAATAAATTAAAAATCGACTGTCCATACCCGACTCTCGGAATTAAATTTACATCTCCGAAAGCGGGAGGAACGTTTTCCTGTGTAGCCAATATGACTGACGGACGGTCTTGTGTACATGTACCTCGTACTAGCAGGTAGGAGGTATATGGGGAAATCCTGCGCTGACCCCACTCCCTCGGCTGCCCACTGCCGCGCCACTGCCCCCACACGAGAGGGCAGATATTGTTAGGTCCGCTTAAAAAAAAGTTATTGTGTGGGCTACCCGTCTCGATCCTGTCTATGAATTTACTGCCGGTACTGATTTTTTTATATATAGTTTCTTCAAATTTTAGAAATGTACGTATTTATCAACCGTACTTTGTAGATTCCTTCATATGTTTTTATTTGCGTGAGTGATGCCCGCGCGACAGCATGCGTATTTATTTAGTAAGTGGAATGTTTAGTTGTTAAAATAAAAAGTGGCCAACAGTACATTCAGGGCAAAATTATCCATTACTGTGTATTTTTAAATGTGTGTCGGTTTGAATTTTTGATAATGGGTTTACATATATACAACTACATAAACCTGTCAATGTCGGGAAAAATGTGTCGATATGACATACATGATTGTATAATTGTTATAAAATGTTCTGATAAAAATACCGGCAGTAAGCATAATAGTCTGGTGCATGTATATGTATACACTGTATCCTCTCGTCGGCAAGAATTAATTTGAAATTGAAATTTGCAATTTAATTGTGTTGCGTTTCAGAAAAAGTACATTCAACTCCTTTGTAAACAAAGAAGTGAGTGGCCAACCAAGCCATGCTAAAAATCACCGTGGCGTACATGTATACCAGTATACCAGCCTGACATGGCGTTGTTTACATGCTTTGTTTATATAAACATTGGTGTATATATAAACATGGAATTCCTGTAGGTATTTCCCTGTTTATTATGGCGCGTCGATATAGTCATGATCGATATATTGCGATCAGCAAAACAGTTTCTCTTACTGGAGCAGTGGGTAAACTGGCGGCAAACGGTGACACTTGGTTTTAATTTTGCACTGCATGCGTTCGATCCTCACTTTGGCCATTATATATATATATATTTTTAAATATTGTTTTTGTGTTTTCTTTTTCTTTTTAATGCATCTGTATTACATGTAACAACAATTGACATGGTAATTATGAACCACATGCAGCCACGTTTATTTATTTATTTGTTTATTATTTGAAGTGAGAGGTTTATTTTTCGACATGGTGTTCTTCGTAACATATTTGCATTTGTAGTGAGTCGAGGTGGACTTTCACAATAACACACGAATGTGCAGAATGCATTTCACAATGATTTGGTTCAAAGTGAAGTGTTTTATAATGTTGTGTAAAAGAAAATGCACGACTGTTTCGGGATGTGTGCGTTATCTCTGGCGATGTTACTATTATTAACAATTCTATCGAATGTTAACGCGTTTGCGCTGGTATACAAATACCATGTCTACAACATATGACGTAAACTATTTAAAAATAGAACGTGTTTGCAATAATATTTACAATAATAAGGCGCCAGCTCAAAGCGGTACACCTCTAGTAGTAAGTATATTAACAACGATCAAAAGTATGACTTCTTAAATTTGTAAATGTGTTGGAGACCTGTGCATCTGCGCAGCCTGATCAGGGTCTGCACTGATTGCAAAAATACTAGTAAAATATATGCCATACATTCATATAACCATATTTACAAGTGGTAAATTAAAATAATAGTTAACAGTCATCAAACGGCAATCGTACGGCTGATGTAATGAGATATTTTTGAAAGTCGCTAAAATTACGTGACATTAGAAGGTACATGCAAGTGGTTGCAGATACAGATACAAATCAGTAGGCTACGTCCCTGTGGCACGTTTCACTAAACTTCGTACGACTAAAATGTTCGTAAGTACAAACTTAAGATAGTCTGTAAATTCCACATTAACAACATTATCCTGTAAATAATTATTGGATTTACATTTATTGAGCAGCCTATGTTCAATAAATGTAAATCAATCAATTGAAATTTCCAGACGATCCTAGATTTGCACTTACAAACATTTTAGTCTTACGAAGTTTAGTGAAACGGGCCCCCGGTTGCTACAATTATGTTCGCACTAAATATGCCTGTCACACAATACCAACACACTAAATACTAATAATAAAACATGTTTAGCCAGTGTCAACATGATGCATGCGATATGCGAGGAGCCGCGTAATTATCAAACCAAGACCTTTTCATAAATATGATCATGCAATATGAAGATCTACGTAGACACATAATTAAGTCATGAATACATGAATGCAGCCAAGGTTGTCTACATATTTCGAAAATCGGTTGTCACGTTCAAATGAAAGTTAGCGTTACTCATCAAAATCAAAAATGCGTAATGCAGTGTAATCTATAAATAAATCCAAAAATCGGAACTGGGTTTGTACAGCGTGTACGGTTCCGTCTTAGACGGCCGAAAATACCCGACCCCGCTCTAATCTGAACGGGACCGTATAGCATAATTAGTAAAGAGCGCACACTGCGCCCCGGGGTCGATCTTAAAGTTGTAAGTACATGCATAGCTGATGGTGGTCGCCAGACAGGATAAGCTTGTTTTCTGTGAGTATTCAGGTTTCAACCCAAATTAAGAAACATGCAGACGCCTCCATCTACGTCGAATACAATTGTTCTCGTGTTTGTTTGTGTAATTGTTATATAAATATATAAATAAAGTTTAAAATAAATATTAGCATTATGATTACATAATACTGATATTGTTATGTGTTATCTAAAAATACCGATCGTATGGTTATTTAGTTTCAAATGTCATTTCACAAGTCGTCCAAGTAATATATTATAAAAATCATAAATGCAATATACCCATTTGTATAAAAATAATCTACAAAATTACTACGTATTTCCTTGAAGGAAACCGAAGAAAAAAAAGACAACTATCTGAACCACTATGAAAACAACTGTACAATTCTGCCACGCATATCCAACATTAAAATATTTGTGAGCCGAAAAGCATACGGCTATAAATAGGACAACTTATTGCAATGACGCAACAATTCCAAGTGTCAAAATCCGAAATGAAGTTGGTAAATTTATGCGTAACTTTGCGACGTCATTTTCAGCCTTTCATGACGTTGTCATTAAGGCTGGTTTTCACAGAGCGCGGCCCATATATATGTATGTCTTGGTGGCCATTTTGGATTATGGATTGCCTAGAAATTGTAATTGGTTAAAATAAAATCACAATACTCTTTACACATCAAGTTTGCTTTGAAATTAAAACATGTCTTGGAATTTCATTGGAATTGTCTCCTTGGAGATAATTCTAATGAAATACCAAGATGCGTTTTCATGGAAAATAAGAAAAATATGCTATATCTGTGGTGTGTTTATTGTTTTCTGCAGCATGATAAAGGTACCAAAAACTTTTTATTGCTTTTTGATACTCGCTACTTCTGATTTCAATTGGTTTGTTGGCAATTTTAATTGGGTATTTAAGCAAAATATGCAGCGTATCAGGAGCTCTGTTCGATAGGTAGCATATGTAAGCGTTGCTTCTGAATTTACGACTTGATAGTCTCCTCCAATTGTATTGGCAAGTATATATCTCAGGTTGTCCACTACAGGGGCGCACACAGTAATTAAATAAATGCAATAACCCGAATGTTCTGTCTGCAACGCAGTGCGACTTATTGTAAGTCGCCTTGCGTGACAGACAGACAATTCGGGCCATACATGCGGAGTGGGCCATGGGTAAACAATTTATGCCTTTGAATGTTGCAAGTTCCATTTTCATAGTATGCACTATTGAATACACATTTTCTTCTGCACCAGGCAGATTCATTTCACGTGTATTTAGGATTACAAAAAAACAACATATGACCATATTCGTCCGTATAACGGCTATTTTGTCCTGACAAACAAACCTCCTTAATAGTGTATGCTTAAGTAGTGTTTTTCCCATTCATAACGTGCTACATATGAGACTGTGACTGGAGAAATGGGGCTCATGGGATTTCTTACCAGTGTAGTTCCTGATTAACCTGAAATAGCACATTCCTGTCGCCTGATAACGACCATATTACGTGTTGCAAGCATGACGGGTGTTTCATTGATTAACTGGCGAACAGTGCAGATCCTGATCAGACTGTGCGGATGCACAGGCTGATCTGGATCTACACTGATCGCTAAACACATGAGGCCCTATTCTCCAGTCATAGCCACAATTATATACTATATACTTCTATTATTCCATTGTTAAACTATTGGCTTTCTCGTTTCATAGTTATCGAACGACAATAATGAACCCCTTTGTTCAAATAGCATGCAACATATTCTTTTGGTTGCAAATTGGTCAACTTCACAAGTTAGAAAGTAATTTGTAACGGTGATAATTATACCAAAATGGTAAACGGAAAATGTACCTTATTGCTCGCACGAATATACATCCATATCGGATACATACATATTTGTTTTCTAATTTAGATTAACAGTCACGTGTTTAATTACATGTACTAGTAATTAATAAGAAGTATTATCATTGTCAATAGATCATATCGTACTAAGATCAGACTGCATAGGCATCTAGGGTGGTGTACGCTTACGACCACACACTTGTATAGGTGAATTTGACATAATTATAATTATACCCATTTACATACATATGTTAAAGACACTGAGTCTCAGAAACGCCCAAAAAGCGATAGAAATGATTAGGAAAAAGTAAATGTATTTCTGTACGTATTGTACCTATATTAACCCTTCCTACGCTGTTGACGAAAATTGCCGTCTGATGTTTTTCATTTTTGCTTTAATTCTTAACAAAAAAATGGTTTTGACAGCACATGAGAATCGTCTCCCGGACCACTGTGCTGTCAAAACCAGGTTTTTGTCGAGAAATATTGAAAATAAAACAATTCCAGCAGACGACAACATTTAATTCAGCGTAGTAAGGGTTAAGTCGCTTGTAAAACAAAGTTTAGCCTATAATACTGAAACATAACTAGCCAGTTGCAAAGATAGTTTTCAGTTGCAAAGTTATTTTTCAGTATTATAAACGTGTTTTACACTCAATTATTACTCCGACACCGAAATCGATTCTTCGCAAAAACGACATAAGTTTGTGGCAAACTCCCTGGACCACCAAATGCAGCTCATGAAGACGCGTTTGCTGCGCCATATTTCATCAAAATCCGTTGCATATTAAGGAAAATATCAAATAATACTTACTTTGGAGTGGGCGACGTTGTTGTTGTTGTAACCACGTGATCATGCACATTGTTATTGGTAGAGTAAATGTGGTATAGTATGATCATTTCACAAAACAAATATTTTCTTTCCTTACGCATAGCGAAATTGCGAAATTATGCCAAGCCAAATTATCTCCCCTCCTCATCTCATTTTCTGATAGCTTGTACATGTACTTGAATAAAACGCATGTTTTTTTGTGAATGTGAACAAATAAAATGATGAGATTGATCGACACTTGCCATTTACAGTGTATGAAGCGAAACATCAGATCATTTACAATACTGGATACTGAGATGCAGCGCCTTTAACCCTTTACACACGAAAGCCCGCTATATCGGTTTATGCAAACAGTGCAGATCCAGATGAGCCGGCTCGTAACGAGCCGTCTCATCAGGATCTGCACTATTTGAAAGTAATTCTCATATTTTTGAGAACAACAAATACCCCCTTTTTATAAATGGAATAGTCTGAAAATCATTTTGCGATGATTGAATTGGTTGCAAAATTAACATATTGCAGCCCATTCCAGTTACTTAGGGGTGAAAGGGTTAAAGGTACATGTCCACTCAGTAGGCACAACATGTTCTTTATATCAGGGACATCATCTGAGACATTTACTGGTAAAATAAACATTCATACACCATTACCCCACGTAGTGATTGGCATTATTATACATTTTATATCAGACGTAACTTTCCACACTGATATTAGGGTCGATAACCGTGTTTCCTTAAACATGTTAACGGGCATTACTAGTTATTATCTGTACTTATTTGTTGATGTGCAATGATCCTACTTTATAATCTGTCGAAAATGGTATTTTTTCAGGTGACGCATTTAATTAGTATAAATAATAAAAAAATAGAATGCCTCATTTGCATATGAAAATAGCCTGATACCACCGCGCGTCACTATCAGTAAAATATGTGTTACTGGCGGAATGGTGACACAATTATACACTTATTTAATTTCATATAAAGAACATTTTGTGCCTACAGAGTGGGCATGTACCTTTAACCCTTTGAACCCGAAATCCCGCTATAGCGGTTTATGCAAAAAGTGCAGATCCAGATGAGCCGGCTCGTAACGAGCCGTCTCATCAGGATCTGCACTTTTTGAAAGTAATTTTAATATTTCTTAGAACAAAAACACCCCCTTTAATGTAAAGGTAGTTAGTGTGTCTAACTCCACTGCATAATACCGCTGTCAACGTACATTTTGGTTATAAGAAAATTAGTTTAAATGCTTTTGGCGACTAATGTAGCTCCATATTTGTACAAATATATAAGTAAAGTATGTTTTACTACTGCCTGTTTCACGAAACCTGCCCAATTTATAAAAAAAATTAAGAATGAGCCTTCATTGTATTTCGTAAAATCTTATCATATTGATTTTTTTATTACGAAAACATATTTCTCTTCGGGAATTTAACATGATGGCGGAGAAGAGGTGGGGAACATGGAGGAGGAGTCAAAAAACGAAATATTCCGAAATTGATGAAACCTGGCTAGATAACTTGGAAATAATCTATCTAAGAAAATAAAAGTTAAATTTTGAAAGTCGATAAACTGTTTCTGAAATTAGACATCTTCTCTCGAATATGTCTATGGGAATTTAACATGGGGCATTTCTTTTCGTAATAAAATCAATATTTGACAAAAAATTTACGAAATAAAAACACGGTTTATTCTTAAATTGGATAAAATTTAATATTATCGAACACAAATGTGTTTGCTTATCAGACTCTTTATATAGCTTATGGCATATATGGCAAGCTTTTACATAACAGTTGTGATTATTTCCAAATTTGAGTTATTTGGTTACTTTCTACTCCGTGGTGAGTGACATATAAGACATTTGCTAACGCACACTTTATTAGGTGAGTTTATGATACTAGTTTTGCATACTATTGTTGCCTTTACTGTCGATAAGATGCAGCGAAGTATGAATGTGAACGTACAGCGGATTATGGCTTTTAGTGCGCGAAATGGAAACATTATTCCGCAAATATATACCGTTAACTGCCATGTAGATGGTACAACCCACTGCCTATAAAATAAAAATAAAATATAAAATATTCGTAAGTGCAAAATTATGACAGTCTGTAAATTTCACATTAACAATTTTTTCTTGTAAACATTTATTGGATTTACATTTATTGAGCATAGGCTGCATATGCAGCCTATGCTCAATACATGTAAATCCATAAATTGAAATTTCCAGACAATCCTAAATTTGCAATTACGAACATTTTAGTCGAGAGAAGTTTAGTGAAACGGGCCACTGAAAACGTGCAGTTACCAAGTTATAGTAGTCTAGCTTGACGGGAGAACTGATAGTACATGACGAATGTTGATTTTACTTTGTGCTTTTGGGAGGGGGACAAGTGATTCTGGTGTGGCGAGGACCTGGCATCAGATCAGGATTATTCTGATTTCAGGGCTGAATATATAATTTTTATATTGTAAATACTCAGTTCTGATTTTGGGATTTCCCCCTCATTTGTACATACACTTGAACATGTACATGTACTTGTACAGGTAATGTATGGGATTTAGTATTACACCTTTTGACCGGGCCTTAAATGACCTTAGCTGTTGATAGGCCGTTAAACCACAACACTTACTTTGTGAAGGGAGAACTGGGGCTTATGACATATGTGAGCAATCTGGATCCCGATCCCTGACAATGACGGGAGAACCTATCTTAGAAAATCTCAGCTCTACGGATGTGTTTTACTATTTCATCTGTCTTTTATATTTGTTTGTATCCGTAAGAGCTGAGACCCTTATATTGTACAATTTAGTCACAATAACAGCCCAATCTGTCCTGACGTTTTGCTACACAGTGAGTCTGATGAGTGAGAACTTCACAGTAATGCTATAGACATTCATACGCCAATACTTTGACAGAATGATTTTACAGTTGGTTTACAAAAATGGGAATAAAAGGATAACCAAATTGAATGTCAAAGTATTTATACTTTTATGTGATAGATTGAGCTGTTATTGTGACTAAATGTTACACTATAAGGTTCTCAGCTCTCACGGATACAACAAATATAAAATACAGATGAAATAGTAAAACACATCTGTAGAGCTGAGATTTTCTAAGCTAGGGAGAACCATACGAATTTTATCTAAGTTTAAAGAACTAAGATTTTTGTGGATGTGACTGAAGAAATTGGGCTTAGGGGATTTGTGACCAGTGAAGATCCAGATCAGCCTGTGCATCCGCACAGTCTGATCCGGATCTGCACTGTTCGCCATTCCATCAATGAAAGAGAATTATGTTATTTGATCAGGAGTTCCACTGGTCACAATACCCATAAGCCACATTTCTTCAGTCACAGCGATGTATATAGAATACTAAGTAACCGCAACTGGTCGAGAATACCGAAACAATACTTGCAAGTACATGTACCGAGATGAAGGACTCGGACATACATGTAGAAATTTGAAACGGTAACCCCGCCCATTCACTCCTATTGATTATAAACAATGTGTGGATGGGATAATAATTTGGAATGTGCCATTTTCCCGGATCATAGGTCGGCGGATACCTGTGTCCACAACCGCCTGCGTTAATCGTACCAATATTTCAACGTCTCTGAACCTGTATTAGAAATCTCAACTCGCTGTAGTACAGCTCAGGCTTAGCCAATCATGCCAATATGTCAACGTCTCTGAACATATATTGTCAATCTCAACTCGCAAACAAACAGTTTGATTGGCTGAGCATGAGTTGTAGCACAGCTCAGTCTTATCCAATCAAGCTGATTGATTGCCAGCAAAATATTCAAATATTTTGAAGTAAAAATAAATTTAAAAGTTGGCAATATTAGCGCAGGCGGTGGTGTACGAGTATTGACGGTGAAAATATATCCAATATAACACGGGGCATGTGTCGGGAGCGTCAAGGCCGTGCAGTCGGGCTCTCATAGACCAGTGTAGAGAGAGAGCGACTATGGTCTGTAAAGTGGCAATTACGCTAGTCTACTTACGCTTTCTGTCATTGAATGGCGAACAACGTAGACCCTGATCAGACTGCGCGGCGGACGCGCAGTCTGATCTGTGACTACGCTGTTCGCAAAGCACGTAATGTATCATTTGTCAACGGAAGAAAATGGCACTATAACACAAAGCACGCGTTGTTTCTTACAGTGTATTGTCTTGTATACCGTATATCAATTGAGTGTGTGTATGGAACGTATTCAACTGGTTTTGCTTATAAAAAACAACTGCAAACGCTAGTTTTTCTGATACAGACTGTACCCAATTTAATTTTATTTATATTATTTGTATTACTTACACTCTAATGGAAACTTCCTTTTAAATGTGGCATTGTATGATAATTCCGCAACACAAAGTAATTGTATTTTTATAACATTTGTTCACTGGTACGTACAATAATCAAAGGACTGAACGTTCTGAACTTCTTCGCAGTATGTGTTTGTGGATGCCACATAGATTAACCCTTAGACTGCCAAGTACGAAAATTGTCGCTTTATATTGTTGCTTTATATTTTGCCTTCTTTCTCAATAAAAACATGGTTTGACAGCACTTTAGAATCATTTCCATTGGAAATGATTATAAACTGCTGTCAAACCATGTTTTTGATGAGAAAAATCGAAAATAAAAAATAAACAGCAGACGATAACATTTAATTCGGCAGTGTAAGGACTAATGATTAATCTAGAGTGGAGAACGTTTCAAGAACATTGTAGTTTGAAGACTCGAATAATAGAAGGGATGCGGAACTTTTGGCACGATTGATGCGCGTGTTTCTTGCAAAATATGAAAACGATCCGGGCAACTATTCATGGCCATTTAGTCAGTTAAAGATGTTGTCCAATTTTTACGTACGACCTGGGTGTTTTAATTTCAGATGAAAATGTGAGCAGGTTTGGTAAAACATGTTCGAAAATAAGCTTTTATTATATACCTACCCATGAAATACATAGTGTACACGATGTAAATAAAAGTCATATGTTCTCATCGATAAAATAAACATCTTCCGGTGAAAATACGACTACTTCCGCTATCTATATTCATAATGCGCACCTGCAGTGCCGGCTGCAAATACACATTCATTACCGTATACAGTCTAAAAAACTGCTAATTTCCATGGAGTGGTGTATAATAAATAGAATATTCATATTTTTGCAACGAATATGACATGTATGTTCATCTCGTGGTGTGAAATGTCCATATGTCACTCGTAACGGCACGAGTGACATATGGACATTTCACACCACTCGATGAACATATATGTCATATTCGTTGCAAAAATATAAATATCCTCTATATATCGAGTTTCCAAGAATATATAAATCATGAAGACATGGCGAGTCATTCATATGTAATATCGCATACATGGTGCACGAGCTATCCCCAATGTTGAATAATTATATGCTTCAAATACTACTTGACCACCGCATGAGGTCAATTACACGCCCCATATGCGCTAGCCACAAATCCCCTAAGCCCTTCGTAGAGGTTGGTACCGGTACCGACTTATAGGGATCGTCCATTTCGTGTCATCACTTCCGGAATGTCGAAAAGGTCGATAGCTATTCTGAGCACCTAGTGCACGAATCGGAAATAATCGAATATTAGAATACCGAAACATTTGCATTAACATAAATTTAACATAAAAAAGCAAGCAAAACATTTATCACACTGAAAAGGCGATCAAGCTAAGTGGTTAGAACTCTTTTTATGGCGTACCCGTGTTTTTAAAAAGTTCAACCCGCAAAATATGTGCCGCGACCGACCTATGCTAATTTGCATAACAGTTGGAAGACCTCGAATTTGGATGGTGGTTGTATAATTCTTCCATAGCGCTCGAGTAAATACAACAAATACAGTGTCCGCATGCAGGCCCGTACGCAGAGGGGGTGTGACGGGTGCGTACGCACCCCCCTTAACCCGTTCAACACCACAGGCCTATATAGTGGTATTGGCAAAACGTGCAGATCCAGATGAGCCGGCTCGTGACGAGCCGTCTCATAAGGATCTGCACTTTTTGAAAGTAATTGTCATAATTTTGAGAACAAAAACACCTCAAGTTCATAAATGGACTGGTCTGAAAATCATTTTGTGATGATTGGAATAGGTTGCAAAATTAACATATCAAAATCCATTCCAGTTATTTAGGGGTGAAATTGTTTATCTGCCGAGGTCTGTCCGTGAATGTGCAAAAAAAAAATATTTAGCCCTTCGCTCCGTCTATAACGCACACCCCTAAATTAATTCCTGCGTACGGGCCTGCCACGGTGCTCGTTTTAGCGCTCGAGTAAATACATAGCGAAGGTTCCGTTGTGTATACAACAAATACAGTGTCCCCATCACGGGCGGATCCAGGATTTATGTCTAGAGGGGGCGTGGATTTCAATTTTCATAAAATTCATATTAGTTCGTCTGCATTTTTTCTTATTTCTCATCAAAAGTATATGTTGTTACCACTCAGGTGAACCGTCTCGGCGAGACGGTTCAACTGAGTGGTAACAACATACACTTTGTGTGAGAAATAAGGAAATAATCAGATCTTTCCACGAAAACAAATGGGTTAAAATCTAAACTCAACCAATTTTAGAGGGTGAGATGCACTGTACGATAAAAATGCGACTGTGACTGGAGACATGGGTCTTATGGATTTTTCGAGCAGTGTAACTCTTGACCAAATAATATCAATCTGATCTGCTTGTTAGAGTTAAAAGCATGACGGGTGTTTCATTGATGCACAGCTGATCTGCATCTACACTGGTTGTAAAGTTCATAATCTCACAGCCACACATATGAATACAAATCTACTTCAATACATTTCTGCGTGTTTTTCCAGCCCGGTTTTGTTCCTGGTTCCACAAACGAAGGAGTGTCTATCGTTTACACATCGTTTTCACATCATGATCGTTTTTTAATTAGAAAACGATGTTTTCATTGGTTAAAACGTTGAACACATCGTTTTCTAATTAAACAAACGAAAGAAAACGATGGCACTACATGCGTTGAAGAAAATGTCACAACATGCGTTGGAAGAAACAATATGCGTTTAAATAGTCGGGAGCCGGGTATTTAAACAAAACTATCGTTTTCGCGTACAGAAACAACCATATTCGGTGGGTGGTTGGTCGGGCGAACGAGACGGCGTTCGTATGGATTACCTCAGGTACGTTTTTATCTTTGGCTCTTTTGTTACCTGGGAGTTGAATTGGGTTATTGCCCATTATAAAAGTAGTACGATTTTTACTGATCCTACTGCTTTTGGGATGGGGCCAAGTGATTGTGGTGTGGCGCGGACCTGGCATCATATCAGGATTATTCTGATTTCAGGGCTGAATATATAATTTTTTATTGTAAATATTCAGTTCTGATTTTGGGATTTTCCCCCCATTTGTACATGTATATGTACTTGAACATGTACTTGTACAGGTAATATATGAGATTTAGTACTAAACCCATTGACCCGGCCTTAAATGACCTTAGCTGTTGATAGGCCGTTAGACCCCAACAAACAAACAAACAAACAAACAAACATGTTCGTTTCTATGCATGTCATTGTACAACACGGTCGCTTTTACCTCTTTTTCCATTCGTTTTCGTTCGATTCGTTTGTGAACCTTCAACACATATTCGTTGTATATTACCATTACACGTCAGTGACATTGACAGTTAGAGGTGATGTTTTAAATTGACTGGAAAGACGAAAAAAGCCAATAAAAACTCCAAGAAACTTTAATTCCAAGAGGCGCACAAATGCCAGAAAGACAGTGTAAAATGACATAATAGTATGTATGTCCAATTGTCCATACACCATACTCAATTGAACTTCTATGTATCTACTATACGTGTGTACAACGTGTACATGTGTATGTGTGCGGGATCAACTTGTTATTGCTTTTGCGTCGTTCTACGAATATGAAAGTCTGAGTTTCAGTGGTTGAATACGGATTGTATTTTACTAGAGGACTACATACGTATATAAACAGTTATTTGAGATATTTTCATAATGGTAAGTTCTTTTATGTTCTGAAGATTAGCCTCGCTACGCGGGCTACGTTTTACATGTATGAAATAATGTGTTTCAATAGAAATAAATAATTACTCCCACATAGCCTAAGTATGCTCTGTGGGAGTAACCATTTATTTCTGACTACTGAAATACATTTGTTGATAATTCCAGCACAAAAATATTTACACAATTCCCTAACATTTGATTGGTCCGTAGCAAGTCTCTGTCCAAAATTTATATCCCAGTAAACTCCCACGCCGAACTTCTTTCCGTAACCGTGATGCGCAGTTAAAATAATTCTTAAGAAAACAGAAAATAAACACATTTTCTTGATGAATTTATTTCAAATGCTGGAATTATAAGGAGTGAATGGCCTTTTTGTGGAATTTATCGGAGATATAAACTTGGAAAAGTCGCGGGAATACTGGACGAGGCCTTCCGGCCCTCGTCCAGTATTCCCGCGACTTTTCCAAGTTTATACCCCGATAAATTTCACAAAAAGGCCATTCATTCCTATAATATAAAACAAACGCCTGTTTATATTTGAAAATTAAAATTGTACAGCATTCACCATACTACATGTATATTTAATACATTGTCATAGATATTGTTTTAATTAGAAAATACTTTTATTTCACTTAAATAAAAAATAAAATAATTAATTTATCAAAGTGCATTGCGCTAAATAAGTGCACTTGGTGATTTTGGTTAACTCGGCAACTAAACGACCACGGATACAGACACGGGTCAATTAATTTTTTACCATCATATTCATATCATATCATACGGTATACACCCTAGCACAACAATATTATATTTTATGCTAGTATTAAGATCCAGTAAAAATGGAGGGAGTGGATGGTAATATCCTGACGAAAAGACGACACTATGTATGTGTATTTATAACCATGTGTATGTGTTATTTTACATTTATGTTTTGCTGGTTACTGTGCAGCTTTGGCACATGTTTTTTGGGCTGGATATTTATTTCAGCACACTTACAATGCATGTACACGAGTTGTGGAGAGGCTAGTGGCACAAACTTGTTGATATAAGCTAAACCCAAACCTAGTACCGCTGTTGACTGATGACATAACCCTAGAGCTATTCATCCTCTAAGACTTACACCAACCTATGTTACTAGACACAGGCCCTCTAATTTTATTTTTTTTTGCAAACAGCTACGCCACCCAGACATCTGCTCCATTATATCATAGTCTGTATTTTTAATGGTCGACTCTGGTCGGGTTCCAAACAGCTACACGTCACTTACAATGCATATACACGAGTTGAGAAATAGGCTAGTGGCACTAACTTGTTGACATAAGCTAAACCCAAACCTAGTACCGCTGTTGACTGCTGACCTAACCCTCGTGCTATTCATCCCCTAAGGCTTACACCAAACTATGCTACTAGACACAGGCCCTCTTATACATTCATTTTGCAAACAGCTACACCACCCAGACATATGCAGGCTCTCTTGTATCATAGTCCGTTTTTTTGCATGGTCCGTTCTGGTCGGGTGCCAAACAGCTACTAGTCAAACTATCAGCGGCTGGTACCTATCGCACTGTTGAACTACAACAACAACAAAACAATGCAGACGAACTTTGTAAGTCGCGAGAAACTTTTGAAATAATTGAAGATAAACCAATCCATTAATATATTGCGAGATATCGTTTAATTAGAATTAATTAACATTTAATTTATCAAAACATGCTAAAAAAATATATGTTCAAACAAGATATATGTGTCAAATGAATTAAATTCAGTATAAATTACCCCAGCGGACCCATTGCAGTTACACACTATCTGTTTCACGAAACCTGTCCAAATTTTACGACCATATAAACAATGCAAAAACAGTATTTGTTTGATAACATTAAATTTTATCAAAATTTGATAATGAGCCTTCTTTTTATTTCGTGAAATTTGGTCAATTATTCTTCAATCTTCAATTGATGTTATCAGGCGCGGATCCAGGATTTAGGGTTATAGGGGGGGGGGGGGGGGGGGGGGGGGGGGGGGGGGGGGGGGGGGGGGGGGGGGTGTAACTATTTTGCAATACTTAACTATATTATCGAACGAGCGTGCTCGTTCGTACAGCGAGCAGAGCTGGGGATAGCGCTATGGGGATCCGGGGGCATTCCCCACCCCGGATTTTTTTTGAAATCTAGTAGTATATAGGGAGTCAAAATGATGGTGGTATCATTTATAACCCTCTATACTACCCCCACCACCCCCGAAAAATCAAAAATTGGTTAACGAGGAAATTGTCTCCCGACAGCAAATTCATAAATTTGCAACCCCCTATAATACCCCCACGAGGAAATGTATGAATTTTTGAGAAAATAATTAATGCAATACCAATTCACGATTGGATGTGCCCACGAGTGATAGTTTATATTCCAACACCCCATTTTTCTCCTCCAATATAGCTAATTGATTTCTACGATGTTGAATTGTAGTCCAATTATATTGGTGTCATAAATACCTTATGTTTTTTTCACGTCCAATTGAACATATAAATTTAATAGGTTATAATAAAATATTATAACAAAATGGATAATAAAATACGCAACGAATTGGAATTTTGTAATGACTTTGATGAAGAATTTTACGCTGTTTCTACAGTATTAAAACACTGTAAAATGACAACACTATGTGGTATCGAATACATGAAATATCAGCGTAATTTATTACGCTGCGATAAAAACGTTTCATTTACAATATTAAACCGGCAATTATGTCGCCGGTATAAGTATCAAATTTATGTAATGAAGCGACTAAATAGGATCGGAGAAAACACTACACCGAAACATTATCAAACTAATTTTATAAAACAGTTTAAAATCAAAGATTCGTTTATGGATATGCGTTTCTACGATATCACTTTTAACGAAGAAATTGGAAAATTATTATGAGAAATTGGAAATTGAACAGAAAAAAAACAACTATTAGAGAAAATGGATAATACAATACAATTGGAATTGAAAGTTTTTAATGCCTGTGTTGAAGAACTTTACGAAGAATACGGGGGTTATAGTCCTATATATAAATTCTATAAAATGAGAACACTAGGCGATATCGAATGCATGAAATATCAGCGTAATTTATTACGCTCCGATAAAAACGTTGCATTTACAATATTATACCGACAATTATGTGAACTATACAAGAGGCAAATACAAACATTAAGACGGATAGTGGGTATCGGATATGAAACTAAGGTGTATTATTTAAAATTGTTAAAACCCAACGATTCGTTTACGAATGTACATTTCTACGATATCGCTTATAAAGAAATTGAAAAAATTATTATTGAACAGCAATGTTGATGCTAAGACAAATAAGCAACGACCACATCTCCCCGAAACCGCGCGTCCATTTATCCCCATGAACCTGCTAAGGTCAAAGGTCGTGTCTAATAGCATGTGGTGTCATGACAACGGCCGGAGTTGTCTGCTCATTTTTTTGTAAACTGGCAATTTATTTTTTATCAACCTCAAGCGGTCGGACTCGGAACGCCGTTGTCATGCAGTTGTTTACCATAGCGACCACATTTGTTTTTTTTCAGCAACCTCAAGCGGTCGGACTCCGAACGCCGTTGTCATGCAGTTGTTTACCATAGCGACCACATTTGTAGGGATAGAAATAAATAAATAAAAATGTTTAGCTCCAACCGCGGCGCGAACCCACGACCCTCGTCTCTATAGAGTATCTCCTTAACCCACACGACCACGTAGGCTGTTATGATAAACATTACCTAGTGTTGTACAATTATCAATTTACGACAATGTTTCAATTACACGGGTAATTGATAGCCGAGTGTATCAATTACACAGGTTATGAACCATGTGTAAATTGATAGCCGAGTGTATCAATTTACACAGACAGTGTGTACACAGGTGATTACAGTGTAATCTTCGACTGTTTGTTATGCGATTACAGTATAATCCTCGACTGAATTTGTTATGTGATTACGGCGTAATTCTCAGTGAAAAACACATGTTGTATAGGTATGTAAATTTGTTTACTGCACCAATATAAAAAAAATAATTTTTTTTTAAAAATTATTTTATAATGGTGCTGTAACATTTCCTCCGACTTTATTTCCAAGTTTTACCCTAAATTTATCCCAATCAGTACACTCAATTTTGGGCATGGTGGCGTGCGCCTTGATTCTTATATCATTTTTTAATTCTTCATATCTCCCCATTTCTTCCACCACGGATTCAAACTCTAAATTTGATATTTTCTTATCGGCCAACGCTTTGGACACCATAACGTCGATGCTATTTTTCTTAGACCTAGTGAGAACGGATATTCTATCATGTTTTCTACTTTTTTTCTCGAGTTTTCCACCCGCCGCCCTAATTACCATACAAAGTATTCCAGATAAAACGGTAATTCCACTCAAAACCCCTGCAAGTGGAACCGTTACAATTGTAGATAGCATTGCAGCAGTCCCCGCACCACTCATTACAGATAAACTTGCCAGAACCGTACTAGATGCTTCAGCCATGTTCACCACGCGCTAATATTTGTTAGCGTGTCTTTTTCTGTTTGCACATTCTCTAACTAAAATATACTGCATAGCGACGATATTATTCAACCTAAAATCTGAACTTCTTTCGTTAATTGGATACAGTGTTGATGTAGTGGTATTGAGAGTTGGATACAGTGTTGATGGATCGGTATTGACAATTGGAAGCGGTGATTCGTTCATATTTAAATTTTACAAATTTAGTTCAATATATTAGTAATTTACAAAATAAGTTCAATTTAACAATGAGACAATAGTGGAAGAACTCTCTGGGTCACCGATTTCGTAACAAAGTTAATAACACTACCTTTAATTTGGAAAGTCTAATTCGATCATAACCGGAGAACGAAACCACCGTCGAACTATCTCCAGCGATTTTAGTGACTCCAACCCCCTGTTCTTCCCCATCTACTACAATATTTATCGCGACCGCGCCCACAGGTTTACCACTACCATTAACGAGCAGACCGCCATTTGGATAACTTCACCTGCAGCTGTCATAGTGTATCATTTATTACTCGCTTTGGCACCGAACGAATATTCATAGTGCCCCTCAACCAATGGGCCCCACTTCTCAGCCCAAACTGTTATGACACGTTTTGGCGTTTTCATTGTTCGCACTATTCCGGCAAGCGCACTGTTTGCGTTATATGCCTCAGTACGAATATTATAAGAGGCCTCCTCAAGAGCTTTGGTCGCGGCTATACGATCATGTTTCAGTTTATCGGAAACTTCGGTTATCTTTCCGTCTAGTTTGGTAAGTGCCGCTTCTCTGCTGAGAGAGTCCTCTAAGCGCAACGCATCATAAGCCTCCGTAATGGTCGCCTGGTGGCCTTCTAGGCCTTTTTCAACACCCAACCGGGCCTCTTTTTGAAATTCGGTTATTTTCCCGTCTAGTTCAGCAACCGCCGCTTCTCTGATGAGAGAGTCCTCTGAGCGCAACGCTTCATAAGCCTTCGCAAGGGCTGCCTGATGGTCTTCTCGGGCTTTCTGAACACCCGACCGGGCCTCTTTTTGAAATTCGGTTATTTTTCCGTCTAGTTCAGCAACCGCCACTTCTCTGAGAGAGTCCTCTGAGTGCAACACCCTATAAGCCTCTGTAAGGTCCGCCTGGTGGTCTTCTCGGGCTTTCTCAATACCCGTTCGGACCCCCTCAACCCCCAACCGGGCCTCTTTTCGAAATTTGGTTATTTTTTCGTATAGTTCAGTAAGTGCCGCTTCTCTGTTGAGAGAGTCCTCTGAGCGTAACGCCCCATAAGCCTCCGCAATGGCCTCCTTGTGGTCTTCTCGGACCCCCTCAACCCCCGACCGGGTCTCTTTCAGAAATTCGGCTATTTTCCCGTCTAGTTCAGTAAGTGTAGCTTCTTTGCTGAGAGAGTCCTCTAAGCGCAACGCATCATAAGCCTCCGCAAGGTTCATCTGGTGGTCTTCTCGGACTTTATCAATACCCGACCGGGCCTCTTTTCGAAATTCGGTTATTTTTCCGTCTAGTTCAACAACCGCTGCTTCTTTCCTGAGAGAGTCCTCTAAGCGCAACACCCTAAGGCCTCCATAAGGTCTGCCTGGTGGTCTTCTCGGGCTTTCACAATACCCGACGTTGCCTCTTTTCGAAATTTGGTTATTTATTCACCTAGTTCGTTTAGTTCCATTTCTCTGATGAGAGTCCTCTGAGCGCAACACCTTATAAGCCGCCTGATCTTTCTCAATTTGTGCAGTCGCCGTCAGCACTTCTACTCTGACATCTGATATACTCCTGTGAATCCCGTTTGTGACCTTCGATATAGTTTTATTGATCAGGGCCTTGGTTTTTCAGTAGTTAAAAAGTCGCCCTCTGTCGGGATGAATCCACCTTCTGCCGGTTCCAAATTCTTTGAATTTGTCACCCAATCGGAAGAACTACCTGGTCCGTATATACTCATAATAATTTTCTTAAAATTAATTATAATATTGGGCACCTATACTCAATTGGAAATTTCGAGAACTAGCGAAATCGGGTAATAGTTATTCAACTTTCTCGCTTGATCATCGAGAATAGAGACCGTAAATTCGTGGATATGTCCGGATTCCAAAACTTTCATCTCGGGGTGTGGGAAGTCTAAGGTCACAGTCTCACCATAGAAACAGTCGCTGGCGGGCATGGTTTTCAGTAATGTGCTGGGAGCTCCGTCTACCGTGTTGTATGAGGTGTTCACCCGATCCAGGTGCACCCTGAGAGTTTTCGTGAAGGCGAAGTCCACCGGATTATCACCGACGTACTCACCCGGGGTAAACACTCCTTTGTTTGAGGAGTATGTCTCTCTAAAACCGAGTTGAATACCCAACCCCGGGGAGACCACTACCATATTATCACTGCTGATGGTCTTTGTTGCGAGCCCGGTAGCATTCGATACTGTGAGGTTGATTATACCGTCAAGCTCTGAGTTGACAAAATCTTTGAGCTGTTTTATTCCCCACAGTCCGTGAGGCAGCTTTACACTAATTGTTGTCCATCCTTCACATAGTAAAACCCTTCGCTCTTCCCCACATTATGCCATCCAACCGTGAAGGTGATTGATCTGAGGCCCACCCGGCGTTTTCCGCAGCAGTTGTCGATTGATTTTTGAAGTTCACAACTCTCTTTTTGAACATTAGTGATAGTAGCAAACATAATAATATCTTTCAATGGATACCAAAGCATTTAGCTTTAACTCTAATGCAAAGTACGTGGTCGGAGGTAAATACACGCAAAAAGACGTTGTTAACCGCCTTGTACACCCAACCGTAACGGTTAGACCAGACAGCGGCTTTGCCACCAACTTCCCCGACATCTTTGAACAATATAGGCTGCCCAAGATTACTACGATGGAGGCGGTAAACGGGTGGAAAGCAACACCGATGCAGTTTTGGCAGAACCAAATAAATTTCGCTGTATGGTGCGCAACAGCCGGGTGTGGAGTTTCACATAAAGACCATCTGACATCCAAGAATGTCATGCTCCGAAGTGTCTACAACTTTCACGCGTATTATACTATTAGGAGGATTCTCAAAGAACTAGGTATTTCACTACCTCAAGACGACGCCTGGGATCCCATTTCCAACGCATACGACCAGTATGGCGTTTGAAAGACTGTGTAACGAATTTAACGTTTCAAAAGACTCGGACTGGAGACAGAAAGCATTTCCTACCAGCACCGGCCTCGGGGACGTTCTCATTCGGGGCCAGTCCGGGAATTGGACGCAGACTGATTTTAGACATGATCACTCCGGTGACCACATCGTCAGTCGGAACGCCGGGAATTTTGACCACGCGACTATGACTTTCGGGCCGGAAGTGTCTGGAGGTCGGCACTGTGGTCGTTTTTGTTTCTTGTAAAATGTTTACCCTCCGAAACGGGCTCAACGTCGATTATATACAGCAGGCTGCTGAGGTTCAGGACGCGTGGGTACATTATGTTAGATAAGGGTATAGGGTTCACGCAGGCTGGGGTTACTCGCGTCAACGACTCCATTCGCACGTACGTCTGGGCCATCCTCGGCGCACAGAAGCAAACTCGCAGTTCTATACTGGGCACGGGAACAGCGTTTGATGCACAAAAACAATTCTTGGCACTTGTAGAGGACGCCATCTCAGCTAGGGTAGACCTGGAGAAGGCGATCCAGAATTATCAAGACGTTTTGCAGAATGCCAGCACTCCAGTAGACTATGTATTTGGAATAGGTCTTTATATGGCGCCGAGCAATATGATACTACGAGACGACCCGGTTGACGGTTACAATAATCAGATCGTAATCGCCACCGCCAATCAAAAAATCGGCCACAACGGTAACGTGAACACGGATATGATCAAGCGCACCCCCAACATGATCGGGCGCGGAGTTGTAAATTCAAATAAATTTGAAAAAGATTTCTTCATAAAACCCCCAATTCACGAATTGGCCACCCCATCAAGTTCATTTGAACCCGTTGTTTCACCCACACCCCCAATTCACGAATTGAGTTCCCCCAATTCAATCGTTAACAGACCAATCGCAATTGGAGAAACACCAATCAATCGCAAATTGGGTGAAATTGGAAGCACAACACACGAGGAGGCGAAATTAGGGCTCGTCGTCGCCCTCGTGGCGATAGGACTACTCGCGCTTTGGTTGTAGGAACTTCCAATCTCGATTGGTGGCAGAGAATAGTAGGAGACCGGCGATTGCCACGATAAAAGCCCAAGTATTATTGGCGAGCCATCCGACCGTTTTTGATAATATAGATAACAAGTAAGAAACAATACTTCCGATCAGTCCAGGTAGTGCGGCAGCCGCCTTTCCAGCTAATTTAGCTAGAAGATTGGCGAGGGCTTTTAGTTGTTTTTTTACCCACTCCTTGGCTCCACCGGATGGCGCGGGTGCTGGCGCGGGTTCTGGCGCGGGTTCTGGTGGTGGCGCCGCGCCACCAGTGAAAGCTAGAACTATGGTTGATATAGTCATGCCGACAGCTGCGATGACAGCTGACAGCTGCTATCATGACGCCCTGCTCTCTGAACAGAGTGCGAAGACGCTCACCGAGTGTCGTGTCCTCGTGCAGAACCCTCGATATTGTTTCGCGGATCCGACTTATTTGTGTGCGGAGAGCCCGTTTCTATCGCGGTGGCCGTCTTCGCCATAGTTTCGTCGGTAGACTGTAGGGCCGCTACAGCGCGGGCCGGCATAATTGGTTTACCACGTTTCCAATCTGGAAATCCTAGTTCGTTCCTTATGATTTCGCCACCGCCCCGTTTTCCAGCAATGGTGCCCATTGCTAGGGGTTTTCCGGTCTTCATGTTGACGATCGGGTTATCTGATGCTTTTAGTCGCAACCTACCATGCATATCCAATTCAAACTTGGAGTAGTCTCGACCGACAGATGGGACCAGATCTTTTTCTGCCAAATTGTTGTAGTAGTCGTTTACAGCTCCCTCAAGTAATTCCTGACTTTGACCAACGCAGCTGGTAGTGCCACCTATTTCCCCCAATTGCGATTGGATTGGAACTGGAGTCTCTATGAAGGGCGTTTCGTTATCATCACCATATTCATCGAGGTAAGCGTTATAATCATCGAGGTATGCGGTTCTGGCGATTTCATCCATTACAACATCGTAATCATCCATTTTAATTTTTTCAAAATTATTAATTATGTATTAAAGACAAAACCATACGGGTTTAATAGTTTCAATAAAATTAATTATGTCTTCGAGTCAATACGGTCGCAAACTCAATCCATACCGCAGACTGCGTGAGCCCCTCGGGGCAAAAGGCATGAGACAGAGTGTCGTTATTACGAACAACCCATCGACGATCGACCAGAACCAGCAGCTCTTAGTCCGCTTCCCCAACGTCGGAACTCATGACGTCATTGTGCCGGGTACTGTTCGCCTCGCTTTCACTATTTCGCTACCGTCGACGGACGCGGACCGAACCTTCGTTCAGAACCTGGGTCGCGCCATAGTCAAGAAGACTATGATAAAGATTTCTGGTAATGAGGTGATGTCGATCGACGACAGCGACGTCTACCATTGCTATCAGGACCTGTTGAAGACGGCACAAGAGCGCGAAAACGCTGTCTATCAGGGTATTGACACTAGCAAAAATAAGAACGTAACCAAACTTAGAATCGGGGCTGCTAACAAGGCAGATGACAACGCGGTCGCGGGCGCTTACGGCAACCGCTTCTACATCCCGCTCGACTTTGAGTTGCTGGAGAACCACATGCCCTACTATCAGAGTGCTTTGGCTGACCGCCTCGAATACGAACTAACGTTCAACGACTACGGCCGAGTTCTCATAGCCAGCGACATGTTATCGACGTATACGATCGACAATGTTTCGCTGGAGTACGACATGGTCACGATGCCCGAACTCGCGCGATTGATCAGAACCCAGTACGCCGGGCGCGTTGCCATACTTTACGACCGAGTTCTTCGCCATCGCAAGATGACGAAAGACAAAGGCGACACATTGTGGAATATTAATGTCAACGTACCCGCCCGCTCGATGAAAGGTATACTGATGCTGTTTGAGGATGCTCGGTTCGCGTTCGGTGCTAGAAAAACCGACAAATTCAATTCTATAACCCCAAAATCACGAAGGTAGAGGTGACGATCGAGGGAGTCCCCAATCAACTCTACAGCGCGGGACTTCGCGCGCACCAGCAGTGGGATGAAGTAAGAAAGCAGTTTGCTGCCGGCTCTAAGCGCTCTCCGGAGGTTGCAGCAGTTGTCAAAGACCTGCATCTCTCGGCCGTCTCCCTCGCGGATTTTCTGAATACCAAATACGCGTTATGGCTAGACATGCGAGCCAGCGACGACGACCAAATACACGGCAGCGGACGCCAAGTTGAGAACGCTAGCGAGGGTGTGACGATCCAGATAACCAAAGAGGCGGACGGAGCCGGGCCATTGAACGTGTACTTATATATAATTACAGACGCACAACTCAACATCGAAGATGGTTGATACGTCTCAGCACTCTACTGATTTAATAAAAAAATCATCTAACGATTTATTAATTAATAAATTTGATAATTCTAAAGAATTAATTAAGAAAATTAGCAATCAATGCCAATTCACGATTGGAGATGCCCACTCTGCCATAATATGTGGGCAGACAGGATGTGGAAAAACTGTGCTCGAGGGCTCCTACCGCGATGCCTTTCGTCATATTGTGATCCTGTGTCCCACTGTGCGGCACAACGATACTTATCAGCGGCGCCCGTGGATATGGACCGACCCTGAGGTATACGTTATTGACCCCGGTGATAGGCTTCACGATTGGCTGCGTGGTTTATACCAAAAATTCCAGGGTGAGCCCACCCTATACGTGATTGATGATTGCTCAGCCAAGGCGGCGATGACCAAAAAGAAGGACATGCTCTCTGAGCTCGCATTTTCTGGCCGCCATGCTAGGCAAAGCGTATGGATATCCACTCAAAAGTACAACGCCGTCCTCAAGGATCTGCGCGAGCAAACAAAATGGGTCGCCCTCTTTCACTGCAAGGACCGAGACTCATTCGATGACTGTCTTCGAGAGAATGACGTTATCCCAACGCGCGAGGAGCGCCTGGAGGTTTGACAGATGCTTTCGGAAACTAAGCACGCCAAGCTTTTGCTAAAGACTGATCAACCAACTGCTTACGAAGTTATCAATTAATTAATTAGCAATTACTTAACGCTCGTTAGTAATTGCCGAGTAAATGCTTAACAATTAATTTTAAGAAAATTAGCAATTACTGAACAATGCTGAACAAATGCTTAACAAATGTTGAACAAATTTAAGGTTTTTTATCAGAAATGCGTGATTATTAAACAGTCCTATTGTCATTGGTTTATTACCTATTTCCTTGTAGTGTGCTGGCACCTTTTTCAACCACCATACGTCACATTCGGTCGGTTGATATACTTCTATACCGATTTTAAAAAACTCTTCAACCTTTTTCAGGTCTGAAAAAGGAATTGGTGAAACCACATTATTACCGAAATATTGCTTACTAAATTCTCTCGCTTTGTCCGTACATCTGTCGGGTCTGTTACCTGTCGTATGCATCGCTAAACATCTGAACAGACAAAGGTCGTCATTATACTTATCTAAAGAATACATACCTTTTTTATTCTTCAACCATTCTGGAAGTTCTCCTCCTGCTGCTTCTTTGGATTGTAGTCCCAAATCTATTCCCCTACTGCCCTGTATTAGCTTTACGAAAACCTCTACTCATCTTACAAACTTCCACTTTGTATTCGATCTGTCTATTTTATCGGACATTATTCGTGTTTGCTCCTTATCTGACAGCCATTTTTTAACGGTTTTCATTGATGATAGTGGTTCGTTAATTACACTTAGCTCCGCAATACTTTCTTTTTGAATTCTGTTACCAACTTCCTCCGCTAGTGAGAAGTCTTTAAATGCCCCTCTTTTATAGGCGTGGGTAAACCGCTTCATAAACGCCTCATTCTTTGTGGCGTTTATCAAATTTGTCAACCCACTAACTCTCAACCGTTTACTATAAGTAATCCTTAGAGATTCGGCTTCTCTTCTCAAACTTTCGATTTCTGGCGTTATCATATTTTCTGTAATATACTTTTTGTATAACCTATGAAATTTATCTGTTCAATTGGTCGTGAAAACATTATGTTTTTTTTCCACTTCCAATTGAATATAAACATATACATATACATATATAATGGAGTGTGAGACATGTTGTAAGACGTTTACGCGTAAAGACTATCTACGAAGGCATCTAGCGAGACGTAGAAAGTTTCCTTGTGCCCCCCCCCCCACCCACAATTTCAATGCCCCAGATGCCCTTGTAAATTCGTTAGTGCCCAAACTCTTTGTAGACATAAGCAACTACGCTGTCAGGTGGCTAAAGGTGAACGTGGTAGACTAGAGCTGGTAGAATTAGTTGCTGATCTACGAAATCAATTAGCTATATTGGAGGAGAAAAATGGGGTGTTGGAATATAAACTATCACTCGTGGGCACATCCAATCGTGAATTGGTATTGCATTAATTATTTTCTCAAAAATTCATACATTTCCTCGTGGGGGTATTATAGGGGGTTGCAAATTTATGAATTTGCTGTCGGGAGACAATTTCCTCGTTAACCAATTTTTGATTTTTCGGTGGTGGTGGGGGTAGTATAGAGGGTTATAAATGATACCACTGCAGGTGGTATCATTTTGACTCCCTATATACTACTAATCTACATCGCATTTCTTGCGTTCTGGCTCATTTTGGAGCAAAGCACCGCGTTTACTTTTTGGCTGCACCACCCCCCCCCACCCCAATAAACAATAAATTCACAACGCGAACGTAGAAACGTGCCTTGCAACTTGTAAACAATCTTTACTCGGCGAATTTTAGGGGGGGGGGGGGGCGCCCGCCGGGTCCGCCCCCCTGAATCCGCCCATGGTTATTACGATAAAATTGATTTCTCTATGGGAATTTAACATGGTGGAAAAGGAGGTGGAGTAGCTGAGGGAGCAGTCAAAAAACAAAAACCTTTGGAAATTGCTTCCGAAACCTGGCTAGATAGCTTTGAAATAATTTAACTTAAGAAAACAAAAGTTAAATTTTGATAATCTGTCGACTATTTCTGAAATTAGAAAAATGTCCCCATGTTAAATCCCCATAGACGAACCGGGAAAATGCCCTTACATACTTGCCGCATAGAATAACACCCAACATACGCCCCCCATTGAAAATTAACATCATTCAAGTTGGCCAACACAACAAAAACACCTAGCACACATTGCATACAAGTCTAACGCTTTACCGACTCAGTAGCGAACTGTGTAGGCCCGGATCTTTCTGCGCGACCCATACATGAGATCGTTTTGTGCATGCGTGTGTTGAAAATATGATTGTTGGAACTGTGTGCTATACACACGTAATGCACAAAACGCAATTCCATCACACGTTTCTACACACGCATGCACAAAACGTATTTCCAAAAGCGAAAGGCGAGATCGCGAAAACGCGAGGCAAAACTAGAGATCACGAAAACACATGTTCGCGAGGTGAGGTCACGAAAACGCGAGATCTCGAGCCGAAAGCGACAAAACGCGATGCTAAAATGAGATTGAATATCATTATAATATTAAGGTATCACAGGACAGTTGAAATCAAGGTTTTCTCGCGGGCGAACCACCGCTGATCAAAGACTTTCAGGTGACTGTTGTGATACATGTTTGAAATCACTGACAACAGAATGCAAAATACATGAGACAACAAAAATTACCCCAAACACCTATGTTTTTTATCCCGTCAACACAGTGCGTATATGTGCCGTGAAACACGGTGCCGTGAAACATTTCAGATATCCAGTCAATACTATTTTTGCATTTTACAGCCATTTGTAGGTGTTGACGGGATAAATAGAATAGTAGGTTAGTGCCGTGAATGGGAAAACATATCTGGCGCGGCACGGAAACGGGATGTGCTCGGCAGAGCCTCGCCCATCCCGTTTCCTGAGCCTTGCCAGATATTTTTTCCCATTCACGGCACTAACCTACACTGAACGTCATTCCGGTTTCGAAGCGGGTCATAACCATCTCAATTCGTTATTTTATGCACACGCTCGTGGAATTTGTAAGGTCAGTGCTGAAATATTTAAAAAATCCAGCTCCTTTTTGACCGTAACCGCCAACTGTCCTGCAAGACCGTAGAATCCCGCGATTTCGCTTCGTGTTTTCGCGATCTCGTGTAAAGGTCGAGATCGCGAAAACGCGATCTTGTAACATGACAAAATCAAATAAAGCAGGATAGCGCATCTATCTGTATCATATACTATATTATAATTTTCATCAGTGCTTCCACTCGGGGACGGACAAAATGGTTGGGAAAACACTGCTATTATATGAGCCGCGCCGCGAGAAAACCTGTCTTCGGGAGTCTGACGACGTCACAAGATATGACGTCGTGAACTTAGCTGACATAATTTCCGCTGAGATTTGCATGTTGCACTCTGACTTCGAAGTTCAGTTGCTTGTTTCAGAACAATAGGCTACGATACTCGCTCACTGCAAGGCGAGTTGACTCTCCAACAGACAAAATTCTACCGTAACAAACACAAGGCGGTGTACCACGCTGATATTGCGGTAACAAATGTCTGCAAAAATGTTAGTGTGGGGTCGGGTCTGACCGGCCGTCGGCACTAACCAGCCCCCCCCCCCCCTCCCCATCAGTAAACACGTTTAAACCTAAGTTTATATATTATATTGCGCATGTGTCGAAAGTTAATTTCCCCGTGAGTTTTAAATTTGCGACAAACAGTGCAGATAGTATTTCCAATACGAATTAAATCGTTTTCCATAGAACAACATCTGCAAACGAAGACTTGCATAACTATGATGTAACACATTGTTGTATAATGCATGCATGTACGTAACACATTACTGTATACATGCAGATTTATGCAGAGTGTGTCTACATATCTGCATATTGGAATACCGATATTGTAAGTTGAGGCTTGTCACATTCAAATGAAGGTGGTTTTCTACAATTATTATAGGGTTAACTGTATTGTAATTTTGAAATTTGCGGCGTATATCAGAAAATGATAGGTCGGAAAATCTGTTTAAACATGTTTTCCGACCTATCATTCTCTGATATATACGCCGCAAATTTTGAAATTACAATGCGGTTAACCTATTTCTAATGCACTCCTTTATTATTTTGCAAACTTTATCGAGTCTCGTTGGAAATTCGTAACGGATTGCAAGCTGGTTGAGCAGGTCATACCGGACGGATAACACAAATAATATTTTCTACGAAGAAAATAGTTTCAACCAATTACAAGATATTAGCGATGTTTGTATGAATCTATATATACGTTTATGTTGCTGATTTCATTATCTTTCAATATTAAAAGCAATACATTCGTCGTTATAATTATAGTTGCCTTATTTACATTTTATGTGAGTTACCCCATGTTTTGGTCGGTCATTATGTGACAGAGTAAATTGACCGACCTCAAACTTAGTATTGGCGTAGGAATACATATTGAAATAATTTGCGACCGTTCATAAACAATGATATACCTGTAATGTATGACCATCAGCCAATCAGATTGCGTGATATTTATAGAGTGCATTAGAAAAACTATTAAAACGATCAGTAAACAGGACGTACAAAAGAAGAAATCAGCATACCGAATCAGCCGTACCCGCGCACGTTTATACCTGCTGGTACATGAACTTGCCGGTTTGTCTTTGTCGCTTTTCATTTTCATGTATTACTAAAGATCTCAAGCTCATCCGTATATACATTCATTATTCAATGCCAACATGCTTCTAGTTTGTCAACTTGCAAACTGTTGTAAATGTTGGCGTATATTCTATGTGTGCCGGTAGATACGTAGTTACTGTAAAGTCGTATTGACGTCGTTTGACGTCGCTTTTACGTGACATTTGCTCAAACGACCTGAATAGTGGTGTTGTATAAAATGTAATATCTTAATGAATATTGCAGATATCATGATCAAATAAAAAGCATTCAATTCATAAAACAAATACCATTGTCATAGTAACACAATGTCAATTTAACCAAACATTTCCCGAAGACATGTTTTCTCATGATGCGGCTCAATTATCAGAGGCATGTTCGTTGAGGTATTCAGCGAACGATCGCCAATGGCTCCTCCATTCAGCTGACTCGATCACAATTGTTCGCCAATCTCCAACATGCAACCACTCCAATAAAACTCGTTCGTGTTTTGCGATCGTGAACAGACAGCACCATAGGAGTTAAATGATAATGAAACACATAAAAATTACCCAAACTTGAGTCTACATGGTGTCCGGCTTAGAGAGGTTCCACTGTATACAGTCAAACCTCAGCGAACGGCCACCTCTACATCAAACACCTCCCCCCCCCCCTGTAGAAGCCAATATCTCAATCGGACAACTCACTATATATGTATTCAGGGATTCCGCTGGGGAAAATAAAAAAATCGCCACTTCAAAAAAAAAAAAAAGGATAAAAATAAACAATTGGCGATAAAAAATTACAATTTTCTAAAAAAAAATAAAAAATAGGTTTTTTTTTTAGAAAATTGTAATTTTTTATCGCCAATTGTATATTTTTATCGTCAATTGCGAAAGTGGCGATCGCCAGCGGAATCCCTGGTATTATGTAACCTCCCTACAACAGCCAACCCTCTACTACAGCCATTTGTGTGTCTTCCTGTGGCTGGCCGTTGTAGAGAGATTACATCTCTAATGATAATGTATGTTCATGATTTAAAAACATGACATTGAGATCTTATACTCATGAATGACAATGTATCGTCTCTGAACCGGACACCCTGGGGACATCCCAGGTGTACGGTTTAGAGATGTTGCACTGTAATTCAGGCGTTTGAAGACGTTCATGTGTGTTTTGTATCATGAACATCCATTATCACCAGGTTCCAACTTCCACTGTAACCACCAACATTTATTCGCAGATTATGCTGGTCAAGTCGTTTCTTCGAAAGAATTACTGGTATGTATAATTATGCTTACTTTTTGAGAGAAAAAAAGAGCATGAAATACAACTTTTAAACCTTAACCCTTACTACGCTGACTTAAATGTTGTCGTCTGCTGGAAATGTTTTATTTTCAAGATTTCTCGACAAAAACCTGGTTTTGACAGCACATGAGAATCGTCTCCAATGGAGACGATTCTCATGTGCTGTCAAAACCAGTGTTTTGTTAGAATTAAAGCAAAAATGAAAAACCACAGACGTCAATTTCCGTCAACAGCGTAGGAAGGGTTAATCGCTGGACACTTGATATTTGATGTGGCTTCTTTATGGTGTATACATACGCACAGTGAATTATGATTTTTCGTACGACCACCGGGTCATAGATTATCCCCCCTCCCTTTCGAAAACAAGTGGTATATTGCTAACCTATGTTTTATTTAGTTTAGATCCAGAGCAGGCATGTTTATGTAAAGGTAGGTTCGGCAGCATTCATAAAAACATGAAATTAGCAGAGAATGAGGGTAGTAACTTGAATTGCATTGCTTTACAATCAATATATTGTATCCCGTCAACACAGTGCGTATGTGCGGTGAACACGGTGCCGTGAAACATTTTTGACATCCAGTCAATACTATTTTTGCATTTTACAGCTATTTGTATGTGTTGACGAGATAAATAGAATAGTAGGTTAGTGCCGTGAATGGGAAACAATATCTGGCGCGGCACGGAAACGGGATGTGCTCGGCAGAGCCTCGCCCATCCCGTTTCCTGAGCCTTGCCAGATATTTTTTCCCATTCACGGCACTAGCCTACTATTCTCTATACCTTTGCCCCCCCCCCCCCACACTGCCCCTCAGCATATGATGTAAGCATAAGTGTATTTTTCATAACGTTCTAGGGAGTCCCACTTGGTCCCTGGAGCCTCCCTAAGAAGAACAACATGCATTTGCAATCATCTTTTATTGGCACGCACTCGATAGTGGACATGTTCGAAACTAGCCTAAATCTCAAAGTCCAGGGGCCCGTTTCACTAAACTTCTTACGACTAAAATGTTCGTAAGTGCAAATTTAAGATCGTCTGTAAATTTCAATTTATGGATTTACATTTATTGAGCATAGGCTGCATATGCAGCCTATGCTCAATAAATGTAAATCCAATAGTTGTTTACAAGAATACTTTGTTAGTGTGACATTTACAGACTGATAATTTTGCATTTACGAACATTTTAGTCGTAAGAAGTTTAGTGAAACGGCCCCCTGGGTCGGCACCCGTGCCCAGAGTATCAAAGTTTGAAACGGTGCCACCAAGGTTACCCAAGCGTTTGTCCGACCTTGTAACTAGCCAAATGGAGTGCATAGTGTTTAGCGGGCACGTTGTACACTGACTACATGTACCCATCTCAGGGAAGCCACATATGTAAGGCATTGTTCTCACCAGTGCAAACCGGCTTTTACCAGTTTACAGTGAGAAGTGCTGTCAAAACATTATTATGCACTCGAAATTACTCGATGACCAGGCTATAATGTTACATTTGTTTATCAGTATGAGAGTACGAGGTGGCTACCTTTACTTGCCCGTCCCAACCACACACTACACGGTAAGGATTGAAAAAAAAACACCGGGTACAAGGACGTCGTCAGGGCAGGTTCATACGAAACAGCAGGAATTATTTTATATAAATGGCCTCCGATTTTCAGTGCATGAATGAGCAGACATTATACTATTCAAATGCCCTACTATAACAAAATAGAATCTAGCGACGCCAAACGTATTGCTAGATGCCATTTTTAGAAATACTCTACTGTACTCTATTTTTAGAAATATTCCTGTGAAGCAACCGAAATCTGGCCTGGACCCCTTACATATTTCGGTTGCTTCACAGCTGAAAGTCGAAGCCACTTTTTAAAAAAAAATGCTGGTGACGCCCATGGTGTTTTTTTTGGCCGGTGCGAGTTTACATTAGCCCTGTCCCCAATAATTCAAACGCTCCTACGCATATGGTGACTGGATGGCGAGCATTGTAGGCCCTGATCAGGCTGCGCTGAATCTGTAGCCGATTTCATCAAAATTGCAAAGTATACTTATCTAGCAAAGTATACTTTGAGGGAGTAATCATTTATTTTTCCCAAAATGCATTATTTCATATAGAACTAACGACTGCACATATTTGATGATTAAAAGTATGCAGAATTATTATACTGAATTTATTACATTATCACAGCCAAAATGGCTGTGATAGTGTAATAAATTTAGTATAATAAAAATTAATAAATTTATCATAAAACTGAAAATATCTCCCTCAAAGTATACTTTGCTAGAAAAGTATACTTTGCAATGTTGGTGAAATAGGCTACTGGTCTGGACGCCTTACATATTTCGGTTGCTTCACAGCTGAAAGTCGAAGCCCCTTTTTCAAAAAAATGCTGGTGACGCCCATGGTGTTTTTTTTGCCGGTTCGAGTTTACCTTAGCCCTGTCCCCAATAATTCAAACGCTCTTACGCGTATGGTGAGTGGATGGCGAGCATTGTAGGCCCTGATCAGGCTGCGCTGAATCTGGGGGCCGTTTCACTAAACTTCTTACGACTAAAATGTTCGTAAGTGCAAAATTATCATAGTCTGTAAATGTCACACTAACAAAGTATTCTTGTAAACAACTATTGGATTTACATTTATTGAGCATAGGCTGCATATGCAGCCTATGCTCAATAAATGTAAATCCATTAATTGAAATTTACAGACGATCTTAAATTTGCACTTACGAACATTTTAGTCGTAAGAAGTTTAGTGAAACGGGCCCGTGATCTAGGACTAGGATGGTCGCAAACGCTATATAGCTGCCATTTTGTCGCAAACGTTGTATGTTCCCATTAATCGCACTCGCTGTAATTTCCTTTTTGTCAGCCGGCAGCTAATTTGGCAATGCATATAGACAGCACGATTAGATAGTTTAGTCGAAGTTATAGGCATAGAACAAACTAAATAATTTATCAATTGTGCATGAACATAATTGATGTTGAAACGCAATGTTGTTTATTGTGCAATAATTGTACTTGTAAACTTAGTCTAGTAATTATAGTGTACGTGTACGTGTACATCATATTGTGTCACGTCACGTCAATCTGACTACCGGCCTGTCCCAACCCGTAGTCAAGTAATGCGTACCGAGGACAGTAAAACAGTTATAATTTCCCTAATTATGTTTAGAAACAAGCCAACAATGAGAGAAACCAAAATTGCAATGGAAACAAAAACTCGCTTCTAAATGCTTATTATTACCAACGTGATAACGTCAGTACAACTTGGAGTTGAATTTGAAGTAATGCTTTTCTTGGATTCATTTATATGGACATCATGCAACAGGGTTGGTTAAAGATATGTACATGTAAAATGCAGTACATGTATAAGCAGCCAGATATAGATACAGAACTAGACAATACAAACGCCACTTCATTTTCCCACAGTAAATGTCATAGGTGTGAGTATGCAATATGTAATAGGCACACGGTCTGGAAAACTTGTACATGCATATCCACATGATTCATGTCGTGGAGGTGTAGGAATTGGTTACAAGACAGTACAATCTACTTTTTACAATATATAATATGTGGCTAAGAACATATAAGGGTCTTCATACAATATATGTTTCACAGATATGGAAAATTCTCCTTTCAGTACTATACTGCGAAAGTTGAAAAACACGCCACAGTTAGATCACGGTTCGTCCGCATGTACGAGGAGATAATCTGCGAGCTTTAGCGAGGGGATTATCGATGGTACATGCGGACGAACGTGATCTAACTGTATTATCACATCCTCATGTCCATACATTGCCCATGTGCTGTGTAAATTCAGAAACACAACTCGAAAATGTATCTAAGATGTGATAAACGCACATACCACACACAATAGTAATATGTAGTAACATATCAGGATGTGTATAATGATGTTATTTTATTTACAGGATGATTCTGGTTGTCATCATATTGTTCGCCGTGACGTCATTACGACTGCCGGAAAATGCCGACTACATACGAAGTCGTAGAACGATGCAGGAACTGTACCGGAAACTTGATTTTCCGGAGGACAGCTTCCAGGTTATAACATACACACGGGCGTACATGTATATAGCTGTTATAACATACACACGGGCATACATGTATATAGCTGTTAGTAACTTACACGCACATCTATTGTTTAGCAATGTTGATGCGACAGTTATATTATAGGTTATTATCCCCTCGCCGATGTACGTGCTTACGTGCGTACGTAGGTACGTTAGTAACACATTTCAGTTTTCAATAACTTATGATATGAACCACTTCACCGATTTGTTTTTCATACAGACCCACGTCCGACTGCCGAAGATCAAGGTCACCGAGGACTTGTGTTCACCGTGTGTATAAGGCTTTGTTTATGATTTTTATCGCGCCCGCTTGCGGACAGCGCGATATAATCGGCACATTTGCGTATGTACGTCCGTACGTGCTTCCGTACGTACGTGGTTAAACATTTCGGGTATACAATGAAAGTCTCGTTGGGCGCGACATGCGGGTCGCGGCCATCTAGTTTACTATCTAGGCTGCCTGCGAGGGGATTAGCTAATAACGATGCCCTTGTTTGATTTGTATGTGGATATATGCACGAGTTCCGCCGCGCAACAAAGTTGTGCCACTTTAGGAGCCCAATATCGTTGCACGGCGGATCTCGTGCATATCCACATACAGTAACAAATCAAATAACCTTTTCTTATAAATACGACCGTTTGAAAAAAACTGGACGTATTATGTATTCACCTTTTACGAGTGGGCGGTCAGAGCTTGTCCACGTAATAACAATAGTTCTATTTGACGGATCGTAACCAAATTCGGTATACATGTGGCCAAGACGGAGAAGCCGATTGATTTTCAAAAATTTCCAAAGAATTATCTCCCTTTGGAGGCCATTTTTAATTAGTGCACTCTGTATCCTTGTCCACACAATAACTCAAGTTCTACTTGACCGATCATAACCAAACTCGGTATACATGTTTATCACGGATAACACGAAGACCCGAGTGATTTTCAAAAATGTCTGATGACTTATCTCTCCTTGGCCGCCATTTGTGTGGCGCCTGCCTTAGCAGAAGGCGCGGCTATAGTCGCCGTTTTTTCCGACGTCGTCTTTGTCGCAGTCTTTGTCGTCGTCCGCGGATGGCTATTGATTTAAAAAAAATCCGATTAATTGTCTTATTCTGGAGCCTTGTCCACGCAATAACTTAAATTCTACTTGTCCGATCGTAACTCGAATTCCGTATACATGTCCATCACGGGAGAAACCTATTGGTTTTCAGTGAGTTATCTCCCCTTGTTGACTGGCCTTGCTTCGACGGCCGTATATTTCCCTTTAGCTTCGGCACGTCTGTTATTATATACGTACATCATTCATAATGTATATGCGCCTATAAATACACAAATTATAAGTGAAATAAACAAATTGGTGATTATTTAGAAGGTGAGGTGAAACGTAGTTCCGGCACTGACCAATGTGAACTCACGGGACGCCAATATGGACAAATATTGACGGTTTGCGTTCCATTGTGTTTCAATTGGAAACGAAAGTGCGTATATAATAAATTACAGATACATAGTGTAATAATACATGTTATCCCGTCAACACAGTGTGTATGTGCCGTGAAACACGGTGCCGTGAAACATTTTTGATATCCAGTCCATACTATTTTTGCATTTTACAGCCATTTGTAAGTGTTGACGGGATAAATAGAATAGTAGGTTAGTGCCGTGAATGGGAAAAAATATCTGGCGCGGCACGGAAACGGGATGTGCTCGGCAGAGCCTCGCCCATCCCGTTTCCTGAGCCTTGCCAGATATTCTTTCCCATTCACGGCACTAACCTACTATTCTCTATCTATTTTCCTTATTTCTGAACCAAAGTATATGTTGTGACCACTCATTTGAACCGTCTCGACGAGACGGTTCAAATGAGTGGTCACAGCATATACTTCTGATGAGAAATAAAGAAATTATTGAGCCTTGCCGGATATTTTTTTCTATCACTATCTCTTGCCGCTGACGCCACACTCCTCGCTGTATCAGGCACTTGATGGATCCTAACACTATTGGTAATGGGTGTCAACAATATGTGTATATATATCGACATACTACTATGTTGTGCATCCACCATATGTTATATCACCAAGCCGACCGCCCATATGGAAGGGCGCATAGGGCTTGTCAGGACGATCAATCGAGCCTTTATTATTATTATTCGTTCGTTCGTTCGTGCGATCGTGCGTTCATTCATTCATTCTTCATTCAAACCTAACATTGAATTATACATATCAACCTTCGTCTATTCTGGAGCCAAAACATGGACTGATCTACCAGTTTATTTTAAAACCGACAAGTCTGTGGAAGATTGTAAGAGCAAATACATATTACATGTTCATACACGTACTCAACATGATTAGTTCTTAATCTAATAATCATGTACGGTTTCATCGTACATATATGAACACCATATTCATGCAATTGTTGCCTTGTGACACATGTTTATATGTTAATACGTGTATCATTATTATTTGTTAAATATACATGTACTTGTAGATAGATAGATGATCTCAGGGAAGATTGGATAGGCCATCTGAGCTTCTTCTATACATAAAGGCGTTATTTACTTACTTACTATTCTTCATTCATTCACTCAATCATTATTTTATTTCAGATTATTACAGTCACAGATCCACCTGTAGCAGAAAAATCCAAACACTTGGCGTTTTTAAAAGTTCACAAATGCGGGAGCACTACGGCGCAGAATATGTTTCTGCGGTTTGGATGGACCAATAACTTAACTTTCATCCTACCGCCCAGCAAAAACAAATTCGGATACCCAAACATCATCAGTCTCATCGAACCCATGACTACTGCAAACACATTGCCGCCTCCAAGAGGAAAACATCACGAGATTTTGTGTAATCACGTGATATATAACAGGACAGTTTTCAGAAATTACCTACCAAACGACACATTTTATATAGGAATTATTCGAGAACCGTACGAAACATTTAAATCAACACTAAACTACATGAGACCTCCTTATGTGTTTAAGCTAAAAGGTAACGCGCCAGGGTCCGAATATTTGAAAAATCCGGCGAAATACGAACCGAAGTCTTCGACAAGACGATCATTCACCAATAACCGGATTGCAGTAGAATTCGGATTCCCCGATGACGTCATTAAAAACCGCGACAAGGACAAAGCCATGGACTACATAAAACAACTGGATGAGGAATTCGGCTTAGTGATAGTAGCCGAGTATTTTGAAGAGTCAATATTACTTATGAAGCGACTTCTAGGCTGGTCCACTAAAGATATTTTATACTTGAGTAAAAACGTATCGAGAAAAAAGAACGAAACGGCAATAGTACGACCGTTTGACCGCGAACTATTTAAAAAATGGGCAAGTATAGACTACGCTCTATACGAACACTTCTTTAGAAAACTACGCCAGCAGATTCGGGAGGAGGGCTATGATTTTGACGATGAATTATTACATTTTCAGGAAATGCGCAAAATGACTGGGGAATTTTGCAAGCAAAGGCCAGCGTTACTAAGTGAAGCTGTACTTGTTGTGCAGAAATCCAAATGGAGTCCAGGGTTTGAGGTAGATCACTTAGACTGCAAATTATTAAACGCAGGTGAGATTACATTTACACAGATGATTCGTGAGAGACAGTACGGGACAAAAGATATATGATATAGAAGATCTTACATGAGTGATGATTTTAATATAATATGCAGTAACCAGTTCAACACAACATGCCTGCATAGCGGTATTGGCAAACAGTGTATATATATATAGATGAGAACTAAAACACCCCCTTTCATAAATGGACTAGTCTGGAAATCATTTTGTGCCTGTTGGATTGGTCGCAAAATTAACATATCAAATTCCATTCCAGTTACAGAGGGGTGAAAGGGTTAACTAGAGGATCTGACATGAGCGATGATTTCATATGATACGTATTAAACGAGTTTACTGATTTCATAAGGAACGAGGCTATGTCGTGTTTCTTGTGGAATCAATCAATGTTTAATAAATATAGGATCGTTCATACACTGCAGGTGGTAATGTAATGTGATATTTATAGAACGAGTTTACTAAATATGCGGAAGATTTATTATGATATTGTTACATGACACCGCTCACAGCCTGTTCAAACGTACAGCGGGTGCTGCTTGACCATGTATGTAGACATCATTCCGGGTCCTAGCCAACACCTCCGTAATGTGCGTCTCATGACGTTACTAGAACGCGCCATTACGTCACCAGACCAGTTCATAACGGTCGCACTGAAATATGAAATTGATGCGGCTCATACACTGGCTTCATTTTCCATCTTAAGCCACTACCAGTTGTCACTTTCAATCATGCGTACTTACGTACGTGCGTGCGTTAGTTACACTTTTCATTTAACAATAACTTATGAACGGCTTCATCAATTTTGATAATATTTTGCCACAATGTGTGTCTAGAGATGATGCTTTGTTTTGCATACGACCCACGTCTGACCGCCCAAGGTCAAGGTCACTAAGGACGTATGTTCACATTGTTTGTAAGGCAACATGTTATTTTGTTTTATTCTTTGCGTGATAACGATAGTTAGTCTAGCTACAGTGAGATGCGACTTTGTATAATGTCGATAACACTATCCCCTACTAACAGTAACATTGCTACATATAGGCTTTTCACGTTGATACAATGACGCCAATAATATGCAATGACAGTGTACTTGATAGCTATAACAATATTGGGTCCAGTAGCCTATTTCACCAACATTGCAAAGTATACTTTTCTAGCAAAGTATACTTTGAGGGAGTAATCATTTATTTTTCCCGAAATGCATTTTGTCATATAGAACTAAAGACTGCATATATTTAATGATTAAAAGTATGCAGAATTATTATACTGAATTTATTACATTATCACAGCCAAAATGGCTGTGATAATGTAATACATTCAGTGTAATAAAAATTAATAAATTGATCCTAAAATTTAAAATTTCTCCCTCAAAGTATACTTTGCTTGATAAGTATACTTTGTCATGTTGGTGAAATAGGCTACATGTCGGGGATTGGCATTATTACGTGAGTTTGGGTTTCTCTGAATTGAAATTGCCTAGGAGAGACGCATACTGAATATGCACGAATTTTGCTTATATTATGACAACATACGATGAAACGCATTGCAAGTACAAGTAAAATTACAATTACACTGTGTGCTTATAAGTAATAGTACAGTGGAACATCTCCAAACCGGTCCAGGGTGTCCGGTTTGGAGATGTTCCACTGAAATTAAGTATACCATGAATAACTTGTTTTCCATTTGTAATCATGAACAGATACGACAATGAAAGAACTTACAGTGAAACCCACCCATGTGTCACATGCACTGTTACAAGTTGAGTAATACAATATGTATTTCATGGTAATTCGGGGAACAGTCAAAACTATTGCCCCTCGGTGCTGTGGACGATCCGAAGCACTATTGACCAGGGAGCCGTGTCACTAAACTTCGTACGACTAAAATGTTCGTAAGTGCAAAAGTATGATAGTCTATAAATTGCACATGAACACTGTTTTCTTGTAAACAATTATTGGATTTACATTTAATGAGCATAGGCTGCATGTGCAGCCTATGCTCAATAAATATAAATCCATTAATTGAAATTTCTAGACGATCCTAAATGTGTGCTTACGAACATTTTAGTCGTACGAAGTTTTGTGAAACGCCCCCCAGAGGCCTAAGTGTACTACGTTTCCTCTTTTGCAGATGCTTATTTGCATTTATTTATGCTGTTTTTTTTCTTCATTATTTGACATCGTTGGAAAATGTCCAAACTCACAAGGCGTAAATATCCGCCTTTTATGAAGGACTACAGACAGTGTATTTTGACTAAAAAGTGGAAATTTACACATTTCTAAAATCCAAAAGTTCAACTTTTCTAAAAGTGTAGATTTACTTAAATTTGTGAAATTATAACACTTTTCTAACACCATTTAAAAAAGGAAATTTCCACGTTTCACTCCGCTCTCTAAATATGTTTACATTTGATATCAATCGACATTAAAATCAACCGTCAATCAATATTCATCACTAACCAAAAAGTGGAAATTGTCACTTTCCGAAAACCAAAAAGTTCTTTTTTGAAAGGTGTAGATTCACTTAAATTGGTTAACTTGTAACTCTATTTATAAACGAGGAAAGTTCCACTTTTTTACTTCTAACTATGTTGCCAATTGATCTAATTAAGCATAAAATCAACATTAAATCAATATTTATCACTAACGAAAACGTGGAAATTTCCACTTTTTTCAAAGTGTAGGTTCATTTAAATTGGTCAAATTATGTCAATTTTCTAACACCATTTAAGAAAGAGGAAATTTCCTTTTTATTTCTGTTTCTCTAATTATGTTGCCATTTATTTTATAAATCGCCATTAAAATTAAACGTCAATATCCATCAGTAGCCAAAAAGTGGAAATTTCCGCTTTTCTAAAACAAAAAAGTGGAAATTTCCACTTATCTAAAGATGGAGATTCATAAATTGGTCAACTTATAATTATAACAGTTCTCTAACTAACCAAAAAGTGGAAATTTCCACTTATCTAAAGATGGAGATTCATAAATTGGTCAAATTATAATTATAATTGTAACAGTTCTCTAACTAAAGTGGAAATTTCCACTTTTCTAATGATGGAGATTCATATATTGGTCAAATTATAATTATAACTAACCAAAAAGTGGAAATTTCCACTTTTTTAAAAGTGTAGGTTCATTTAAATAGCCTAAGGTCAGATTATATCAATTGTCTAACATCAATTAAGAAAGAGGAACTTTCCACTTTTTTCTTCTGTCTCTAAATATGTTGCCGATTGATATAAATTGGCATTAAAATCAACCATCAATCTCCACTTTTCTAAAGGCGTAGATGTTCAAATTACATGGATAACACTTTTCTAACACCATTTATGAACGAGGAAATTTCCACTTTTTACGTCTATTAAAATATGTTGCAAATTGATCTAATTCAGCATCAAATCAATTTGGAATTAAGTGTATATGTAGGTTCCTTTAAATTGGTCAAATTATATCATTTAAAGGTACATGCCCACGAAATGTTCTTTATAGGAATTAAATAAATGTATCATTGTATCACTATTCCACCAGTTCTAAAAATTACGAGTGCCCGCTATACATATATAATCATTTAGTAATGTTTATTTTACTGATAGTGACGCGCGTTGGTATCGGGCTATTTTCATATACAAATGAGGCATGATATTTTTTAATTATTTATACTAATTAAATGCGTCTCCTGAACAAATTATATTTTTGACAAAATATAAAGTACATGTATGATCATTGCACATCCACAAATAAATACAGAGAATAAATAGTAACGTCCATTAACATTTTAAGGAAACACGATTATCACCCCTGATATCATTGTGGAAATTTATGTCTGATATAAAATGCCGAAGTCAGAGAAATACAAACTGCACATAAGGACAATGAATATTATTAGAGGAAGGTCGGTAGGATGAGTGTGACCGTCGAGTGTGACCGTCGTGTCGTTTGACTAACCAACATATCGCCGAAAACCCCATGTTTTATCGGGCTGTATGAGGTCCGCATATGCACATCATCTAATGCTCCGGGTATACACTGTTTTTCAGAAACATAGTTTGTCCAACAACCCTAGTATGACCATACTGTATACCCTAATCAACATTGATAACTGTAAAACTAAGCTGGAAATGGTGACATTATTATTCATTGGAGGAATGGGATCTATGAGCCGTGTATCTCATTATCAAATACTACAATGTGGCCGGAAACAATCTTTATCCCATCAACACAGTGCGTATGTGCCGTGAAACACGGTGCCGTGAAACATTTTTGATATTCAGTCAATACAATTTTTGCATTTTACAGCCATTTGTAGGTGTTGACGGGATAAATAGAATAGTAGGTTAGTGCCGTGAATGGGAAAAAATATATGGCGCGGCACGGAAACGGCATGTGTTCGGCAGAGCCTCGCCCACCCCGTTTCCTGAGCCTTGCCAGATATCTTTTCCCATTCACGGCACTAACCTACTATTCTCTATATCAAATACTACAAAGTGGCTGGAAACAATCTATTTCATCAAATCGAAATGACATTGAAAGTGTCGGGGGAAAAAATGAGACACGGATTTTTCGGAAAGTTGGATCCCAGCCGAATATCAAATCACTAGGAAAACAAACCACTACGAAAGGTGCCAGATTTTGAACAATGAGGGATCGTAGTCAGTTATTTCCCTTTGCCAATCTATTTATAGAGATCCGGTCCTAGGCTGTATTTCAGCGATTATATCTTACTCAATAGCACACAAATTGAGTTTTGTGAATAGAGTAGACACATATCTGTGCAGTCTGATCTCAGTATAAACTGTTTGCAATAACATTAATAAATGTGAACATATGAATCTGGCAAATAATGTAGTCCCAGATCAGATAGACGGTAGATATGTTGTATAATCTGGATCATCACTAGTCGAAATCGCTATAATTGCTCCTTTTCATAGCAAAGCATGCTGCATTCGCTCTTTTTACAAGCATTACGGCACTAAACTTCACAATTTGGACCTGATTTCTATAAATAAATTCAAAGGGAAATAACTAGCTACGATCCCGCATTGCCCCTGAACTATGGGGGCAAATTGTGGTTTTACAAGATATTGACATGTGATCTGTGATTACGACCCATCAAGAAAGTCGGTTCTTCTATAGTTGTTATTTTTAGTAGGTTAGCTCCTTACGAGCTACCTACTTTTTTTAGTAGTATAGTAGTCATAGAGATGGAATGCCAACTATTTCTACATTTAAAACTACCATTATCAGTGTCGAATTTGTAATGTTTCATTACTGAATTTTACTGAATTAGCACATGTAACCAAAATGATAAAGCACACAGTCTGACCTATTTAATTATATATTTACATTACAGTCAATGTATTGTCCTACTGTCCCATTAAACAATAGTTAACTGACCTGTGATCAGAGGTATCGCACCAGTTTAGTTGAAGGATACCTCGCGGCCATTATGGCGACTTGTGGGGCCATACAAAGTTACTTTGAATATCATCCGAATTTATTTCGGGGAAATGGGGCGGTGTGTGTGTCTTATTGTATCCCCCGGACTTCGTCGGGGGATACTATGGATTTGACACCGCGAAGCTCATGTGAGCTATTGTTACCGCAATGTGTCCGTCGTCAGTCGTCGTCGTCCGTCGTCGTCCGTGAACATTTTCAAACGTCTTCTCCTCGGTAACCATTGGGTCTATAGTCACCAAACTTCATGGCCATGGTCCTTAGATAGGGGGATTACAAAATTGTTAAAATGACGTCATTACGTAATCCAAGATCTAAAAATAGCATAAATTCTTAAAAAATCTTCTTCTCAAGAACCGCCAACCGGATTTCGACAAAACTTGATAGGAATGATCGATGTACATTGCTCTTTCAAAGTTGTTAAAATCGTGACCCTGGGGTCAAAAATGGGCGTGGCCCGTGGGGTCGAATTGGGGTCAAATTTTATTTTTGGCTGAATATGGTCATTTCATATATCAAATTGAAGGTATCAATGAGGCGATCACTCTGGTGCATTTTTTGTCGAAATCGGATTGTTATGTCATCCAAGATGGCCGCCGAAAGGTCAAAAGGTCGTTCTCTTATTAAGAGATTTCAAAATTCTTCTTCACATGAACCGCTTGGCCCATGGTAGCCAAACTTAAAAGTTATGGTCCATGGGTGAAGCCTTTTCAGATTTGTTAAAATGAAGGTCATCGCTAATCCAAGATGACCGCCGTCTAAAAATAGCATAAATTCTTAAAAAATCTTCTTCTCATGAACCGCTAGCCGGATTTCGACGAAACTTGGTAGGAATGATCGATGTACATTGCTCTTTCAAAATTGTTAAAATGGTGACCCCGGGGTCAAAAATGGGCGTGGCCCGTGGGGTCAAATTGGTGTCAAATTTTATTTTTGACCGAATATGGTCATGTCATATATCAAATTGAAGGTATCAATGAGGCGATCACTCTGGTGCATTTTCTGTCGAAATCGGATTGTTATGTCATCCAAGATGGCCGCCAAAAGGTCAAAAGGTCGTTCTTTTATTAGATTTCAAAATTCTTCTTCACATGAACCGCTTGGCCCATGGTAGCCAAACTTAAAAGTTATGGTCCATGGGTGAAGCCTTTTCAGATTTGTTAAAATGGAGGTCATCGCTAATCCAAGATGGCCGCCGTCTAAAAATAGCATAAATTCTTAAAAAATCTTCTTCTCATGAACCGCATGCCAGATTTCGACGAAACTTGGTAGGAATGATCGATGTACATTGCTCTTTGAAAGTTGTTAAAATGGTTTATCCCGGGGTCAAAAATGGGCGTGGCCCGTGGGGTCAAATTTTATTTTTGAGTGAATATGGTCATGTCAATTATCAAATTGAAGGTATCAATAAGGCGATCACTCTGGTGCATTTTCTGTCGAAATCGGATTGTTATGTCATCCAAGATGGCTGCCGAAAGGTCAAAAGGTCGTTCTTTCATCAGAGATTTCAAAATTCTTCTTCACATGAACCGCTTGGCCCATAGTAGCCAAACTTAAAAGTTATGGTCCACCATGGGTGGAGCCGTTTCAGATTTGTTAAAATGGAGGTCATCGCTAATCCAAGATGGCCGCCATCTAAAAATAGCATAAATTCTTAAAAAATCTTCTTCTCATGAACCGCTAGCCGGATTTCGACGAAACTTGATTAGAATGATCGATGTACAATGCTCTTTCAAAGTTGTTAAAATGGTGACCCCGTGGTCAAAAATGGGCGTGGCCCGTGGGGTCAAATTTTATTTTTGACCGAATATGGTCATGTTATATATCAAATCGAAGGTATCAATGAGGCGATCACTCTGGTACATTTTTTGTCCAAATCGGATTGTTATGTCATCCAAGATGGCCGCCGAAATGTCAAAAGGTTCTTTTATTAGAGATTTCAAAATTCTTCTTCACATGAACCGCTTGGCCCATGGTAGCCAAACTTAAAAGTTATGGTCCATGGGTGAAGCCTTTTCAGATTTGTTAAAATGGAGGTCATCGCTAGCCGGATTTCGACGAAACTTGGTAGGAATGATTGATGTACATTGCTCTTTGAAAGTTGTTAAAATGGTGACCCCAGGGTCAAAAATGGGCGTGGCCCGTGGGGTCAAATTAGGGTCAAATTTTATTTTTGACTGAATATGGTCATGTCATATATCAAATTGAAGGTATCAATGAGGCGATGACTCTGGTGCAATATTTGTCGGAATCGGATGATTATGTCATCCATGATGGCCACCAAAAGGTCCATTTATTCAAGATTTTTAACGTCTTTTTCTCAGGAACCACATGGCCGATGCTGGGTGAAGCATTTTCAGATTCTGTAAAATGAGTCATCGCTTAATCCAAGATGACCGCCATCTAAAAATAGCACAATTTTTTTAGAACACATGAACTCAATGTCACATTCTCCTCTGGTGTTCATGGAGTCAGGTGAGCGAATTAGGGCCATCATGGCCCTCTTGTTTGTTTTCGCGCACTGATTTCCTGCCCGGAGCATAACTCGACCACCCTTTGGAATATTTTCATGAAACTTCACACATGCATAGACCACGACCCGAAGGTGTGTCGCGCACAAGAATGAGAACTCTTGCATAGCTAACTTTTTAGTTATCTCCCTTGTTTTGTTTCGAGCACTCTACAAACTGGACATTAATGCATGAAGACCCGTTTTCTCGGGTGCTCTGTACACCTTACCTGTAGAGAGAACAATTGCCTTCTCCGGTTGAACAATAGTGACTGGGAGAACCATTCACCTGTGCATGTGCTACATGTAGCATGTGCAAATGTCCAGATTGACCACTAACTGACCACGTACATGTAATTTATACAGGTAAATGATTATATTACATTTCCGTAAACTGTGTTGAAAATATTATGGAAATATGTGGACCTGTGCAGATATGATATGTAGATATATATAGGACTATTAAAAACAATTCTGGGCTCCAATAGTGAGCATTATTATTTTTTTTTTTTTTCCATTATTTTTTAAATATTTTTTTTAAATTTTTGTCTAGTAGCATAGGGTCGTAAGTGCTATATACGGACTATTATCATATAATAAAACAATGATTGAATAGTGAGCCATAGAATATTATACAATTATTGTCTTTTGAGGAGGTGTAAATGAGATTTACGGACCTGAGAAAAGTGATGTTCACCGACGCCGAAGGCGTTCGGCGTCGGTGAACATCACTTTTCGAAGGTCCGTAAATCTCATGTACACCGACTCGAAAGACTATTATTGTTTTATTATATGACACTTTTTGGCCCCATATTAAAATATTTCAGGCCAATATTTTTTTTTGTCTACATTCAATTTGTATATAATCACGAGGTCGTGTTTCGGCCAATTAGAATGACTGAAATATTCTGATATTCTGATGTTCTATGGCTCACTAGTCAATAATTGTATACTATGTTCGGGCCAGCGAAAATTGCTTTCGGGCCCAGGCTCGAGGTCAAGGCGGGACAAGGCGAGACATTTGATTCCGCGGAATTCTTGTTATTTTTAATTTTTGAACTTTTTTTTTTCCATTTTTTTCCCCATTTTATGTCTTCAATTTTGTCTAGTAGCATAAGGTCGTAAGTGCTATATACAGACTATTATCATATAATAAAACAATTATTGACTAGTGAGCCATAGAATATAATCTGATATTCTATGGCTCACTGGTCAATAATTGTATAATATGTTCGGTCCAGTGAAAATTGCTTTCAGGCCCAGGCTCGAGGTCAAGGCGGGACAAGGCGAGGCATTTGATTCCGCGGAATTCTTGTTTGCTTATCTCCCTTTGTTGTTGCATGCACTGATTTCGTGTCCGGAGCATAACTCGAACACCCTTTGGAATATTTTCATTAGACCTCACACATGCATAGACCACTACCCAAAGGTGTGTCACGCGCAAGAATGACAACTCTTGCATCGTTATTTTTTTTTACTTATCTCTCTTTGTTGTTTCATGCACTGATTTCGTGTCCGGAGCATAACTCGAACACCCTTTGGAATATATTTTATTAAACTTCACACATGCATAGAAGACGACGCTAAAGGTGTGTCACGCAAGAATGATAACTCTTGCATCGCTATTTTTTTAGTTATCTCTCTTTGTTTTTCCGCGCACTGATTTTGTCTCCGGAGCATAACTCGAACACCCTTTTTTCAAACTACTTGTGTATCTGGGGAGGGGGATACACATGCGCTTGTCGACAAGCAGCGTCAATTTCTGGTTGTTTATGTTTTATTACTAGTTGTTGTAAATAGTGTTTAACACACACTAATGAATGATTCAAATAAAAAATAATCTGGCATTAATTTTAGGGGCGGGTGGGGATTATATAATAGTACATTAACTTTATATTGCCTGATGATCTATGAACGGAGCCGCCTGACACACAGGTTGAAGTAACGAAGCAAGGTATATACAAGCATCAATAAATGAGAAAGAAATTAGCAAAAAAATTTACTCCATCTTATAACACATTAATGTGTTTTGGAGGGAGTAAAGCATTTCTTTAGATTATTGTTTTCACCTATTAATGCTTTTTTTATACGACCGTACGTATTAAGTTTTACCGCCGAGCGGGTGGGCGGGCGGTGGACAGAATAACTGCATAGTTTGTGTACACAACTCCTCTGAAACCGTTCAGTCGATTGATCTGAAACTATACACACGTCTTCTACACATATTGAAGATGTGCACCTTGGTATTTATATGCCGAAAAAATATGCTTAAACAAAAATATCACCTTTTTAACTTAGCCATCTTTTCTACATTATGTATGTATACACTTCTATATAGGGTACATAGTTTTGTGTACACAACTACTATGAAAGCGTTCAGTCAATCAATCTGAAACTATACACAACTCTTCTACACATATTGAAGATGTGCACCTTGGTTATGCCGAAAAAATATGTTTTAACAAAAATATCACCTTTTTAACTTAGTCTTTTTTTCTACATTTGTATACAACTCTTCTACACATATTGAAGATGTGCATCTTGGTGTTTTTATGCCGAAAGAATATTTTTCAACAAAAATATCACCTTTTTAACTTGGCATTTTTTTCTACATTTTCGTATCCAATTCTATATAATTTCTAGTTTACACATCTCTTCCTAAATTAGAATACTTGTTTAGCACAACGAGAGGAAGAAATAATGCTATAGAGTTTCAAATTATCATTAATGTTTATTGCCTTGGTGACAGCTTCACATTTTTGCATCTTCGCTGTTTGGCCCATCTTCGACGGGCGTATTTTGTGACTTACGGCACTCTAGTTGTATATTTAATGTATTTATAGACCATGATCCGTAACATCAACCCGTGGTCGGACACACGCCACTCCTGATACATCGATGCTGTGTATTGAGGGAGAAACTGCTTGAGTCAGCTGATTTTCCGGCTCAATCTCAGGCACAGAGTAAAATAGTAATGTTGGTTTATTGTCGTTGGTGCGATGGTGTGATTGTTTAGTCAATACTATTGGTTGTTTTAATACACGGTGAATCTCTCACAGGCACTGGGGGTAGGACTAGGATAGTAATGTTGGTTTATTGTCGTTGGTGCGATGGTGTGATTGTTTAGTCAATACTATTGGTTGTTTTAATACACGGTGAATCTCTCACAGGCACTGGGGGTAGGACTAGGATAGTAATGTTGGTTTATTGTCGTTGGTGCGATAGTCTGGGTGTTTGGTCATTACTATTTGTTGTTTTTGATACACGGTGAAACGTTTGAATAGTAAAGTGAATCTGTTGATGTAGCTGGGTGTCGGAAATCACAATTGTGGGTGTTTTCATAAATGTTTAGTTAATGTGTCTTTATTATTTGAAAATGTAATGGATTGATGGTGAACATCAATTTTAATTGTTATATTATATAAATTAGATCGATACATTTTCGCATGTGCGAAGCCAACAACAATGGCGCATCATTGAGCTCGCTTGAACTGTCCGACATGTGACGCACATATATCCGGTGTCGAGTGTCATATCAGCCAAAGGCGAAATTTAGTTGTGTACCTGTTTCTGATAATTATCAAAATATTTGTAAAGTGTGCGAAGCCACTTACACTGACTGTATATTTTTGTTTGTAAATATTCTGTTCTGATTTTGGGATTTTCCTTCTTCCCTACACATGAAATATGGGATTTGGCCCTGTTAACTGACGTAAAATGACTTTAGCTGATGATAAGCCATTCCACATCATTATATAAAAAAATGATACTTGTAATCTCTTGTGGAGTTAACATTGTTTCAGTACTTTCAGTACTTTGATTTGACAATGTGCTACTCATACGTTAAGTTTCGAAAATGAAATTGAGAGTATTTCCATATATACTTCTGATATAGTCGTGCACTGAAAGAAATACCATCAGCATCTATGTGTGGCACATATATCCAACTTGTGTTGTAATTAATGCTCATGATTGAGAGGACTCCCATCAAGTATGTTTGAATTGTTGACTTTACACCACAAGCACATTGTGGTACGTAAGGAGAAAAGCCTCTTTAAATCATACCCAATTTTTCTCCGATATTAAATATCAAGAAGGTAGGACACTCGCCATATTTTCAATCAACCAGCTCGCTAATTCAGGAATTGTAACGCGCAGGAATGTTACAATTACTGGATTAGAGAGCCGGGTCCAATGCAATCTGGTTGTTTAGTTTTTTTTACACAGCATATTTATAATATGGGTATCGCTAATTCAGGAATTGTAACGCGCAGGAATGTTACAATTACTGAATTAGAGAGCCGGGTCCAATGCAATCTGGTTGTTTAGTTTTTTTTACACAGCATATTTATAATATGGGTATCATAGATGTGGCACGCATATATATTACTAGTATACAATTATTGTCCTTTGATGAGGTTTACGGACCTGAGCAAAGCCATATTTCGTTTCGTTCTCGTGTACACCCGAGTAAAATGGACTAGACTTATTTTTAAGCCATATTTCGTTTCGTTCTCGTGTACACCCGAGTAAAATGGACTAGACTTATTTTGTTATAATATAGAATACAGAACGTATATGATACCACAACGCACGATACATTCACGTGACCGGAAATTGTATAATATCATTGGTTGAAATTGTCAGGTCTATGCTAATATAAAATATCGACCCCTTGACAGGGTACGGGGGGGGGGGGTGTCACTAAACTTCGTACGACTGAAATGTTCGTAAGTACAAATTTATGATGTGGGTGGTGGTCGGGCGAATGAGACGGCGTGAAGTAACGGCATGGGTTCCTCCTTATAGGAATCACGATTTGCCTGGTTTGGCCCTCAGGTACGTTTTTATATTTGGCTCTTTAGTTACCTGGGAGTTGAATTGGGTTATTGCCCATTATAAAAGTAGTAATATTATTACTGATCCTACTGTTTTTGGGAGGGGCCAAGTGATTCTGGTGTGGCAAGGACCTGGCATCAGATCAGGATTATTCTGATTTCAGGGCTGACTATATAGTTTTGTTATTGTAAATATTCAGTTCTGATTTTTGGATTCCCCCCCCATTTGTGCATGTACTTGAACATGTACATGTACTTGTACAGGTACTATATGGGGTTTAGTACTAAACCCATTGACCCGGCCTTAAATGACCTTAGCTGTTGATAGGCCGTTAAATCCCAACAAACAAACAAAACAAACAAACAAAACAAACTGATGATGGTCTGTAAATTTCTCATTAACACAGTTTTCTTTTAAACAATTATTGGATTTACATTTATTTAGCATATGCTGCATATACAGCTTATGTTCAATAAATGTAAATCCATCAATTGAAATTTCCAGACGATCCTAAATTTGAAATTACGAACATTTTAGTCGTACGAAGTTTAGTGAAACGGTACCCTGTAGCCTATTTCATCAACATTGCAAAGTATACTTTACTAGCAAAGTATACTTTGAGGGAGTAATCATTTATTTTTCCCGAAATGCATTATTTCATATAGAACTAACAAATGCATATATTTCATGATTAAAAGTATGTAGAATTATTATACTGAATTTATTACATTATCACAGCCAAATTGGCTGTGATAATGTAATAAATTCAGTATAATAAAAATTAATAAATTTATCATAAAATTGAAAATTTCTCCCTCAAAGTATACTTTGCTACCAAAGTATACTTTGCAATGTTGATGAAATAGGCTACTGGACTTTCGTCCGTGAGAATAGTGTCCCTTTCAACCCATTAGAGACCACAATACGAACTCTCAACTGGCATAAGCTCTGTAGATCCAGGGGCCCGTTTCACTAAACTTCGTACGACTAAAATGTTCGTAAGTGCAAAATTGTGATAGTCTGTAAATTTCACATTAACAATGTTTTCTTGTAAACGATTATTGGATTTACATTTATTGAGCATAGGCTGCATATGCAGCCTATGCTCAATAAATGTAAATCCATCAGTTTAAATTTCGCGACGATCCTAAATGTGCACTTCCGAACATTTTAGTCGTACGAAGTTTAGTGAAACGGTAACCTGGACTTTTGTCCTTGAGAATTGTGTCCCTTTCAACCCATTAGAACTGGTATAAGCTCTGTATATCCTGGGGTCCGTTTCACTAAACTTCGTACGATTACGAAGTTCGTAGTGGGTGGCAGGTGGGAGCACGCGATGGGTAATTTAACGATCGGGGTTCATCCTTACCGGAATCCCGACTGGAGACCTGGTTTGGCCCTCACATACGTATTGGAAGTTTGTATGTGACAGTTGAATCTGGTTATACCCCTTATGTGAGTATTACGATATTCGTAATCATATTTTATGGGAAGGGGCCAAGTGACTTTGGTGTGGTATGCACCTGGCACCAGGTCAGGTTATTCTAATTTCAGGGCTGAATATAATTTGTTCTCTATGTAAATATTCCGTTCTGATTTTGGGATTTTCCCCCCAATGCAGCATGTTAAAATGGGATCAAACCCGTTTGCCCGGCCTTACATGACCTTAGCTGTTGATAGGCAATTAAACACTAATAAACAAACAAACTAACGAAGTTCGTAAGTGCGAAATTGGAAATTAGAATAACATTTACACCGAATGGCGATGCTGGTAAATATTTAGTGGATGTTTTCACATGTATGATGTGTACATATAGGCGAAACATGGTAGCGTTAGTTAGCCACGTTCATGTGAATGGCGAATTAATAAAACTATTCGTACGAACATTGTTATCGATACGCCTGTGTATCCTACAGTCAGATCAGGACCTGCACTGCCATAGCAGCACCGAACCACCATTCATGCTTTTAATAAGCACTATAGATCGTTATCAGGCTACAGGAGTGTTTATAGACTACATGAGCAGGTTTAATACGAGATCGAACCCGTTGGCCTGGTCATAAATGACCTGAGCTGTTGATAGGCCGTTGACAGAAATAAACAAACTCATCAACCATACACGAACTTACGCTACCGCCTGCGCTAATCTTGCTCATATTATTTTTAACCCTATATTACAATACAGTTAACCGTACATTACAATAAGTTAACCCTATATTACAATACAGTTAACCCTATATTACAATACAGTTACCCCTATATTACAATACAGTTAACCATATATTACAATGCAGTTAACCCTATATTACAATACAGTTAACCCTATATTACAATGGGGTCAGCGTGTAAGTGCACACACGAACCGTGTTCGTTCGTGTGTGCACCTACACGCTGACCCCACTGTACAATACAGTTAACCCTATATTGCAATACAGTTAACCCTATTATATTACAATACAGTTAACCCTATATTACAATACAGCTAACCATATAATGACGTTTGCAACGTTAGTTATTTTAAGTATTATAAACATGTTTTGCAATGGATGGATACTAACTTATTTTATTTATATGCATTTCATTAGCGTCAACATTGTCACCTTCTGTCTAAATGTGGTAAAGTATTAGCTTAGAAAATCTCAGCTCTACGGATGTGTTTTACTATTTCATCTGTCTTTTATTTTGTTTTGTATCCGTGAGAGCTGAGACCCTTATAGTGTACAATTTAGTCACAATAACAGCCCAATCTGTCCTGACGTTTTGCTACACAGTGAGTCTGATGAGTGAGAAGTTGAAAACTTCACAGTAATGTTATAAACATTCATAGGCCAATACTTTGACAGAATGAGTTTACGGTTGGTTTACACAAATGGGAATAAGAGGATAACGAATGTCAAAGTATGCATACTTTCATGTGATGGATTGGGCTGTTATTGTGACTAAATGTTACACTATAAGGGTCTCAGCTCTCAAGTGGGTGGCAGGTGGGAGCAGGCGATGGGTAATTTATCGATCTGTGGTCATCCTTACCGGAATCCCGACTGGAGACCTGGTTTGGCCCTCACATGTATACATCTTTGGCATTTTGTATGTGACAGTTGAATATGGTTATACCCCTTATGTGAGTATTACGATATTCGTAATCCTATTTTAGGGGAAGGGGCCAAGTGACTTTGGTGTGGTATCGAGCTGGCACCAGGTCAGGTTATTCTAATTTCAGGTCTGAATATATTTGTTCTCGATGTAAATATTCAGTTCTGATTTTGGGATTTTCCTCCCAATGCAGCAGGTTAAAATGGGATCGAACCCGTTTGCCCGGCCTTACATGACCTTAGCTGTTGATAGGCCGTTACACACTAATAAACAAACACACAAACTCACGGATACAAAATATAAACGACAGATGAGATAGTAAAACACATCCGTAGAGCTGAGATTTTCTAAGCTAGTAAAGTATACGACCATTTCACACACAAAAAGACAAAACATATTGTATATCCGAGACATCATCAGAGGCATACACTGTAGTGCCTTTAACATGCCGCGAAAAAAAACTATAGCATTTGCGATTATTGAATAAGACTTTTTGAAGAGCGTAACACATTTACCAATCATTATTGGTTGAACCTAATTTTAATAATATTCAGATTTAGTAGGTTTAATTTCCCACAGAATATGATTTTAAGTGAAAAACAATGTGACATTTTTCTTTTTTGTCTTACATATTAGATCAATTTGGGGGTCACGTGGTTTCCGAACGGCATGACGTCATGTTTTTTTAAAATGTGTTTACAGTAGATTTCCTTTAATATCTTGCTAATGAAATGATATATTTTTATGCAATATACCGCAGCAAATGCGGTAGAAGTTGCCCTTTATTGCATGCATAGACGGCTTTAATCTCGTAATTATGTCGTTTTGACGAAGAATCGGTTGCCGTAAATGTAAATAAAAACTAGAGCACGTGAATGTAAGAAATAAACGTTACTCGATTCTTTGTGAAATTTATAAGTTATTGTAAAGAACTTTCAGAGAACCCATAACACACATATGCCATCGTATTTGGTACGCTACATATCATCAAAATCCGTCCGTTTGTTAGGAAAATTTTAATGAAAATCTACTGTAAAAATGACGTCACAGATTACGTCACTTCGGAACATCGGGTTCGGAAACCACGTGATCATACACCTTGTTATATTCTAACACTAAACTATGAACATTCACAGCCAGACATTTTCTTGTTTACCATTAGTGTGTTTATGCAAACAGTTTTTCACAATTATGAGTGAGTAATATGACTCCATGTTGACTGTATTCTTTTTATACTGAACAGGGGCCCGTTTCACTAAACTTCGTACGTACGACTAAAATGTTCGTAAGTGCAACATTAAATCGTCTGTAATTTTGTTTTAACAATGTTTTCTTGTAAACAATTATTGGATTTACATGTATTGAGCATAAGCTGCATATGCTCAATAAATGTAAATCCATCAATTTAATTTTCCAGACGATCCTAAATTTGCACTTACGAACATTTTAATCGTACGAAGTTTAGTGAAACGGTCCCCAGTTTCTTTATATTTCTAAACAATTTAGTTAATTAAGCATATTGGTATATGTACATGTATGACATGTAGAAATATGGCGCCAATATACGATATACGATCTGCAGTCATTTGTTTGTTTGTTTATTGGTGTTTAACGCCCTATCAACAGCTAAGGTCATGTAAGGCCGGGCAAACGGGTTCGATCCCATTTTAACCTGTGTCTGCAGTCATAATGTTGTCGGACTTTATTGATAGCAAATTTAATATACCTGCCACATTGTTCATCTTTATATGACATTTACATCTGGTCAAATCGAATTGTTTTTGAAAATAAAAACATTCTTTTCGACAAAACCTTCACATATAATACTAACTGTAGCAACGGAATAACGTCACCACGGAGCAATTGAAAAATACAATTTTCATGAAATTTGTTTAAAGTTTCATAGATGTGTGAAATATATGGCGCCGAACTCTAACTGTATTTATTGTTTACCCTAGTTTCTCGCCCAATAATTCCAGCACAAAACTATTTACACAATTCCCTAACATTTGATTGGCCCATAGCAAGTCTCTGTCCAAAATTTATATCCCAGTAAACTCCCACGCCGAACTACTTTCCGTAACCGTGAGGCGCAGTTAAAATAATTCTTAAGAAAACGGAAAATAAATACATTTTCTTGATGAATTTATTTCAAATGCTGGAATTATAAGGAATGAATGGCCTTTTTGTGAAATTTATCGGGGATATAAACTGGGAAAAGTCGCGGGAATACTGGACGAGGCCTTCCGGCCTTCGTCCAGTATTCCCGCGACTTTTCCAAGTTTATACCCCGATAAATTCCACAAAAAGGCCATTCATTCCTATAATGAAAGTATAGTATAGCGATTCACGTTTAGGGGCGGAGCTTCACGACAATAAGTTAGCTATAGTTCACATATTGAATTTTTAATAAAATAATTTAATAAAAATTCAATATGTGAACTATAACTATACTATAACTATTTACTCTCTGTATTTATTTTTGGTGTGCAATGATCATACTTTATAATCTGTCGAAAATGTTATTTTTTTTCAGGTGACGCATTTAATTAGTATAAATAATTAAATAATATCATGCCTCATTTACATATGAAAATAGCCTGATACCACCACCACCGCGAGTCACTATCAGCAAACTACATATTAGGCCTACTAAAGGATTATATCTGTTAGCGGGCACCCATAATTATTAGAACTGGTGGAATAGTGAAACAATTATACACTTATTTAATTCCTATAAAGAACATTTTGTGCCTACTGTGTGGGCATGTACCTTTAATATGAGCGAAAGACGGCAATCCGATAAAGGAGTTTCTACCAAGCCTGGGGTCTTATTTATAGTGTACGAACGGCGTCAAAACTAAAATTACAGGTGCACCTATCAACATGTTACAGGTGCAACTGTAAAATATGCAGGTGGACCTATACATTTAGCTCATGCTCAGTAAATCAAATTGTTTAACTGCGAGTTGAAAACCCTCAGCCGGCGATATTCGTCCCAAATAATGAATGCTTTCGGGGATTTATTCAATCCGATTTGTACAGAAAGGGAGTAAACAGATACATTGCAACAACAAAAATGTACACCACCGCCTGCGCTAATCTTGTCAATAAATTTGCTGAGCCTGAGCTGTGCTATAGCGCAAGCTCAGCGAATCAAGCTGCTTGATTGCGAGTTGAGATTGCCAATAGATGTTCCGAAACGTTGGCACCTGGGCAAGATTAACGTAGGCGGTTGTGTTGTGGAAAATATATCACGTTTTCGAAATTAAACCCTAACTTTAAATTTGATAGCAACTGGCTTTATTGTCTTAAATTGTGGTCAGACACTCGATATACTTTAGTCTGAGACAGTTTATAACTCCAATAACAATATTTATCATTACTCTATTTTACCATTTGCTGTGGAATGTTTATAATTTAAAATAGTTTTAAAACAGTGTAGTCAGAGGGTAAACATGTTATAAAATGAAAACTACGAACCCAGGCCGCATGTGTGTGAGGCGAACACTCAACCACGTCGCTATAAAAGGACACACTAAGTATGACCTTGAATGGGAGCCATGAATATCGTGGGTTTGGCACAGCATGATAGATAACCATCAGAGGAATGCGTGGTTCATGTTTTGAATGGACTAAGTATCAATGTAATTGCGAACTGTGCAGATCCTGATCAGACTGTGCGGATGCACAGGCTGATCTGGATCTACACTGTTCGCAAATGTGATAAACCTGATTGGCAGTTTAGAGTAGACTAAACGAGATAAACGTTTCATTATTTAATTGAACAATGATCAAGGATGACTATATGTAAGGGAGATAATCAATGTATTACTAACTGTAGAGTAATATCAATTTCTAACAGAGTAGTGTCCCTTAGACTAAGGGAAATCTGTTGACTGGCCAATTTTGATACTGACCAACGGGATTCGTCTGCTGTCACTGGGTGACCGAGGTGCTGAAAAATGTAAATGCTTTGATTTAACGACGGCCTTGCATGTTGGGACCGACTATTTAAGTCCCCATCCGATGGGACTAGGCTATCACGAAGGTGTCTTGCCCAAGGACACGCCGAATCGGCCACCGAGGTGCTGAAATGAGCCAGTCTCCTTATATAGACACTGGATCTGACCGGCAAATGGAACGCTCCATTTGACAGCTAAAGTAGGGATCATTTCCTTACAGTATGTGACCTTGACTTTGGATTTAGCGGGGGGCCTGAGGATCGTAAATATTATGACGTACGTACGGGACGGACGTACGGACGCCGGTAACGCTATAAACTAAGGCTATATGCCCCATCACCATTCGATGGCAGTGGCATAACAAACACCAACTATACCCGAAGTACTTTTATTTTTCTTGAGGTATGTCAAATGATACAATCACCTACGATCTATTTCATACATTATGAAAAGGACTTATATTTTTCACATATTTGTATTAGATTTAAAAACAAAATCCTAATAAAACTAAATTAAATTCATAGTTATAATTGAAAATTTACCAAAGATCCTGAATATTGCATTTGGCAGGTCTGAAGCATGATAAGTATATATACATGTACATGTATACACTATTTGTTAGAAGCATCACATAATTGCACTGTTAACGGCGATAGGTGCAGCCCCACTTCGCGGATCAGCATGCTTATCTGGTACTACAGTACATTGGTCGCAAATACCATCATCCCCATTTCTTCAGTCACAGTCGCACATAAGTCCTTTCGAGAATCTGAAACTTCTTTCCAGAAGTCCTTAAACAAGTTTTTTACTGAAAAATACCCTATTTCTATTCTATTTCAGAAAATGTCCTTTTCGTATTCTAGTGATAACAGTAATGCGCATGACCAAGAAATGACCAATTCTGTTTAGGCAAAAACGTGAATATAGTACACGAATCCGGGGGCCCGTTTAGTCGTACTAAGGGGTCGTTTCATTAAGATGTTCGTAAGTGCAAATTTAGGATCGTCTGGAAATTTCAATTGATGGATTTATATTTATTAAATCCAATAATTGTTTACAATAAAAAATTGTTAATGTGAACTTTACAGACTATCATAATTTTGCACTTACGAACATTTTGGTCGTACGAAGTTTAGTGAAACGGACGCCGGGATCGCACTGGATTCCGTCTAAAAATATCAATCGTCTTCATCAGTAATGAATATACAAGTTACAAAATTCATAAAATGAATAAGGATAACGATTGACACAATCAGTCAATATATTACTTTATTTATCAATCAATCAATCAAGCAATCAAGCAATCAAGCAATCAAGCAATCAAGCAATCAAGCAAGCAAAAAACAAATCAATCACGATACAACAAATACATAAATCAATTATGTGAAGACCTTCACAGTTATTTGAATTGTGGGCGTGACTGGAGAAATGGGTCGCAAATATAATTCCAGCATCTGAAATAAATTCATTAAGAAAATGTGTTTATTTTCCGTTTTCTTAATAATTATTTTAACTGCGCCTCACGGTTACGGAAAGTAGTTCGGCGTGGGAGTTTACTGGGATATAAATTTTGGACAGAGACTTGCTACGGGCCAATCAAATGTTAGGGAATTGTGTAAATATTTTGTGCTGGAATTATGTGTACATATATGCCTCCGCACAGTCTGATAAGGATCTGCACTGTTCGCCATTCCATTAATGAAACACCCGTCATACTTCAAACAAACAATATAGATTGTCAATAGGCTACATGGATGTGCTACATGACCAGGAGCTACACTGATCACAAGATCCATAAGCCCAGGGGGACGGTTCACTAAAAGTATACTTTGCTGGAAAAGTATACTTTGCAATGTTGGTGAAACGGCCCCCAGGTCTCCAGTCACAGATGCATATGTCCATGCACCATTAATTAATCAAATAAAGTAAACAAAGATAATGTGGTACATACAATAAATAATTACGATGGACACAATCAGTAATCAATCAATCAATCAATCAATCAATAATTCAATCAGCATTCGCTGAACACCTTCATAGTTATCTGTGACTGGAGAATGGGGCGTATTGGCTTTGCGACCAGTGTAACACAGATCAGCCTGTGTATCAGCGCAGTTGGATCAGGATATGATCTGTTTGCCATTCCATCATTCCGTCAGGTTTCCAACAAACACTATATATCGTTATCAGGCTACATGAGTGTGCTATTTGATCAGGAGCTACACTGGTCAACAACACGTAAGCCCATCTCTCCAGTCACAGCCACATTTGGCCATTCACCTTGAATTAATCAAATAAATTAAACACAGATGAATGTAATACAGTGGTGTCAGCGTGTAAGTGCACACACGAACGAACACGACAGGTTGGTTCGCTACCCACCCAAAGTGCCAAAGTGTATGTTGTTACCACTCAGTTGAACCGTCTCGCCGAGACGGTTCAATTGAGTGGTAACAACATACACTTTTGATGCGAAATGATAAAAATTGCAGACAAATATTTACATTGTTTTAATACATGAATTACAGTGGGATCAGCGTGTAAGTGCACACACGAACGAACACGTCAGGTTGGAACCAACCTGTTGTGTTCGTTCGTGTGTGCACTTACACACTGACCCCACTGTACATAAAATAAATAATTACGATGGACACAATCAATCAATAAATCGATCGATCAATCAATCAATCAATAAATAATTCAATAAATAATTCAACCAACCTACCAACCAACCAACAATCAGCCAATCAATCAATCAATCAACCAGCATTCGCCGAAAACCTTCATAGTTATTTGTTGCTGTGACTGGAGAAATGGGACTTATTAGCTTTGCGACCAGTATAATACAATACAGATAAGCAAGAAGCAAGTGCATTCTCAAAGTCTGACCAGGATATGCATTGTTCGTCATTCCATCAATGAAACACACAGGTCAGGGGGGGGGGGGGGGGGACGGGGGGAGTGGGGGGGGGGTGTGTCATTGAACTTCGTACGACTAAAATGCTCGTAAGTGTAAATTTAGGATCGTCTGGAAATTTCAATTGATGGATTTACATTTATTGAGCATAGGCTGCATATGCTGCCTATGCTCAATAAATGTAAATCCAATACTTATTTGCAAGAACACATTGTTAATGTGAAATTCACAGATTATCATAATTTTGCACTTCCAAACATTTTAGTCGTACGAAGTTTAGTGAAACGGTCCCCAGAAGCGGTGCCATCTGGGCAATAGTAATGCAGGCTGCTGTGTACTGATGACGTTGCTGCTACGAAAATAATTTCGCCAAATTCCAGGTGTACGCGGTAATTTTCTTCAAGTTTCGAGTCCAATTACAAAATACATTCAATGTCGATTTAGAAAAGTCCTTACATGCGAAACCCTTTGGACATCTGCGTAATTTCATTAAATACGATTACAAAATTTACAATATTTTTCATAAATAAAGTCAAAATTTTACACAGTTTTCATAAATAAAGTCAAAATTTTACACAGAGTACATGCGGACTTATATTACGCAAGTACACTGAAAACTTTGTCAACTTTTGACTTTATTTATGAAAAATATTGTAAATTTTGTAATCGTATTTACTTGCGGAATATAAGTCCGCATGTACTCTGAAAACTGTAAAATGTTGACGCTATTTACGCAGATGTCAGGTACAAAACCACATGGCGTGTCTCATTTGTCCATGTAACTTCCTATCTCCTTCCTATAATGTAACTGGCGAGAGTATCGAAATACTGGTAACCTTTATGTTTGGTCGATCTACGAGGTCCATCATTAATTGAGGCCATTTCCCTCACTTCACCGGAGCCCATTTTCGGGTGCGAATTTCGAGAAGCGCATTTTCTTAAATTACTAGTTAGCTGACTCGTGATTGCGCGACATTTGTGTAAGTAAGTCAGTAAGCAAGTAAGCAAGCGCAAAGGAAGCAAGCAAGCAAGCGCAAGTAAGTAAGTAAGTAAGTAACGTCTTTATTTATAGAAGAAGCTCAGTTGGGCTAGCCAATCTTCCCTGAGATCATCTATATATCAACGAGTACACGTATATTTAACAAATAATAATGATACAAGTACATGTACACATGAGTCACAATGTAACAATCGCATGCGTATGATTTTATTATATATCTGATGAAACCGTACATGCGTATTAAATTAAGAGCTATTCATGTTGACGTATGGTGAGTATAACGCCGAATGTGAACCTTAGCGTGGCGGTTCTTGGCAGAATGTGCTGAATAATCAGAGCGTTTGCCCAAGATTCCACTTGCTAAAGTGTCAAAATATTGGTGACGAAACTCATCGAGTCTGCTTCTGAAGCGGCCGAACCAACGCCGCTTCGCTACCATGCTCAACTGGCTGCTGTCTGTGAGACCGCTTCCTATTCTGTAAAAAGATAATAAATGGCTTGGAATAGGCTGTGAATAGATTTATTTATGAAAACTATTGTAAATTTTATAAACGTATTTCATAAAATTACGCAGATGTCCGAAGGTACAAACTCACATGGTGTGTCTCATTAATGGTCCCACTCCACCAAAGAATATCACATCAAACAAACTTATTAATCCTTTGAACCCGAAATCCCACTATAGCGGTTTATGCAAACAGTGCAGATCCAGATGAGACGGCTCGTAACGAGCCGTCTCATCAGGATCTACACGTTTTGAAGGTGACTGTCATAGTGTTGAAAACAAAAACATCCCATTTATATAAATGGACTAGTCTGAAAACCATTTTGTGATGGTTGGGTTGGTTGTAAAATTAACATATCAAAATCCATTCCAGTTACATGTACTTAGCTAAGGGTGAAAGGGTCAGTAAAACATCACTTATGTAAGAGCCAAACTACTGTCTGTTTCACGAAACCTGCCCAAATTTTACGGCCATATAAACAGTGCAAAAACAATCGTTGTTTTGATAATATTAAATTAGATCACAATTTAAGAATGAGCCTTCTTTTTATTTCGTGAAATTTGGTCATTGATTTTATTACAAAAAATGAGTTCTCTATGGGAATTTAACACGGGGAAAAAAGAGGTGATGAACCGTGGAAGACGAGTCAAAAAACGAAAAAAATTGGAAATTGATTCAGAAATCTAGCTAGATAGCTTGGAAATGATCAACGAAAACAAGTTACATTTTGAAAATCGGTCCGCCATTCTGAAGTTAGAAAACTTTCTCCATGTTAAATCCCTAAAAAACAATATTTGACCAAATTTCACGAAATAAAAAATAGGCTCATTCTTAAATTTTGCTATCATTTAATATTATCGAAATATGTATTGTTTTTTAATTGTTTATATGACCGTAAAATTTGGGCAGGTTTCGTGAAACAGACAATAGAGCCTCTATCGGTATATTACCTGATTATGAATAAACACAACAGCACAGTTAATAAGGAGTGGCACGCCATCTTGATTATCGTGCTCTTGCTCTGAAATTAAAACGAATACAATGTTAAATACTTAACCCTTTCACCCCTAAGTAACTGGAATGGGCTGCGATATGTTAATTTTACAGCCAATCCAATCATCGCAAAATGATTTTCAGACTATTCCATTTATAAATAGGGGGTATTTGTTGTTCTCAAAAATATGAAAATTACTTTCAAACAGTGCAGATCCTGATGAGACGGCTCGTTACGAGCCGTCTCATCTGGATCTGCATTGTTTGCATAAACCGATATAGCGGCCTTTCGGGTTCAAAGGGTTAACCCCCACTGGATAAGTACGTGACCACAAGGTCAAGGTAACCAAAAACACGAGGAGACACAATTCGACGTTTTCAAGGGTAAGAAAACGTAAACTACTTTTCTAAAAATTAACAGCTAAGTGGTCACTGTTTTTATTCACGGTGGGTATACAGGGATTCGAAAATTGTATTTTTGTTTCGCCAATTGTTTATTTTTATCGCCAATTGCGAAAGTGGCGATCGCCAGCGGAATCCCTGGGTATAGTACGTCACGGGGACCTGCTATTGATGGGTGCGCTGAATTGGGTTTAACAATCCTCCACCTCTGACCATACTTTATGTAATATCACAGCAACTGCTGAAGTGGTTTTGTCTTACTATATACCCACCGTGTTCTTGAAGATCTACACAAATTACATTTACGAAAATACCGGCACAACATAGTTTCCGAGAAATAGGGGGCAAATTATCCCGTCAACGCGGTGCGTACATGTATGTGCCGTGAAACACGGTGCCGTGAAACATTTTTGATATCCAGTCAATGCTATTTTTGCATTTTACAGCCATTTGTAGGTGTTGACGGGATAAATAGAATAGTAGGTTAGTGCCGTGAATGGGAAAACATGTCTGGCGCGGCACGGAAACGGGATGTCCTCGGTAGAGCCTCGCCCATCCCGTTTCCTGATCCTTGCCAGATATTTTTTCCCATTCACGGCACTAACCAACTATTCTCTATCTATTTTCCTTATTTCTGAACCAAAGTATATGTTGTGACCACTCATTTGAACCGTCTCGGCGAGACGGTTCAAATGAGTGATCACAACATATACTTCTGATGAGAAATAAAGAAATTCTTGAGCCTTGCCGGATATTTTTCCATTCACGGCACTAACCTACTATTCTCTCTATATGCAACATAACGTGGAGACATATTAATATTTGCATCATTTAAACACTCTTCCGCTCGACTATTTTTCTTCAATCGACGTACGGAACAATAAATACGAAATCACTGCATGCGTCGGCCACAGGTGGGAGACTCGGACATAGGACCCAATAAATGGCAGGGATTCTGCTAGCGATCGCCACTTTCGCAATTGGCGATAAAAATAAACAATTGGCGATAAAAAATTACAATTTTCGGAAAATAAATAAAAAAATTAATTTTTTCTTTTCGAAAATTGTAATTTTTTATCGCGATGAAGTGGCGATTTTTTTATTTTCCCCAGCGGAATCCCTGAAATAGCTCATTTGTAAAACGTTACTCAACGCACCCATTTACATACACTATACAGTAATCAGTACCCTTTGGGGTAACGTTTTTCAAATGAGCCATTTATTGGGTCCTAGGTCCGAGTCTTCCATCAGTGGTTCGTTTAAATTGCACAACTACAAGTTTCGCGACGACTAGACACGTCTAATGAAAAAGAAGGCTCATTCTTAAATTTTGATAGAATTTAATATTATCGAAAACAATATTGTTTTTGCATTGTATATATAGCTGTACAATTTGTGCATATTTCTTTAAAAATACAGTAATATGTCTTCACAATACCGCGTTTTTCGCATTTGGAGTTTCGAATCGATACGACGGTGCTGGGAGCCGTTTCACTAAACTTCGTACGACTAAAATGTTCGTATTACTAAGTGCAAAATTATGATAGTCTGTAAATTTCACATTAACAATGTTTTCTTGTAAGCAATTATTGGATTTACATTTATTGAGCATAGGCTGCATATACAGCCTATGCTCAATAAATGTAAATCCATCAATTGAGATTTCCAGACGATCATAAATTTGCACTTACGAATATTTTAGTTGTACGAAGTTGAGTGAAATGGGCCCCTGGAGTTTATTGATGTATTAACTTTTATCATATGCCCGGATGCGGCTACTCGCTGCCTATTGAAAATGCTCAAAATTGTGTACTCCATTTTGTATTGTAATTATTAAAATATAACTTACCGGCTATTTATCAACCAACAACACTACGTCCCAATGTCGTCCAACGTACGCAACGGTTCTCAGACACAAATGAACAACAAACTCGCGGTTAGTCGCGGCGTCACGTGGTTACACAGCGGCACTTATTACGTCAGAGGTCAGCTTAGTCCAAGACTAAACCACGTGGTGATCCTTATGTACATTATTCAATGTTCAGTCAGTAATCTACTAATGTATTTTTTCTCGCCGAAGTCATTTTCGTGTCTGGTTGTAGAATGGCGCTAGCTCGTCTGATCAGGATCTACACTGGTCTAAGATGGTTGAAACACGCGTCTCTATGTTACCGGATGAGTAAAACTAGTGATAATAAGTTTTCAACACCTTTATTTGAATGGTAATACATTGCTTCCTGCAGGTGCTAATGAAGAAGTCTTTGCCGCGGCTCAGACATACATATTGGTGTTCACCGATCAGACAACTAGCTGGTGACAGTGGTTAGGATGTCGCATTGGATCGGTCGGGGCAGTGCGAGCATGTGTAACGGGACAACCCTACTCATATAAGTATACCCCCACCCCACTCCCCCCCACCACCTTACTTCTACCCCTGCATTTTTTCCCCTCTCTTCATATATATGGTTAAATACTGATGCTTGTATGCTTGTTTTCGAATCCCACCTTTCTTGTATTGTAATGTATATTGTTATTTGTAATTCATAAATAAATATTGTTTAAACCAACACCTTTATTTAATTTACACAATATTTATTTCATACAATACATGGTACATCAATTACATGTGAAATATACATGTATTTGAAAACAATCTACTGGCTTATATGCATTCATAGTGTAGTAGGCGCATGCGCAGAGGATCGGACGTTTCTGAAATTACCAGCTGATAATTTAATTAATTTCTCGAAATCTAAACACATTTATAATGAAACCTTAGCCTTTAAATCAACAAAACTATTTCCAAATCACAATATTGACTTTAGATATTAACAAACTTAGTCTAGAAAACTAAAAGAATAGTTTTCCTTCCAGTCAAAAATATTTACCCATGATGCAATGCAACTTTCCAAGATGGCTGCCCCCATAGCCGATAGCATAAACAATGCAAATTTCTGCACATAGCAGACCAGTGACTGATTCGCGAGTAGTTGTGAATGATGAGTAAAGGCGAAAGTGACAATAAGACTGTGTCGTGACCGTATCGTCTCGTCATATGTGTTTGTGATGTCCAAACTGTAAACTGTCCATCATGATCAGTGTATCTGTGTTGTTCGTACTTGTGTCATTCCACACCACCACACCAGCGGATGTGACATTCCACAGTAGACCATCTGCCGATACTAGCACCGTCTTCACATCCAAATGTCCTGTTATTCAAATCAGTGACCACTATATATTGACATGTATCCTGAAATCATACACCGTCATGACTCACCACTCACACAAATCCAACAGGCTACTGGCATACTTAACCGCAATATTGCTTGCACAATCAAATGACATACAGCTCAACCCTGGTCCAAGTGTAAATCATGAATATGGTGAACGAGTGTACCTATGTGGGACATGTGATGAACCTGTAAACTGGGATCATAAAGGTGTAATATGTGAGACATGCGACCAGTGGTACCATGCCGAGTGCCAAAGCATCCACAGTGAAACTTATGACCTATTAAGTGACTCAAGACTAGACGCTAGTTGGCATTGCACCATATGTTGCAGTCCAAACTACAGTGATACTGTACATGATCTGTATAGCCATGAAATATCACACCAAAGTTTACTTGCCTCAATCCCAGACATATCTATGGATAGCCCGGACCCTACCCGAAGATATTTAAGACCTGTGCACACATCCACCCCGACCAGAGGCCAGACACGGTCAATCAAACAGAAATTTCCGCTCCGGATCTTGAACATAAACTTCCAATCTATAAAGATGAAGCAATGTAGGCTTTCCAACATTATTGATAGTGTTAACCCAGACATTGTCTTTGGCACAGAAACATGGCTTGACTCAAACATTAAAAATTCTGAAATATTCCCAGCTGGATACACGGTACATAGAAAAGACAGGACCAAATCCGGAGGAGGTGGTGTTCTGATCGCCATCAAGACAGAGTTCAACAGCGAAGATGTGCCAGAACTTGACACCAATTGCGAAATACCCTGGGCCAAAGTCAGACTTGTCGGAAGTAGAACACTGTACTTATGCTCATATTACCGATATAATGTGTCTGATGAATCCAGCCTCCAAAACTTTGAACAGTCGGTGGCAAGGGTCTGTAGCATACATAATGCATCAATTATTATTGCTGGAGACTTCAACTTCCCAGGTTGGAACTGGAAAAGTAATGTGCTAAAAGCGAACACCGCATACGCCTCATTACATATGCGACTATCAGAGATCCTTGATAACCATAGCCTAGTACAGATAGTACAGGAGCCAACCAGGAAGTCCAACACACTTGACCTCGTCATAACGAACTGCCCAAATAAGGTCATCCGAGTAGACATTATACCTGGATTGTCGGATCACGATATTGTATTTACAGAAATGGACATGCGACCGATCACCTACCGACAGAAACCACGCTCCATACCGCTCTACCGACGAGCCAACTGGGACAGCCTACGAAGTGACATGAACTCTCTCGAAAATGACATCAGAAATATGTATGACTCTGGAACTCAAAATGTCAATGAAATGTGGGAAAAATTCAGAGATAAACTACAAAATAGTGTAAAAAACAATATTCCGCACAAACTAACCCGAAACAAAAATGGATATCCATGGATTGGCCCAGAACTGAAACGCCTTCTAAAAAGACAAGGCAAGCTGTACAAACGCAAAAAGAAAACAGGTGACCCATTACACATACAGCAGTACTTGGAACGGAAACGTCGTATACAGAAGCTCACCCGACAATCGTACTGGAGATATGTAGAAGACATAGTCACGCCCAAGGAGGACGAACATGAATACACTGGCATGAAAAGATTCTGGACATACATAAAGCACAAGCGTAGTGATAACTGTGGTGTTTCATCATTAAAGCATGAAGGTAAACTGTATGCAGACCCAGTCGATAAGGCCAACTTGCTAAATAAACAATTCAAATCAGCTTTCTCAAGTAATGTTACAGTGACCAAGGATGAGTTTGACAAAGCGAACATCATGCTACCAAATGACCAAAACTTTCCAATAATTAACAACATTGACATTACACTAAACGGCATCATTAAGCTATTGAAAGCCCTCAAGCCGCATAAAGCCCCGGGCCCAGATAATCTGACACCTCGGGTATTAAAAGAGCTGGCCCTGGAAATTGCACCCATCCTCCAATGTATATACCGGAAGTCGCTGATGACCAGTATTGTTCCAGATGACTGGCGTATCGCGAACGTCACCCCTGTCTACAAGAAGGGACCCAAATACATGGCTGAGAATTACAGACCCATCTCACTAACTAGTGTATGCTGCAAGCTAATGGAACACATCATAGCCAGTACGATCATGAATCACGGTGAACGACATGAAATCCTCTACCCATTGCAACACGGCTTCCGGAAAAGAAGGTCCTGCGAAACACAACTGATAGAATTTGTTGACGACCTATCATCCAATCTACAGGACGGAAAGCAGACTAATGTCCTCGTCATGGACTTTGCAAAAGCCTTCGACAAAGTTAGCCACAGCCTTTTAATCCATAAGCTCCATCGATATGGTATACAAGGTAGTATCAACAAATGGATTCATAGCTGGCTATCAGACAGGAAGCAGACAGTCGTCCTCGACGGGGAGCACTCAGACAGCGTAAATGTAGAGTCCGGTGTACCGCAAGGATCTGTGCTAGGCCCAGGACTCTTCCTCTACTACATAAATGACCTGGCAGAAGGTCTGAAATCCATCGCCCGACTGTTTGCAGATGACACTATTGACTATATGACCATTACAGCCAGTGAAGATGCCCAGTTATTACAAGAGGACCTGAACAAATTGGCAGACTGGGAAACCAGGTGGAAAATGAAATTTCATCCTAAAAAATGTAATGTTCTGACTGTTACCAACAAAAGGCAGCCAATTCAGAGCAACTACACACTCCACGGCCACACCCTCGAACCTGTTACCTCCGCAAAATACCTGGGTCTCACTATAACTGGTAGCCTGCGCTGGGATATTCATATTGCCAACATCTGTACCAAAGCCAACAGAACGCTTGGATTCCTAAAGCGAAACCTGAAAATCGTATCCAAGTCGATCAAAGAACAGGCGTACTTCACGCTTGTCAGACCTCTATTAGAGTATGCCAGTCTAGTCTGGGACCCGTACACAGAAACCAACACCAACAAACTGGAAATGGTACAACGAAGGGCCGCCAGATATGTTTCAAACAGACAGCACAATACCTCAAGTGTAACAGACATGCTGACCAAACTCAAGTGGAGGTCTGTCAAGGACAGAAGGCGGGACAAGAGACTCTGCATGATGTACAGGATTGACCGGGAACTCGTAGCAATAAGCAAAGCTGGCAGATTAATAGCCCCGAACCGACGAACCCGACATGATCATCAACGAGCATTCCAATTAATGACTAGCCGCATTGACGCCAGGAAAATGTCCTTCTTTCCCAGAACTGTCAGAGACTGGAATGCCCTACCACCAGATATCGCTGATGCTGACTCCCTGGACACATTTAAGGTCCGGGTGGCAGTCCAACAATACTAAGACGTACTGCACTTGTTTTTATCATATTTTAACATTTTAGCCAAGTGAAAAACAGTAAAACTTTATCTTGTGACTTGCTACCTATGCGCACGCGCATACTACATCAAACCGGGCAAAATCTTCAATCAGTTGAAGGAGGCCTGTATACGGCAGAAACAGAAAGCAGAAACAGAAACATATCCATACGAGATGAATACAACTTATTTACATACAAGTAAAAGACAGGTGCTCAAACAAAAGTACAAGTACATAGCATACCTTCAATTAGTTATAAATGGTGGATCTCAAACGAGCTTTCTTTCGATATGACGTTTATGAAATGAGTCACGCACAATTTATTACATAACATTGTTGACGATTTTCATGTCATATCAAATGGAAACGAGTTTGATATTCTGTTTATCAGATGAATTCACACTCCAAATAACAGAAATCTTGGAGTTATCCGCAACGTTTCAATCAGAAGCCCCACATTTTGGCACTGAATTGAAAATCTTCACATATAAATAGAGAATAATAGGTTAGTGCCGTGAATGGGAAACATATCTGGCAAGGCTTAGGAAACGGGATGGGCGAGGCTCTGCATGTAATATTTAGAGGTTAATACGTGGCTTGTTTGATATCGGCCTAGGTATCGGCCAGAGGTAACTTGGTATCAGCCTGAGACCGAAGGTCGAAGGCTGATACCAAGTTACCGAGTGACGATACCTAGGCCGATATCAAACAAGACATTTAGATTACTTAGATATCAATTTCAGTATCAATCATCCGGCAGTTGTGATAATCCTATATTAAAATCTATACCGTTATCTATGATCATGATGATTGAATGATGAAATATAGAGCCTACAAATTTAAATTCCCGGCATTCTGTCAAAATTTACGCAGCCGATAAAGTAAACATACGCAATGCGCATACCCAAAGGAACTGGTTTAATACGCGCGCGAGACATGGTATCGGACTGGAAACGGCGGTATCAGACTAGTAGCGATGGTATCAGGCTAGAAATGGCACTATCAGACAAGACGTTTCAGTATCAGACTTGAAAACACGCCGTATCAGCCTGGACTGTGTATGTTATTGCTGTAGGCAAATACAGGCAATTTCTAGGCAAACATTGATATCTACAGTAATAACGGTATATCAAAACTCCATAACGAATATAGTCGAGAAATAATATGCATGCAAATGTGTACACACACTCTTGTCCACTGACTCTTGTCATTTTATGATGATGGTGCTTTGTTTTCTATCCATGTTGCTATTGAATTTTCCTGTGCACTATTACGCATTTATTTGAGTGCGTGTATTTACGAAACCAGCATCGTGACATGCACAGTACAATACAGCTTTGCTCTGTGACAACCGCATCTAGATAAGCGAATAACTGGCGTACCCACAGATGTAGCCGATTTCAGCAACATTGTAAACTATACTTATCTAGCAAGGTATACTTTGAGGGAGAAATTTTCAATTTAAGGATAAATTTATTAACTTGTATTATACTGAATTTATTACATTATCACAGCCACTTTGGCTCTGATAATGTAATACATTTAGTATAATAATTCTGCATACTTTTATCATTAAATATATGCAGTCGTTAGTTATATATGAAATGATGCATTTCGGGAAAAATAAATGATCACTCCCTCAAAGTATACGTTACTAGATAAGTATGATTTGCAATGTTGGTGAAATAGGCTACAGATGGGCAACACAATTGAAGCAGCGGCGGGTGCCACATTCTCGGGCGTGGGCATCAGCGCTTTATCCATCTCATCCCCTTGTCCATCCATACTTGTCTGTGTCAGCTATAGGCGGATTGCCACATTCCAGCGAAGGTCACACATGTGTTTGGTAATGTACTCGTCGAATGCTTCCGTTGTAGGAGGCAACATACAGTTTTGGCGTTGACATATAACACTTGTAAACCTGTTTTGTGGCCCAAACATTGAAGCCAGCATCTGACAATGCAGCACAGTGTGTTTGTCCATAACATTCAGCGATACATCAGTAGCCTATTTCACCAACATTGCAAAGTATACTTTGAGGGAGAAATTTTAAATTTTAGGATAAATATATTAATTTTTATTATACTGAATTTATTACATTATCACAGCAAATTTTGGCTGTGATAATGTAATAAATTCAGTATAATAATTCTGCATACTTTTAATCATCAAATATATGCAGTTGTGAGTTCTATATGAAATAATGCATTTCAGGAAAAATAAATGATTGCTCCCTCAAAGTATACTTTGCTAGATAAGTATACTTTGCAAGTTTGATGAAATCAACTACTGGTTGCGTGAGCTTCACTAATGAGATAATGGTATTTACTTCTCCCAAGATATGACAAAGAATGTCCAGCTCATACTGGTTTCAAGGCAGTAGTCTTTTCGACCCCAAAACATAATGGTACTATATCTCAACCAGACTGGTTGCACTTACTTGAAACACCATGTGACGTTCTACTGTCTTCCCAATGTTAATGACTGCCCTTTCTGTTATTGGTGACCTGTGGTTGGGAGCATGCGTTGGGTAATTTAACGATCTGAATTCATCCTTACCGGAATCCCGACCGGAGACCTGGTTTGATCCTCTGGTACGTCTTGGCGTTTTGTATGTGAGAGTTGAATCTGGTTATACCCCGTGTAAGCGTTATTCTATACTTTTAGGGAAGGGGCCAAGTGGCGTTGGTGTGGTATGGACCTGGCACCATGTCAGGTTATTATAATTTCAGGGCTGACTATATATTTATTTCGATATAAATATTCCGTTCTGATTTTGGGAGTTTCTCCCCAATGCAGCAGGTTACATGCGGGATTGAACCCGTTGGCCTGGCCTTATCTGTTGATAGTCAGTTAAACACCAATACATCGATACAATCAAACCAATCCATCATGGCCATGCATGTCCACCTTGTCTGCAGGTAGACGTACTTTAAAATGACAACTACGTCCGTGTCATCAGATAAAACTGTCATACAATCTTACGTCTGTGTACGGATACCGTTTCTGCTACGAGCCCAATTTCGCCATATTCCGCGTGTAATCGAAAATTGTCGTCAACTTTCGAATCCAATTACATAATACATTCAATATCAATTTAGAAAAGTCAATTTAGTATCTGGTTGTATGATGGTGCTAGTTCGCATGATCGTGGTCTACTCTGGTCTAGGATGCTGTATGATCATGATGGACAGTTGAACCTCTCCAAACCGGACACCCTGGGAACTTCCCAGGGTGTCCGTTTCAGAGAGGCTCTACTGTAATTAACAACTTCATGAACATTATCATCATTTTCAATCATGAACAGACACGACAATGACATAAATGCCAGTCAAACCCATCTAAATTAAACACAATGGAATTGCTCACCAGGGTGTCCGGTTTAGATAGGTTATAGCGTACCTGTCTGGTGCTAGTTCGCTTGATCATGGTATTGACTGGTCTAGGATGCAGTATGATCGTGATGTACCTGAGTGTATGTTTCCTCGGATAAGTAATACATGTGCTAGCAATATGAAGTTTACAGCACCTACAGTTAGCATATTTCACACTTAGTCATTGAATCATCGCAATATGTCCACCACCACCATTGATGTTTATGCCCCCGCCACCGAATGGTGAAGGGGGCATATAATGTTACCGGCGTCCGTACGTCCGTCCGTACGTCCGTCCCGAAACATTAACGCTCGGGTAAATGGCTTATAATTTCTGTTTCCTTGTTCGGATCTGCTTCACATTTCACACACGCATTGCTCCAATGCTCCTCTACCGCCCTGTGACAAATCCACATTCATCCCGCCCCCACTAAGCCCAGGGTCAAGGTCACAGACATACTTCGAAACATTAACGCTCAGTTAACGACTATACATGTACTAGATGTTCTACCATGAAAACACTATAACATGATTAATAATGATTAAAGCCCCTATACGGCTCAAGTTGCCGAATTTGGCCTCCTATTGGGTTTTCCCACACATAAATCCAACAGGTTTCTATTTACACACACTTTGAAACTGTTTGCATTCATTTTGGTACACAAATGAGTTTGTAGTCGATGAAAATATCAATATTTGTTGATAAACAAACAACAGGTTCGTGTTTCAAAGCCCAATCGATTTTCCGATAGACGCTCGGGTCAACTCCTCAACTCACCGATTCGTGGCCGATGAATTCCGATAGCCGGAGTTTATCGACTCGCTTCCGAGCCGAAGCCGTTGGGTTACGGAAATGAAATTTGTCAATATTGACATTTTGCACTGAGTGGTACACAAAACAAGTTTTTGTTGTCTTCACATTGCGATTAAGATGTAAATCTCAAGACTTGAGATGTATCTATTAGGCAGTATATGTTAGTTGTGTGTACTAAATCAGTTGCCAAACATGTTTTTGTGTTTGAAAAAATCGGAAAATTGTAATACTGAGCCGTTCAGGGCCTTTAAATAAAATGATTAAAATTGTTACTTTGTCATAGCTTTCATAAACAAATATAATTTATACTAATTGTATTTTAATAATCAAATTACCATTTTAACTTTTCCTGTTAATTGGATTACTAAAAGCATTATGCCATTTCCATGGAGGGGATTATGATAGCCCTGTTAATATCATGGAGGGGATTATGATAGCCCCTGCAAAAACGATGGAGGGGATTATGATAGCCCCTGAAAACATATGAAGGGGATTATGATAGCCCCTGCAAAACTATGAAGGGGATTATGATACCCCTGTCATTTTTCAGCGAAGGGGATTATGAACGAAGGGGATTTTGAATGTCCCCCGATTCATATATGGGACTGTCCTGTACTGTAACAGTATAAGAATGACATAGTTACAAACTACATACTGAAATGCGACAGTGTGTGACAAAAAGGACATACTGTTCAATTTTCAACAGCTGTAGGATACCAGTCTGTATATACATGTATTTATATTTACATCGTCAGGTTACAATCTATGTTTCCCCCGATAGTACGTATGTGTAATGCTAAATCAGACGGGCAACATAGTAGAACTTATCAGAGCTGTCAGGTGCATAGATGCAAGCCCGTACGCAGGAATTAAGTTAGGGGATAAGTTATCGACGGCGCGAATGGCTAAACATTTTGTTTTTGCAAATCCACGGGCAGATTAAGCGTTTCACCCATAAGTACCTGGAATTATATTTTGATATGTTAATTTTGCAACCAATCCAATCATCACAAAATTATTTTCAGACGAGTCCATTTATGAACATGGGGTGTTTTTGTTCTCAAAATTCTGAAAATTACTTGCAAAAAGTGCAGATCCTGATGAGACGGCTCGTTACGAGCCGGCTCATCTGGATATACACGTTTTGCCAATACCACTCTACAGGCCTGTGGTATTGAAAGGGTTAAGGGGGGTGCGCACGCACCCGTCGCAACCCCTCTGCGTACGGGTTCAAAACCTATCCTAGGGCATGTAAATATTTTAATAATATGTTCATCCTACTGGTCTGTCGAATGATTTAATTTAATTCCATCCGTATGTGACCTTAGCTGTTGCTGGGACGTTAAAATATACTCATTCTCATTTCACACTTGGCGATTTAAATGAGACATTTAATGTAATATTTCAATGTAATAAAATAATTGCGATCAGAGACGATTCTATTGAGTTGTTTCATCCATATCTATCTATATTTTTCGTTATAACTATTAAAACTAGCGTTTGGTGTTGAAGGGGTTGAAGTAGGTGTTAGCATTTACTGATAGTATAGACAGATACCATGATACTGTTATATATTGTGTACATGACAGCCGGCTACAATAAAATGCAAGTGGAACCTCGCTATGCCGAACACCGTCATGGTGTCCGCTATGGTGAGTTTTCCACTGTAAGCAATCAATCACCAGCTGTCAGGCCCACAGCATGGACCTGGTGGAAGAGCGAGGCTTTGAGGTACCCGAGTTGTACGATTGAACCTCTCTATATCGAACACGTCGATGGTACTCGTAGTGTTTGGTATAGTGAGATTCCACTGTATTAAAATAATTGAACTAAAGTGGACTCGTGCCCTGCTGTCATACACACTCCAGTGACTACACATGTACATGTATATATACCTATTATGTAACATGTATGTTTGTAACTAAAAAGAAAATAAATATAAAAAATAGTATTATCTCTACAAGTATGCAATTTTCACATTTCAACAAATAGTATATGTTACTTAAGTGCGGATATATATTAAAACTGGGTATAATATGGGGGCCATTTTGAATTTCGAAATGGAGGTCGAAAGCGTTATTTCTGCAAATCGCAACATCGATTTTCGGATTCCTAGTTTAATTTCCATTTACAAAATGTATAGAACAACAAATCCCCAAGAAAATCCGACCAAAATTCATAACAAGACGGACTATTTAGTGAAACGGCTGCCAGGAAACGATCAGCAGCGCGGTCAACACACGATGTCGCTGCCCACATGCCGAAAACGCGCACCTGCACACATTTAGATTCCTCTCCTTGATAAAGGAAGAGTACCGCGATTACCTTATACATGTACTAGGAAGCGAACAAAATAATCCACTTTCTAATGGCTGAATGGGAATGATGATTATCAATATAGCGTGTTTTCGGGTTCAAAGGGTTAAGTCAATTCGAGGGAGCTATACATATTTAAAGTTAGCTCTAATTGTTTAGAGCTAGCATGATTTATTTGAGTATATGTAGATAATGAATATAATAGACACCGGGACGGATCCTCGGGCGAATGCTTGAGGTAACAGGGATAGTGTCTGATTCCAAGTAAAATACAACATTCTTCGAGGAATGCAATTTTAGTTTAATTTGTATTTCGGATCATGGCGACACCAACTTCGGACAATGCCGCTCCTTGCTAACATAGGCCGCGTGAAACACTAGACTTTTTCGATGAATATTAAATGATGGCAAAATTTGAAAATGAGCCTTCTTTTTAGTTCGTGAAATTTGGTTCAATATTTATTTTTTTCAATTTCCGAAATTATTCGTTTTTCGACTCTTCACCATATTGATCATCTAGACACTATTGCCTGCAGTAATATTAGGCAGGTCTCGTGAAACAGACAGTAGATTATAATTCTCTTGAGCACACCCACGGGAACGAATTGTTATATCGTGGGAACGAATTGTTAATTCGAGGGAACGAATTGTTATATCGTGGGAACGAATTGTTAATTCGAGGGAATGAATTGTTAAATTGTGGGAACGAATTGTTATTTCGTGGAAACGAATTAATAAAAAAAAAATGTCCGCTGCGGGGCTCCGTCTGTCTGAATATACACCCACATATACCACATTGCTCCATGCACACAATTAGTGTCATTCTTGTTTTATCTATGGACTCGATGTACAAAAACAACAGAATAAGATTATAATTTTATTGATATGTCTGTCTAAAACCTTATCGGGACAAGAAACAATACAACACATCTATGTTACGTTTACCTATGGAAGCGTCCTGGAGCCGATGCTGAAATATTTTTATGTCCTAACTGCGAGATAGTAAATCCTGATTAGGAAATAGTATCTCATAATTAGGAGATAATAAGTCATAATTAGGAGATACTAAGTCATAATTAGGAGTTACTAAAAAGTCAGATGTATTGTATTCATGGGGATGTCATATTTGTGGTATGTGACTGCTGGCTTGTACACACTGAGATGGCCAACATAGCAACTCCATGCGCCATGTGGTATACAGTAGCAAGCGAATGTGTATGCTATATAGATATATCCCATCACATTTAGTAATCGATTATGTTAAAATCGAATGATAATCAAGGATCTCAGGGGTCCTTAATAGTAAGGTTACCAATGTTAGTATCCGCATCTCCCCACCACCCGCCGTTCTACGGTTGCCATCGATCGCTATCCCTCTGTCGTTTCACCGTGTATCTATCTGTCTATCTCTGTCTGTTTGTTTATTGGTGCGTCTGTCCGTTGGTCCGCCTACCGGCCGCCCGTCTGTCCGTCTATACGCCTACCAGGTCGTCCGTCTATCTGTATGTGTCATGTTTTCAACAGTTGTAATACTCTTGCCCCGAATTGTGTGGACATTCCTCATTGTTTCACGTACTACATATTCTGGATCATGATGTTTTCTCTTTTTTTATTTGTTTTTATTTACATTAATAGTTAATGACTCAATGAACCACGTTCACCTCTATTAACCAATTGGTAATATCAGATAAGCTCAAATAATCCACACATCAATCAATGAATCATTCAGTCGTACAATCAATCCGTAAGGCAAGATATACCACTAAGTAACATGCACTCACTCACTCACTCACTCACTCACTCACTCACTCACTCACTCACTCACTCATCACTCACTCACTCACTCACTCACTCACTCACTCACTCACTCACTCACTCACTCACACACTCTCACTCACTCACTCACTCACTCACTCAATCGATCAACACGCCAATAAATTAATGCATTTTACAATATATTTTGTAATACATAAATAAATACATTTCAAATAACAAATATAACCACAAAATGACTGAATGAAATAATCAATAAATCAATAAATAAAGCAATCAAGTAATTACTTAATGTATAAATGGTGAATGTATCAATCGAAAGTTTCAGAGTTATTTGTATTGTCATTCGGTGTGCTTAGTTACATTTAACCGATCCGTATTTTCTTTCGAGTGAGATAATCGCCAGAAAATTTGGAGCAGCTTTAAGTTGTTGCACACATATAGAATTCTATCTCCTCCCTATAATTCCTCTGGCAAGGGTATCGAAGAACTGGTATCGTTTAAGGTGGTTGTCCATTCTACGAACAACTCTATGCGAGATCCTGTTTCTAATTTTACTGGTCTGATTGTCCTTCTTGTGTTGACTTCTATGAATACCATTCTTGCGTAGAGAACCATGCAGTCGGCCTTGGACACCGCGATGTCTGTTACTATGTGCTATGCGATTATAGGTTGCCTCAGAATGGTTGTCCTTTGACAAATGCGGAGCGTTATCCCCGCGCTTCCATACGATATCATTTGCTGTAGTGTCAACTTGTTTACTGGACACAAGCATTGCATTACGGCTTTTGACCAGCATACGTATTATTGGATTCGTTGTTTTGATACTATTGCTATGATCATTCTCTGTCCATTGTCCTTTCGATGACTTACGGCGTACTAGATCGTTCACCATAGCGTTATCGGTGTCTACTAGTCGATTTAGTAGTTTAAACATATCTGCCGCTGTGATTGACACGGTGTTGTCCGCTTGGCCACTTCCAATTCTGTAAATATATTGTATAATGTATTAGGTACAGATAATAAAACAAAACAAGCAACCGCATAACTGACATTCACAAATACGTACGGGATGTACACTTTTGGTAACATTAACATTCACTTTCAGTAACTTGAAGCCTACATCGAGTTCACGCGAACAGTAACTCTTGCAATCTACTCCCATACCGTTCATCGCAATTTGATCATCGGATAGCATACGCATTTACCTGATAAATAGAATACCAGCATCAAAGTTATCAGGCTCGCCTCGGAAACGGTAGGAATTCCTCAGCAAGCCTCGGAAATCCTACGCGTTTTATGGCCTTGCCGGATAAGCTTGATATCAACATACACTAGACTGGTATTTTCTCTATATCAAGGTGCATGATCACGTGGTTACAACAACAACAACAATGGCTGAAAGTGGCGAACCTACTGCAAAATAAGTATTATTTTATATGTTCTTAATAGGCAACGGATTTTGATGAAATATGGCGCAGCAAACGCGTCTTCATGAGCTGCATTGGTGGTCCCGGGAGTTCGGCACATACTTATGTCGTTTTGCGACGGGTCGATGTCCGTGTAAGTAGACACGGAAATCGATTTCTTCGCAAAAACGACAGAAGTTTGTGCCAAAGTACAGAGACAACCAAATGCAGCTTAACACTACGCGTTTGATGCGCAATATGTCATCAACATCCGTTACTTAATAAGAACAAACTAAAATAATACGTACTTTGAATCGGAGGGCTTCTAGAAGTTTCAGTACGTGTTGTTGTTGTTGTAACCATGTGGTCATACACATTGTATACATGGATAAAACAGTTAATGTTGTCCTTACCTGACGATGATTGCACAAAGCAGCGCCATCAGTGGGGGATAAGATGCCATTATACTTCGTGTGTTCTTTAGTCCTGAAGCAGAAAGGATTACGTGTGATTATTGTATGGAATAGTTTACTAATAATTTATACATACATACAATACATACATGATATCATGTTCCTTGTTGTATGGCCATTGACTATCGTTCGTGTACACATGAACTATATAATTAATTGAATATATAGATACAAATATATATACATACATAGTGTTCCATTATTGATGATTGACTTAGGACCAGTTCTAGAAAGCAAATTCAGATAACCAGATTTGTTATGAAATTGATTATTTGTACTATTTTGCGTACATTTCAATTAACTACATTTATGAAGAAATAAAACAATTTGCATATTCAATATGCAAATGATGATATTTATTAATCACGTTTTGCAAAGAATATGATATTGCATATATGTTTCAATAATAAACAGTTACAATGTGCATGATCACGTGGTTACAACAACAACAACGTCGCCCACTCCAAAGTAAGTATTAGTTGATATTTTCCTTAATATGCAACGGATTCTGATGAAATATGGCGCAGCAAACGCGTCTTCATGCGCTGCATTTGGTGGTCTAGGGAGTTTGGCACAGACTTATGTTGTCTTTGATAAGAATCGATTTCCGTGTCGGAGACACGGACATCGATTCTTCGCAAAAACGACAGCAGTTTGGGCGAAAATACAGAGACCACCAAATGCAGCTTGATATTTTTTCATCAAAATCCGTTATGTAATAAGGACACTATACAAGAATACGTACTTTGAATCGGTACTTGTTGTTGTTGTTAGTACCACGTGATCATACATCTTGAGTTAGCATTGGAAAATAAAGAGAAATATTTACATATTGAGTATGTAAAAGGTTTTTCTTATTCATCAATATTTGTTCAGAATTTGCTATTGTATACTTGTATACTTGTGACAATAATAAACAGTTATACTTGAATTGCATTGCTTTACAATCAATATATTTTATCCCGTCAATACAGTGCGTATGTGCCGTGAAACACGATGCCGTGAAACATTTTTGATATCCAGTCAATACAATTTTTGCATTTTTCAGCCATTTGTAGGTGTTGACGGGATAAATAAAATAGTAGATTAGTGCCGTGAATGGGAAAAAATATCTGGCACTGCACGGAAACGGGATGTGCTCGGCAGAGCCTCGCCCATCCCGTTTCCTAAGCCTTGCCAGATATTTTTTCCCATTCACGGCACTAACCTACTATTCTCTATATTTTCGGGTAAGGGCTGTAACTAATGTTGTGAGAACTTGTACATGTATCACAAGCCCATTGTACTTATATGCAATAAACTATGTTTAAACAGATATTATTTTCTAATGATGCAAACTTTATATATAATTACCTTAAAATCGTACGCCAAATCTCCTGGTCTACTTTCGTCTCTGTGTGAGCATGTATAACATAGGGTATGAATCAGTCCATGGACTCGCTCCCTATATAGCAGAGAAGTGAATCACGTGACCAGAGCTTGGACACGTCTATCGGGTTTATCGCCGCATTTGACTAACGTCACAGCTTGAGCGGCTTCTTCAATGTTCAGTGTATTGTCCAGTAGCAGATTTCACCAAAATTGCTAAGCATACTTATCTAGCTAAGTATACTTTGAGGGAGTAATCATTTTTTTCATATAGAACTAACGACTGCATATATATTTGATGATTAAATGTGTGCAGAATACATGTATTAATACATGTATTACATGTATTACATTATCACAGCCAAAATGGCTGTGATAATGTAATAAATTCAGTATAATAATTTGGTCAAAAAATAGTCCTTAAATTTAAGATTTCTCCCTCAAAGTGTACTTAGCAAGATAAGCATACTTTGCAATTTTTGTGAAATTGGCTACATTTCTCTGCGACTGTATCGATGCGCTTAGAACTGTGCCAAGTTGTAAGTTTGTGTCGCCCTATTATGAGCTACACCGTTCAAAACTAAATATTCAACAAGTAATGGAACCTCTCTGAATCGGACACCCCAGGGTGTCCGGTGAAGAGAGGTTCCACATTAAAACAGACAGGTGACTACTTCAATATAAGCATGGATGTTCTGCGGTTGGAGAAAAATAGAAACGAACTATATCAAAATTACACACAACTAAGTGTTCTATGTTTCCGGTGTAGATAGGTTCTACTGTTTATCCCGTCAACACAGTGCTTATGTGCCGTGAAACACGGTGCCGTGAAACATTTTTGATATCCTGTCAATACGCCCTAATCACTGCGTATGAATATGTGCGGTGGCTGGGGTTATAGTTTTGCATTTTACAGCCATTTGTAGATGTTGACGAGATAAATAAAATAGTAGGTTAGTGCCGTAAATGGGAAAAATATCTGGCGCGGCACGGAAACGGGACGTGCTCGGCAGAGCCTCGCCCATCCCGTTTCCTGAGCCTTGTCAAATATCCGAACCACCTGTTTTCCCAGCGCTCACAAACACGATGTTGAACCGGTTGAGAGCAGCATATGTCCGGATCAAATGCCGTTTCACATATTTTCATAATGATCGACTACTTCTATGTTGACTAACAAGCGAACATTGTAGACGGTTATTCGATGTTGCTGCTATAGGTCTGTCTCAAACGTCGTAAGGTATCTAGATCCACACATGCAGGCAATTGACCAATCCTATCAATTATCATATTTAGCAACATGGGAGCAGGTATGTGATTGACTACATATAATGTATAATGTACCATTTTAATGTCTCGTGTGCATGTATCATTTGCATGTATCATTCCATGTATACTTTTAATGTATAATTCACATGTATCGTTTCATGTATATAGTAAATATATGGTTAGTGCCGTCGAATATAAAATATATTCGGTTGAGCCTTAGACAGCTAAAGCTAGCCCCAATAAAGTTGTCGTTGAGAACCCGAATATATTTTATATTCGACGGCACTAATCATATATTTAATTTATACCGCATATTGAACTTAATTGTTTGAACATGCGTGACATCATGTTTTTGAAGTCATTCCGTTGCCATACGTCACAAATCTAGCGACATCATTCAAAGCAAAATTGCGGCGTCCATGCTTGGTAGATTCGCAAAGTATCTGATTAAATCTTCGATTGATTTACGATGAGCTTCAATATTGGCTGGCTTTAGACACCACAGTTGTCATAATAACATCATGACGGACATGTCTGTGGCGTTGGTTATATCGCATATACAGTAAAAATGGACAAAATTCAGCTGAATCGACAGCGATTTAGATTTTAAAATCCGCCGCCATCCGCCGCCATCTTGAATTATGGACGGACGTTGTGCTGGCTGCCTGAAGATGTTATTGAAAGCAGTCGTGGCCATAAAATAAAGAATTTCAGCGTAAAACCAGTGCATCTTTTCTATCTTCACTCATTCCACAGTGAACTACATTGCAACTGGAAACTGGAAACAGCAGTCTGTGTGTATGGTATTCATACATGACTGCCGTTGTTTGACACCGCTCACAGCACAGCCGCGTTCAAACGTACAGCGCGTGCTGTTTAACCATGGCTGTAGACAATGCTCATTCCGGAGCCAGGCCAACAGTTACCTAATGCATGTGTCTCATGACGCTTACGTCACCAGACCAGTTCACAACGGTCGCACTGAACGTTTTTAATTGATGCGGCTGCATCGCGCGACGTACCGAAAGTACCGAAAGTACTGCATGCATGCTCAGATGACACGATATTTCCGAAGAAAATGTAACTTTAACGTTCAACCATGTCCAGCCGTGGGTAAATGTTTGCCGTGACACTCGGGAACTGTTTGAACCCGCGGCCTACGGGTGTCAAGTTGTTCCCTCGTGTCACGGCAAACGTTTACCCACGGCTGGAAATTGTGGAACCTTATATTAGCGTATGTACATGACAGTGAAACATGTTAAACAGTTCAAGATCATTGCAAACATTTTTCGTAAAGTTTCCAATTCGAGAACTTGTGTTAATTTTTCGGAATCAATCTGAGTAAAAATCGCATGGACTGTCATATGCTACAGCGACTATTTGTTGAAGGGTCCAAACGATACAAACACAATTCGTCTAGGAGTGGGGTGGCAATATACTTTGCAAGTGTCTGTCAGTCCGTCCGTTTCTATTGACCCATCCAGCGAATTATTAGAGCGTTCCACTATTCATCTTTACAGTGTGTATGTTTCAAGACCACCAAGTGCACCAGTTCGGAACCTAACAGTAGCCTATTTCACCAACATTGCAAAGTATACACTCATTTATTTTCCCCGAAATGCATTATTTCATATAGAACTAACAACTGCATATATCTGATGATCATAAGTAAGGAGAATTATTATACTGAATTTATTACATTATCACAGCCAAATGGCTGTGATAATTTAATACATTCAGTATAATAAAAAATAGTAAATTTATTCTTAAATTGGAAATTTCTCCCTCAAAGTGTACTTAGCTAGAAAAGCATACTTTGCAATTTTGGTCAAATAGGCTGCTGATGTAGTTCTCTTTCCGATCTTTTTCAGCGTGTGGGTCACGTGATTTCTGAATGACGTCACGTCATGCTGTTAAATATACTGACAGTATATATCCTTAAATATCTTTCTGATGCAATGACGGATGTTTATGAAACATTGCGCAGCAAATGTGAAACTGTGTGTCATATTGCTTATATCTCGTAATTCTGTCGTTTTGACGAAACATCGGTTACCTTCAATGTAAATGAAAAGAGGACGTGAGTGTAGGAAATATACGGTACTCGTGAAAACTGTTATATGAGCACGCATGAAACACATATTAAATAATCGTCTTTGGTGCGCTTTTCATGTATCATCACAATTCATCAGTTTCTTAGAAAGAATATCTACTGTAAAATGACGCCACATATTACGCCACATCGGAAAATGTTGTTCGAAAACCACGTGATCCCATACCCTATCACCATTTTATATTTCTATATGAAATTCCCATTTTTTTTCTTTTTCGACAAACCTTATATTACCATCAGAAAATAAATTGCCGAGAATGGAAAAGCCGTCACCACGTCGGACTTTCCCAGCAATCACTTCTTATAGTTTCAAGCTAAATCAGTCTTATACCAAACGTTACTAACGTTAGGCATCAGGGGCCTGTTTCACTAAACTTCTTACGACTAAAATGTTCGTAAGTTCAAATTTAAGATCGTCTGTAAATTTCGATTTATGGATTTACATTTATTGAGCATAGGCTGCATATGCAGCCTATGCTCAATAAATGTAAATCCACTAATTGTTTACAAGAAAACATTGTTAATGTGAAATTTACAGACTATCATAAGTTTGCACTTACGAACATTTTAGTCGTAAGAAGTTTAGTGAAACGGGCCCCAGGTGATAGATAGATAAACTTGACTTCAATGATAATTGTTTCATAAGAGTGATGTGATATATGAGTATATCATATGTGAATATTGTCTTGATACTGTATACTACATGTATATGGTGCATTGAGTTGCCATCTCCGCCATCTTTGTATGTACAAGCCATCGTACAGTTTCACCACTTCGTGCGTTTGACACTTACAGCAAATAATATGACAGTAAACCAAATACAATTTGGTGCAATACATAATTGACAAATATGACAACGGCAAGCTATAACTATTATGCCAGCAAACTATACTAAAGACGAGTTATCTAAGCATTTCTCCTATCAATCTTAAAATAAATGTAAACGTGTAAACTTTCCAATCTGGTGCACAGCCTATGTTGCTTTACACGTTACCCATAGGTAAAGCCATCTTACTCGCATAGTAGGCGAGTAGACACTAGGGACACTACACTCAGGTAACTGCTTACATGTCACTGAATTTGATAGCTAATACGAGAGTACAGTAGTGGGTATATATGGTATGTGCTGTGTAGTTTGCCAGGTAAAAGTGATACACTGTGCGATTTTCTGTGTATGAGGTTATTTATAATGGTGGTTCGTGTTGTTAAAAACACAGGCACAAACTGAAATATTTTAAAGTTTGGTGAAATATAATTGATACGAGTCCGTTCTCCTGGTTGTTCTACATGTGATTAGCTACATTATTGTATCATATGTTCTACTTCACATTTTGAGTTCTTTGTCAAACGGCAGAACATGTGAAACTGGCTGATGGCTGGAACACATAAAGATGTCCGACTTGGCCATCCCATCTATACGGACACAGTAACATGGCAGTGTTCACATTTATGTTATACATATATTTCATCACATTTACGAAGCAATTATCTTTACATCAAACGATAATCAGGTATATAGTTGGTCCTTAATCTCACTGTACTTCCAGGTTTTTAATAGCATTGCTTATCCTGTTCTGGTAGGGTCCGGCTCCTCCATCTAATCTTCATAGTATTCCCTGGGTATTCCATGTTCTGTGTTACATTTCTATTCAGTATTTGCACATGGACGGACGGCGCATTACATACTTCCTGTGTGTAATGCTACGCGCAGAACTAGTTCGTTTAACTACAGTTTGGGAAATTATCATATTGCATACGGAGACAATGTCATACTCGTGCATAGTCAAATTCCATAGTCATGTGATCATCTACACAACCGCTTGCGTTATTCTTTCCAAGATGTCTAATTTTCTGAAGACATGTATGTCAATGTCAACTCGCAATCAAGCAGTGTGATTGGCTGAACTTGAGCTGTGGCACAGCTCAGGTTCAGCCAATCAAGCTACTTGACTTCCGGCACAATATTCGAGTATTTTGAAATGAAGAAAATAATAAGTATGGGCAAGATTAGCACAGGCCGTACGTAATACAGCAGTCACAATTTCGGCGTAGACACTTCAGCAATTACGCCAACATGTTGAATATCCTCTGATCTGTTATAGAGAATAGTAGGTTAGTGCCGTGAATGGGAAAAAATATCTGGCAAGGCTTAGGAAACGGGATGGGCGAGGCTCTGCCGAGCACATCCCGTTTCCGAGCCGCGCCAGATATTTTTCCCATTCACGGCACTAACCTACTATTCTATTTATCCCGTCAACACCTACTAATGGCTTTAAAATGCAAACAAATAATCCCAGCCACAGCACATATTCATACGCAGTGATTAGGTCGTATTGACAGGATATCAAAACTGTTTCACAGGCACCGTGTTTCACGGCACATACGCGCTGTGTTGACGGGATAAAGTCGGATCATTATCAATCGTCATAGCTTTCTCACATTAATGGATTGTTATTTCGCGCCAACCAGGTGCCTCGAGACAAGGATATCCGAATAGGCAAGCCCATGTGAGATTTCCTTGTCTCTCCCTGCATGTGTCTCTCACATCTAGCAACGGTACATTTTCTAATAGGGCAACATTACGGATAGTGATTCTTACAATTACAAGTCAAGAAGATTTTAGTCCTTATGCTCTATTATATATCAGGATATCAACTCATTGTGATTCAGGTGACCTTGACCTTCATTGGTGAAACAATCGCGCCGGCTATCGCCTATCTTGTAGTCTTGTGGAAAATCTTGCATATGATTTTATTTTTTCATAAAAAATATGAACAAAAAACTGTGATATTTTTGGTAAATGATATTCAAAGTTTACGAAATTCTCAGAGCGCTGAAAGTGTCGTCACATTTCAAGGTAAATTATGGAAAATATAATACATTAAGTAAACAGTTTTTCATGAGACAACTTCTTGGGTACTAAATTACGTGTTTTTGTTCTCATTTGTGGCGATGACTGGAGAAATGGGGCTTGTGGCAATTGCGACCAGTGTAAATCCAGACCAGCCTGTGCATCCGCACAGTCTGATCAGGATCTGCACTGATCGCCATTCATTCTGTGAACCATATTGCCTACTTCATAGATGTCTAATTTTCTGAAGACATGTATGTCAATGTCAACTCGCAATCAAGCAGTGTGATTGGCTGAACTTGAGCTGTGGCACAGCTCAGGTTCAGCCAATCAAGCTACTTGACTTCCGGCACAATATTCGAGTATTTTGAAATGAAGAAAATAATAAGTATGGGCAAGATTAGCACAGGCCGTACGTAATACAGCAGTCACAATTTCGGCGTAGACACTTCAGCAATTACGCCAACATGTTGAATATCCTCTGATCTGTTATAGAGAATAGTAGGTTAGTGCCGTGAATGGGAAAAAATATCTGGCAAGGCTTAGGAAACGGGATGGGCGAGGCTCTGCCGAGCACATCCCGTTTCCGAGCCGCGCCAGATATTTTTCCCATTCACGGCACTAACCTACTATTCTATTTATCCCGTCAACACCTACTAATGGCTTTAAAATGCAAACAAATAATCCCAGCCACAGCACATATTCATACGCAGTGATTAGGTCGTATTGACAGGATATCAAAACTGTTTCACAGGCACCGTGTTTCACGGCACATACGCACTGTGTTGACGGGATAAAGTCGGATCATTATCAAACGTCATAGCTTTCTCACATTAATGGATTGTTATTTCGCGCCAACCAGGTGCCTCGAGACAAGGATATCCGAATAGGCAAGCCCATGTGAGATTTCCTTGTCTCTCCCTGCATGTGTCTCTCACATCTAGCAACGGTACATTTTCTAATAGGGCAACATTACGGATAGTGATTCTTACAATTACAAGTCAAGAAGATTTTAGTCCTTATGCTCTATTATATATCAGGATATCAACTCATTGTGATTCAGGTGACCTTGACCTTCATTGGTGAAACAATCGCGCCGGCTATCGCCTATCTTGTAGTCTTGTGGAAAATCTTGCATATGATTTTATTTTTTCATAAAAAATATGTACAAAAAACTGTGATATTTTTGGTAAATGATATTCAAAGTTTACGAAATTCTCAGAGCGCTGAAAGTGTCGTCACATTTCAAGGTAAATTATGGAAAATATAATACATTAAGTAAACAGTTTTTCATGAGACAACTTCTTGGGTACTAAATTACGTGTTTTTGTTCTCATTTGTGGCGATGACTGGAGAAATGGGGCTTGTGGCAATTGCGACCAGTGTAAATCCAGACCAACCTGTGCATCCGCACAGTCTGATCAGGATCTGCACTGATCGCCATTCATTCTGTGAACCATATTGCCTACTTCATAGGCACATTATAGGTCCGTTCCATGATACAGGAGTGTGTTTTACAAGTACAATGTATGTGTTTTATCCCGTCAACACAGTGCGTATGTGCCGTGAAACACGGTGCCGTGAAACATTTTTGATATCCAGTCAATACTATTTTTGCATTTTACAGCCATTTGTAGGTGTTGAGGTATCACTGTGCTAAATATAGTACACATCGGCCAGGGGGTATGCTTTAGAAGTCCGGTATAAAAAAATAGTGCAGACGTTTTGAGGCCACAGACCCAGTTTGCTTGTAAATCCTGATCCATTACAGCCCAATTTTACTTGAGAAACATGTTGGGGTGTTTTTAACACCAGTTTCCAGCATATTTCTAGCATTTAAAAGAAATTACTGAGCCTGCTTGTCACGTGATGTGAACACTACGTCACATGACACTTTGATGATAAACAATATGGCGGACAGGACAATGTTGAAATTTTCTTTCTTAGGAGTAAGTGAACATATTGTTTAATTAGTGAAAATCCGGTGCAGACAGGTTGCAGGTTATGAACAGGTAGGTTCCACAGCATCCATACGAATAGTGAAAGTGTGAGAGAATGGCCATATTTGGAGGAATCGGTTAAGTTGTATAGTAAAACTAATTGGTGGTTGCTAGCCTTGACGGGATAAATAGAATCGTAGGTTAGTGTCGTGAATGGGAACACATATCTGGCGCGGCACGGAAACGGGATGTGCTCGGCAGAGCCTCGCCCATCCCGTTTCCTGAGCCTTGCCAGATATTTTTTCCCATTCACGGCACTAACCTACTATCTGTTAGTCGGATCATTATCAAACGTCATAACTTTCTCACATTAATGGATTGTTTTCTGAACCAAAGTATATGTTGTGACCACTCATTTGAACCGTATTCTCTATATTTGATCAGGAGCTACAATGGTCATAAATCCCATAAGCCACATTTTTCCAGTCACAGTCACATTTGTGTATCGTATGCACATTCTCTTTCCTTAGTAGCCTGTTTCGAAATGAGGAACGTGTGGCTGGAAAAATGGTGGAGGCATTTTGAGGTGCACAGTTCACAATATATTTAATATAATTTAGGTATACTGAACGCAATAATGTAACTTAATTGCCTGCGCTTCAGAGTTCAAATCGGTACGACAGACTTGTTTGGCAATACATACTAGTTTTGGCTATCTGAAGGTGTCATCCGAGAGACGGATCCAGCATTTGGGGGGGGGGGGGGGGGGGGGGGGGGGGGGGTGGTTGTCTAGCTGCGGAGGTAACTCTTACAATATGTACGGGAGTAATTGCAAGAGTTATTACCGTTCGCAACTAGGGGGTTGTCCTATTTTCGACCTCTTCGAAACGCACTTTCCTGTGTTTTACGGCATTTAAATTCAGACTCCAACTGGTTGAAAACTGTGATCTATATAAACTCCATGGCTGAACGGGGCCCCTGCATCCCGATGATATAGAATAGACTTGCCAGAGATTGGTGGTCAGTGTACAAAGTGCTCACTAGTGCTATGCACTCAGTTTGTCTGGTTGGAGGGTCCGACCCACGCTGGGTCGCCTTGGGGCGCCGTTTGGTAGTCGGGGCATTGGTGCCGACCAGGGACTCAGGAGGCCGTTTCACTAAACTTCAAAATTATGATAGTCTGTAAATTTCACATTAACAATGTTTTCTTGTAAACAATTATTGGATTTACATTTATTGAGCATAGGCTGCATATGCAGCCTATGCTCAATAAATGTAAATCCATCAATTGATATTTACAGACGATCCTAAATTTGCACTTACGAACATTTTAGTCGTGATAAGTTTAGTGAAACGGGCCCCTGATATTTAGGCTAAGTTCAAATAACTCCACTATACAATCGATTGGTGCCGACCCGATACACTGAGATTAAGGCTAATTTCGAACAAATTTAAAACCAGTATGCGATCGATTGAGTGCCTATAAAGTATGATTGCAAAACTACGTTGTTAGTCTTAGAGAGGTTCCAGATAAGATGCAACTCAGGTGGTGATCACAAGAAAGTTACAATATAATTATTGTCCCTTGCACCATGAACATTTGGAAAACAAAACAACAAGATTGCCGCCAAATAATGTTGTTTTATATCAATATGCGGCTCTGACTGGATACATGTGGCTTGTGGGGTGTGGAAGCAGTGTATATCCAAATAAATCTGTGCATCCGCACAGTCTAATCCGGATCTGCACCGTTCGCCATTCCATCAATCAGTGATTCCGCTGGGGAAAATAAAAAAATCGCCACTTCAAAAAAAAATAAAAATAAAATCCAAACAAAAAAATCGCCAATTGTTTATTTTTATCGCCAATTGCGAAAGTGGCGATCGCCAGCGAAATCCCTGATCGATGAACAACTGTCATGTTTCCAACAAGCATTATACATGTATATCGTTTTAATATGTCGATTGGTTTGGTTTGCGCTGGGTTTCGTGTATTTTGCAATAGGCAATGGTTATTTAATCTGCACAGAATCGTGACTGTTTACGCGAGATAATTTACCGGTAATGGCGGGTTTTTCAAATGCGCGATTGCACTCACCCATCACTCAGTCTATTGATGCTTGTCACTTAACCTGACTCATCCCCTTGCAGTCCACTTAACATCACAATGAGAGAGACGAGGCCGTGAGTGCTGGAGGGCGAGTTAGCGTGAGGGCGAAGAGGTGCACCCAGACCCATCAATTTGGTAGGTGTCAGACTTGTTTGTTAAATCGTGTAGCTCGCTCAGGTGGAGTTACCTTGTAGTAGAGATACTTCTTGTATTACTTGATACTTATAAAAGTATTGTGTAATACTGACAAGTACTTTGTTGTATCTATACGACCTTGAATGTTGGTGAGACGTTAAACCCATTCACTTTCGTCTTACGAGTACTTTACTTTATTACTGACCACTAGATAAGTCCGAGTGACAGTTGGACTTTTGTAATACCCATTGTAAGTCATAGCAGCCAACCCTCATTATTGTATTTGACTATTCTCTCATGGCACAGTGTATTGTATTGGACCATGCCATACTTGTATTATGTTTTATTGTTATCTGTACTGTATGCGTGCGTGTGTTCACTTATTCACCTTTACTTAGGACGTTGTTCATGTTGTATATTTCAGAGTGTAATCCTTGGAATACCCTTGACGAATCCTTCATGCCTTTGATCGGACGACTGATAGTACTTCGATAGTACTAATCCTACTACTTATTCTACGCAGCCATCTCTGCGTTGATACCTAATATATATTGATAGCATCTAGCGTGAACACACGTACTTCACACATAGTTACATACCGTATGTGTGTATAAACGATCGAACTTGCTACTTGTAAGCCTTCTATTCTTTATTATTACCAAAGGTAGAAAGAGCGAAAAGTCACATGTATACCAGCGCAAACGCATTAACATTCGATAGAATTGCCAATATTAGTAAAATCGTTTAGTGCTCTAGTGGGTAGATCTGCTGTTTGGTGATCGGACGGTCGTGAGTTCGAATCATGCCAAAGGCATGCTTTTATCTCTCGCTTTTACTATGTTGGCGCCAGAGTTAACGCACACATCCCGAAACAGTCGTGCATTTACTTTTACTCAACATTATAAAAAACTTCACTTTGAACATAATCATTGTGAAATGCATTCTGCACATTCGTGTGTTATTGTGAAAGTCCACCTCGACTCACTACAAATGCAAATATGTTACGGAGAACACCATGTCGAAAAATAGACCTCTCACTTCAGATAATAAACAAATAAATAAATAAACGTGGATGCATGTGGTTCATAATTACCATGTCAATTGTTGTTACATGTAATAAAGATGCATTAAAAAGAAAAAGAAAACACAAAAACAATATTTAAAAAAATATATAATGGCCAAAGTGAGGATCGAACGCATGCTGTGCAAAATTAAAATCAAGAGCCACCGTTGGCCGCCAGTTTACCCACTGCTCCAGTATGAGAAACTGTTTTGTCAATCGCAATATATCGATCATGACTATAGCGACTCGCCATAATAAACAGGGAAATACCTACAGGAATTCCATGTTTATGTATAACCAATGCTTATATAAACAAAGCATGTTAACAACGCCATGTCAGGGTGGTATACTTATACATTACGAAGTTAAACTATTAGTCACATTATTCTGTAGATATATGTGTTTATACACGTATATGATGCAATACTATATTATTTTACAATATTGTGTGTGATCAAAATGTCACATAACGTTATCTAATGACGTCAGTGTAATGACGCAACGCAAAGAAGTCCGCGTTCTTTTCAACATAAACTATTTGACATTTCACCATCGGCAAGCATAAAATGTTACCTGATACATAAAATAGCATGCCCCATTTGTCAGAACAGAATCTCTTATCTTTAGTGTGACATAAATTGCGAACGAGTTTCATAAATATCATATCAAAGGAAAACGAGTGTTAGATTATGTTTATCATATGACTTCAGCCTCCAAAGAGCAGAAAACTTGTAGATATCCATTACGTTTCAGTGAGCAGACGCCATTGACTATTTTCGCATCTAGTTGAAATCTCCACGGAAACAAATAGTTTTAATCCTAGCAATAAAATTATTTTATCCCGTCAACACAGTGCGTATGTGCCGTGAAACACGGTGCCGTGAAACACTTTTGATATCCAGTCAATACAATTTTTGCATTTTACAGCCATGTGTAGGTGTTGACGGGATAAATAGAATAGTAGGTTAGTGCCGTGAATGGGAAAAAATATCTGGCGCGGCACGGAAACGGGATGAACTCGGCAGAGCCTCGCCCATCCCGTTTCCTGAGCCTTGCCAGATAATTTTTCCCATTCACGGCACTAACCTACTATTCTGTATCTATTTTCTTTATTTCTGAACCAAAGTATATGTTATGACCACTCATTTGAACCGTCTCGGCGAGACGGTTCAAATGAGTGGTCACAACATATACTTCTGATGAGAAATAAAGAAATTATTGAGCCTTGCCGGATATTTTTCCCATTCACGGCACTAACCTACTATTATATATATAACTAATCCATACAACAGGTTCCTGTTCTTTGTAAACGCTTTATACTACCAAACGGGAACTCATTCGGACAATTGCAGTAATGTTAGTGAGTCACGGACGCTCCTAATGACGTTTAAAACATGATGACGTCAACGTCAAAATATCATTGCGTTGTCGCGCCATTACGGACGTCATTTGGAAAGTCTCAATTTTATTAATTTGACATAACGTTGGCATACAATACGCATACTTAATTAGGGTGATGAGGCCAGCCAATCAAATGCGCTCACGGTATTATTACGCGTGTGTCATAACACATTTATAAAATAGGTTATACATGGCATAACAAGGATGTCATGTGATGAATTATAGTTATCAAAAATGTCCAAAGTTTATGTGTGCCACCATGCATATCGGACACCAACAACTAAAGGCATTTGTTTTTAAATTTTGACAGGGTATCCTGCCGTTTATCTCTTGAAAATAATGTTCGTTAATAAATATAAAGCGCATACAAATATCTTGGATTGCTCATTCCTGTGGTTTACAGCAGACCCTATCCAAACCAGGGGGCCGTTTCACTAAACTTCGTATGACTAAAATGTTCGTAAGTGCACAATTATGATCGTTAGGATAGTCTGGACATTTCAACTGATGAATTTGCAGCCTATGATCAATAAATGTAAATCCAATAATTGCTTACAAGAAAACTATGGAAGGTCATATCCGCCATAATTATATTTGGCTTGATGCTTGCTGGCTGATGACATTTTAAGTTCTATCCGTCTTATTACAATTATATGTGGCTTGATGCTTGCTGGCTGATGACATTGTAAGTTCTATCCGTCTTATTACAATTGTATGTGGCTTGATGCTTACTGGCTTATGACATTCTAAGTTCTATCTGTCTTATTACATTTCTATGTATGTGGCTTGACGCTTTATTCATTCGTACAGTTTCAATGCGTTTATGTTGATTATATTCTAAGTAGCTTGATGCTTCATTGGTAGTGACATCCGGAGTTCCATTATTGATTATTGCATCGATGTTTTGCAATGCGTTTTGTTACCTCGCTAAGCCACGCCCCTTGACAACAATAATTGCAACAGTAATTTGGGAACAACCATTATGACGCCAGGTGAGCTGCTAAAACTTAAAATAGTTCTCCCTAAAATTATTTAATATGCTGGTACCTGTCCTACAATGCCTTGCTCTCTAAATTGGTTTCATGTCCCTAACAGTGTGCATGTAGATTGATGCCGCCTTTTCTGTTGCGGCATGTTTAGGTTAAAAGACACCAAATAGTTTAACTGTATATATAACCGAATCCCAACCAGTCTTTCCTACTTTCACTATTCGTATGGATGGTGTGGGACCAACCTCGTCATGTCAGGCGCGGATCCAGTATTTCGGGTCTGGGGGGGGGGGGGAGGGGGCGTAACTATTTTGCAATACTTGACTATATTATCGAACGAGCGTAGGATTGTAGTTCAGGTTGTTGTTGTTGTGACTGCTGTCAGATGTTGCTGCTGCTGCTGCCCCAAGTTTACCCCCCATAAACAATAAATACACAACGCGAACGTAGAAACGTGTCTTGTAACTTGTAAAAAATATTGTTTACATTATTTGGCCACGGAAACTCTGTTTACATCTCGTGACCAACAGGCTCAGTGTTTTCTTTTAAATGCTTCAAATATGCTGAAACTGGTGTCAATTGATCTAACCTTAAACCTATAGTGCTACAGTAGCGCTTTTCTACATGTCAACTATACGTACTATACCAATACAATGTCAACTATACGTACTATACCAATACTATACGTACTATACCAATACTATACATACGTACTATACCAATACTATACGTACTATACCAATACTATACGTACTATACCAATACTATACGTATACTATACCAAGACGATATGTTTTCTATACGATATGCATATAATATAAATGTACGGTATGTTTGTACCGTACATACCAACCAATATCGTATAGATATACCATTCAAATCGTACGTTTATACGATTGTTATACATGTGTATAATTCTGGTACGTTTGTATCGTACAAACATTCCAGATTATGGTATATTCATACCATATCCGTACGGATAGATCGTATATACGAACGGATATCGTATGTTTGTATAATATTCGTATAGTACGTTTGTACTATACGATGATACGGTACAAACATACCAATATTATATGATCATACGATATGCTCATTAAATATATCAATACTATACGATTACGATATGTATACGATATTAGTATATGCAAATAGGTAAGGAGCAGAAAAGCGCTACTGTATATGCCAAATTATAATATAGGGAGACATGCTTTTCTTTCAATCTGACATTTTTCTGGCAAAATGAACATTGATTTACCATTACCAGACGTACTAATTGACATTATTATACTTTTTAAATCTAACGCGAAATGCCAGTTTGATATCAGGGGCGATAACCGTGTTTCCTTAAAATGATAACGGAAGCAACTATTTATTCCATTTATTTATTTTTTGATGTGCAATATCATACTTTATGATATGTCGATAAAAATAGTTATTCAACATTTAGTTGATATCAATAATTTAAAAATACTGCATCATTTGCATATGGAACTAGCTTGATACCACCGCGAGTCTCTATGAGTACATGAACGATTCCTAAATAATTATATCTGTGTAGCTGGCACTCGTAATTTTTAAAAGTGGTGGACTAGTTTCAATTATACACTTATTTAATTTCCATAAAGAAAAATTTGTACCTACTAGATGGGACCCCAGCTTCAACAATAATTAAATCTATGTTTTAATTAGTCAAGATCCACAGCAGAATAAGTGCAGGTTATTGGAAAATAGGTCCCACAACATCCATAAAAAAATGAAAGTAGCAGAGAATAGCAAAATGTGTGGTAACGGGTTTGTGTTTTAGGGAAAATCAATGGTGATGGGCCACCTTAATCTGATCCCTGACGGTTATTGGTTTGCATCGGTAACGGGCCAGTTTGACAGTCAACCTGTGTAAGTTACCATATGTGTAACTTACTATAAAAATATGATTGTTTTCAATTACGTACATATGTAATATAATTATGAGGATACATGTATGTATAAAACACATTAGTAAGTCAAACACCATACATACGTATGCAATTTAGTTAATATAGATAGTAGTCCAGTATGAACACAATCGTGCTGGTGTTTTGAGGTCACTGACACAGTTTGCTTGCAAATCTTGATTCATTACTACCCAGTTTCACTTGAGGTACATGTGGGGGTGTTGGTCATGTGATGTAAACAGAGTTTACGTGGCCATTAACAAATGTAAACAATATTGGGGGACATTACGAGGTTGGATTTTTCTTTCTTAGGAGTAAGTGAACCTATTGTTTAATTCATGCAGAACCAGTACAGACCGGCTGCAGGTCATGTACAAGTAGGTCCCACAACATCCATACGAATAGTGAAAGTAGGAGAGACTGGCCTTATTGGATGGGATTCGGTTAAAGTATATAGTAAAACTATTAGGTGTCTTCTAACCTATACTGTGATAATTTGTGGGTGAAATCTTACATCAACACCGGCATTGGAGGTGTGACTTGAACAGCCAATCAGATGTCGGACTATAATTTATTAGAGGTAGAATTACTTGAGCGGATAGCAGTGCCATCTGACGTCATAATGACGCACTACTAACCCATATATTACTTGCATCATTCTGCTTGTAGCTTGATACTTACTTTCCGCTTGCGGCTTTCCGCTTTCGGACTGCGACTTGATGCTTACTTCCTGCGGCTTTGTCTTTACTGCTTTCGGCCTTATTCAAAGTGCTAAGTGCGTTGTTTTACTTTATATTGCAAATGCTTAGTGCAATAACACAGTGACACGAATAAGGACGTATCAATAATTGTAATGTAAATAAGACGAATGAACAAAGCAATCAGCTGAATGGACATGTAAGAAAGACAAATACAATTTCAACAAGCAGATTTCAAATGTAATAAATACAAATGACGAATGAAATAACCTGAATATAAGTTGTAATGTCATCAGCACGCAAGCATCAAGTCACATAGAATTATGGCGGATATTACCTTCCATAGAAAACAGTGTTGGTGTAAAATTTACAGACTATCATAATGTTGCACTGACGAAAATTTTAGTCATACAAAGTTTAGTGAAACGGGCCCCAGACATACAGGGAGCTCCCAGAGTGTTTGGTTTACAGAGGTTATGCTGTGTTTGAACCTCCGTTTTGGTAGCTTTCTTAGAATGCATCAGGCTGTGTTATTCCAGCTCTGTTTGATTTCTGGTTGCTAACGGTAACTCTTGCAATCTACTCCCGTACTATCGGTACGGGAGTAGATTTCAAGAGTTACCGTTCGCAACTATTTGATTTCGGAACTAACACGAATTCTCTGTCTGTAACGCAGGGAGACGCCCTGTGTTATAGACAGAGAATTCGGGTTAGTTACGGGATGAGGCCCTACACTGTCATTTAATCAATAAATTACCCGTCTTGCTTCTCACAAACAGTCAATATCCATATCAGAGGCAGTAACGTGTTGGAACATCAGACAGTAGATTGAACAGGAATGTCATAAGCCACATTTCTCCAGTCAGGGCCACATATGAGACACGCCATGTGATTTTGTGCCTTCGGAAAACTGTGTAATTTCATGAAATACGTTTACAAAATTGACAATATTTTCCATAAATGGCATCAAAAGTTGATAACATTTTAGAGTACATGCGGAATTATATTTCGCGGAATTATATTTCGCATGTACTCTGAACATTTTGTCAATTGTTTACTTTATTTATGAAAAATATTGTAAATGTTGTATTTATAATAAGAAATGTCTATTATCACGGAATGAGGACTAACATTTAACATACGCCAATGTTTGTAGCACAAATGTCTCTCAGATCGGCTTGCAATGCTGTTTTATTGATTTATTTGATTTAGTATTGACCTATCTGTAGCGGCCCATTCTTCCACCGGGGCCGAGTAGACCACTCGCCAATGTATCAAATGATCGTTTTGTTTCTGAACTGTCTAATGTATCAGCTTCATTGAAAAATGGCTGCCGCTTTCCAACCAACCCAGACGCCAGCGAATCAAATGGTAGCCTTCTCTTCCCTATGAGACCCGTTGCTAGACTATCAAATGGCAGCCTTCTCTTCCCTACGAGACCCGTTGCTAGACTATCAAATGGCAGCCTTCTCTTCCCTACAATGCCTGTTGCTAATGTATCGAATGGGAGACGACGCTTTCCAACTAATCCGGATGCTAAAGAATCAAAAGGCAACCGCCGCTTGCCAACAAGTCCCGTTGCCAAGGAATCAAATGGAAGTCGTCGCTTTCCAACAAGGCCGCTTGCGAGACTATCCATCATATAATATCGCTTTGCCGGTAAGTCGCTTGCTTCAACATCAGTTAAATCCTTCATATCCCCTGATCGTTTACCCACAATTCCACTTGCTAAAGTGTCGAAATAGCGGTAACGTTTTTCGGCTAGTCTGCTACCGTAAGGATTATACCACCGTCGTTTTTCTATTTTAAGCAACGGATCAGCACCGCCGGGCGCGTATTCTTCAGCTTCTCTTTCAGTTCGTGCTAGCTTCGGATTATTTTTTAGATCTGTATCTGCACCAAGCCCGAACCTGGAATGGGGAACATAGCAATCACTGGATAGGTCAAATGAGACACGCCATGTGATTTGTATCTTCGACATCTGCGTAATTTCATGAAATACGTTCACAAAATTTATAATCTTTGGCGTAAATGGCGTCAAATGTTGACAGAATTTTCAGAGTAAATGCGGAATTCCGCATGTACTCTGAACATTTTGTCAATACGTTTACAAAATTTACAATCTTTTGCGTAAATGGCGTCAGAAGTTGACAGAATTTTCAGAGTACATGCGGAATTCCGCATGTACTCTGAACATTTTGTCAATTTCAGACGTTATTTATGATAACATTATTTGGTTATTTACATTTATGAAACTATCGGAAAATTAAATGAAAATAATACAACCATGTGCAGTTGCGTTTACTGTAGTACGAAACTCATTTGGTCTGTTTAAAGTTTGCGTGCAGTCTTCGGACTCCATGCACTTTAAACAGACCAAATGTTTTAATAGCACAGTAAACGCATCAGCCTATCGTTCTATTCCTTAAGTATACAACAATATGGTGCGGGTACAACGTTGGTTGCCGGGTCTCCATCACGGAACAATGTGCCCTCCATACCATTCGGTTTACGGGTAATACGGGAAATCCGCAATACACCACCGCGTACTCTAATCTTGCCAATATCTGTATTTGAATTTACTCAATATACTTGAATAGTGTGCTTGAAATCAAGCTGCTACAGCTCAGGCTCGGTCAATCGAACCGCTTGATTGCGAATTGAGATCGCCCATATGTGATCAGAAACGTTGACATCTGGGTAAGTTCAATGTCGGATTGACTGGAAACTACATATCGATGGTCTAGTAACATAAGGTCGTAACTGCTATGCTGAAGCATAGCAGTTACGACCTTATTTTACTAGACCATCGATATGCTTCTGTATCACTATCCATGTTTTCATTATATACCCGCACGGCTTTCATTCCCAAGGTCAACGCCAAATGACTTAGAAAATACTTGTTGGTCGGACCAGGCGGCGGCCGGGGGTATCCGTGAGCTTCTGCTCACTGGCTCTAGTTTAATATATTCTGTTTGTCTTTAGTGGTGTACGTGTTAAATCACAAAGATTGACGTTTAAGGGAATATTTCTGAATCATCCAAATACATGTAGTTCTAAATAGTTCTATTTATTAGCGCTTGGGGAGCATACTTAACGTATGGCAAATACATTAAATATAAGTACTATAGTTACACCAAACAGCTAGCGGATGTTTTGAGTCAGATATAAATTAAGTTTATATTTGACTTTTGAGACACTACGTATATCGAACAATCAGTACTTCCCAAATCCGTTCAGTTATGCCGGGCACCCGGCAGGAAGGCAGTTGGTATTATTAAATTCAACTAGCTGGCGGCTCACCAACCGGCCATATCAGTCCGAGAGGAGGCTCGAACCTTCGACCTCCCAGTTGCGTGGCGGATGCCTTATCTACTAGGCCACAGTGATTGGTTGGGTTGGACCATTACACAATCCGGGGTGCCCGCAGTGCAATTATCTCATTTTTACAGTACCGCCGCCCCCGCCCCCAGCTAGTGGTGACGATAATTACGGTTTCTACTTCATTCATTCCGTATTACATTAAAAAAAATATGCCATATCTATATTGGTACATGACTGCAGCATGTTAAGTTAAACAACTTACAGCGCGAGTTGTTTGACCATGGCTGTAGACAATGCTCATTTTGGGGCCAAGCCAACACCTACAGTAGCGCTTTTCTGCAGGTCAACTATACGTACTATACCAATACTATACGTATACTATACCAATACGATATGTTTTCTATATGATATGCATATAGTATAAACGTACGGTATGTTTGTACCGTACACACCAACCAATATCGTATAGATATACCATTCAAATCGTACGTTTATATGATTTTAATACATGTGTATAATTCTGGTACGTTTGTATCGTACAAACATACCAGATTATGGTATATTCATACCATATCCGTACGGATATATCGTATATACGAACGGATATCGTATGTTTGTATAATATTCGTATAGTACGTTTTTAATATACGATGATACGGTACAAACATACCAATATTATATGATCATACGATATGCTCATTAAATATACCAATACTATACGATTACGATATGTATACGATATTAGTATATACAAATAGGTAAGGAGCAGAAAAGCGCTACTGTACGTAATACATGTGTCTCATGATGTTACTAGAACGCGCCATTACGTCGCCATACCTGTAACCTATTTCACCAACATTGCAAAGTATACTTTTCTAGCAAAGTATACTTTGAGGGAGACATTTTAAATTTAAGGATAAATAAGTGTTATATTATACTGAATTTATAACATTACCAGAGCCATTTTGGCTGTGATAATGTAATACATTCAGTATAATAATTCTGCATACTTTTATTCATCAAATATAGTTGTTAGTTCTATATGAAATAATGCTTTTCGGGGAATATAAATGATTACTCCCTCAAAGTATACTTTGCTAGATATGTATACTTTGCAATTTTGATGAAATCGGCTACAGTTCACAACGGTCGCACTGAAATTTTGAAATTTATGCAGAAGATGGGGCACCTGGATCACGCAACGTATACTGCGGCCCCGGAATATTTATGTGTCCAACAATGTCCTTATAAACGCAAATAGTTTTGCAATACAGAACACTATACATACGTTTTCTTGTTGAAAATCTGTAAATGTCTGAACATCTTAAGGATGTTCAGTCCAGAGAAGTGTTACCATCATGACCATATACCGTGAGATTGTTTCACCAATGTAAGAATAATAATAGGAAGGATGTCCTTCAAGATCTGTAAGTACCGATGTATGTGTGGTATACTGATACACAAACTGTAAATATGACGTACGAAGTGTCTTCTGGTGGAATAGAGTATTACATACAGTGGAACATCTCTAAACCGGACGCCAATAAACACATCTGATCTTCTTTTTGATGTGTTTCTTGGGGTCTTTTATCGCAGGTGTAATGTCTGTATATGTCCGCATAGCACGCAACTATGACTCGGATGATCAAATGTCTGTTTAACAGTGAAACCTCTCTAAGTCGGACATCCTGGGGACCTCCCAGGGTGTCCGGTTTAGAGAGGTTTCACTGTATTACATTGTACGTAATCAGTTGATGCTACATTGCGTAGCGGCTTCATATTTCACACATGCATTCATCTGATGGCCTTCTACCATGTTGTGACAAGTCCACGATCATTGGTCAAAGGCACTTACTTAGTACATTTAAAACCAATTATTTATACTTTCTGTTTCCCTTCACTTAGCTGCTTCATATTTCGCACGTGCATTCCTCTGATGATCCTCTATCATGTTGTCTTCAAATGTGCTATGGTTATTTTCTTTGACTGCCAATGGGGGCATTCGTGTGCCAACATGCCACAGTTCTAGTTTATTATAAAGTGCGTTCTGAATGGAGACAAATGAAAATGTGTCCGAGCGCTATTGGTCGAACGATGCCACCTGGCGTTACCGAATGACGTATGTGAAATCACACGCAATGTAAACACGCCAGCGTGTCATTCAAAACAAACAAAACACGTTTATGCATGCGCATGTTCCTGAGGGCCGTTTCACTAAACTTCGTACAACTAACATGTTCGTGAGTGCAAATTTAGAATCGCCTGGAAATTTCAATTGATGGATTTGCATTTATTGAGCATATGCTACATATGCAGTATATGCTCATTAAATGTAAATCCAATAATTGGTTACAAGAAAACATTGCTGATGTGAAATTTACAGACTATCATAATTTTGCACTTACGAACATTTTAGTCGTACGAAATTTAGTGAAACCGCACCCAGATGCATGCACTACTAGGCTAGTGTTTTTATATATAAAGTATATCAATGCTCTGCTTGGAAACATTAGGAATTCCCCGTCGACACTCTGAATTCCTACGTGTTTCCTAGCATTGCCTGATACAATTGGTACAAACATGGTATTATATGGGCCCCAATGTATTCTTGGAACCCATGTATTATCTACATACAGTGGAACCTCTCTAAAACGGACACACAATACACACATGTATCATTAGTTTTGTATAGCTTTCATTGTCATTTTTCTAGATTATAATGCATGTTGATGATCGCAATGTACGCATGTACGTCTTTGAGAGACAATCTGACTGAAATACAGTAGAGCATCCGGTGTCCGGTTTAGAGAGGTTCTACTGTCCTGAAATTACAACGACAATGGAATCATTATAGGAAACAAACAGTATGCTTACCGTGTCATGCATAAACAGGAAATAGCTAGTAACGACTGAGACAGCATCGTGTTCTTCGTATTACGGTTTCTGAAAAGAGAATTTCAAATATTTGGCTGTGAATGGAGAAATGTGGCATGTGACTTCTGAACAGTGTAGCTCGTGATCAAATAGATCACATCTGTATTGCTTATTAGAAGCATGTTGGGTGTTTCATTTATGGAATGGCGAACAGTGCAGATCTTGCTCGGACTGTGCGAATGCACAGGCTGATATGGATCACAATGGTCGCAAAACCCATAAGCCCCACTTCTCCAGTCACAGCCACAAGTTTGTAAATAATATCGAACATCACATGGCACTGATCTTGAACGGAAATAGTTGATCCCATGCAGCACGCACGCACGCACGCACACGCACGCACGCACGCCGCACGCACACACGCACGCACACCCGCATCACGCACGCACGTATTTTAAGAAGTTGAATTTATTGCACATTTCCGGCAACCAAAAAAGGAATGAAACATTATCATTTTTGTTTTATGTAATTATATATTACCCATATATAACAAACAAATAAATCGTTTCAGACTTGTTGGTACGTTTTAGAAACAGGGCCGGATTGATTAGACCTGAAGTCATATGTGACATTGACTTGAGAAATTGGGGCTTATGTGTTTTGCAACCAGTGTAGATCCAGATCAGACTGTGCATCCGCACAGTCTGATCATGATCTGCACTGTTTGCCATTTCATCGATGAAAGGTCATGGTTCTAACACGTAATACAAGTCGTTATCTGGCTACAGGAGTGTGCTATTTGAACAGGAGTTACCAATTCAGCTGGGGAAAATAAAAAAATCACCACTTTTTGATATTTTTTTTCGAAAATTGTAATTTTTTATCGCCAATTGTTTATTTTTATCGCCAATTGCAAAAGTGGCGATCGCCAGCGGAATCCCTGAGTTACACTGGTCACAAATCCCATTAGCCACATATTTCTAGTAACTATGTAAAAATTCCTTTCTCCAGAATAATCTCTAAGGAACTATTTGTTTTTTCACCCGCGGACAAATCACACACGTTATGGTTATAATTAAGGAATAAAGCCATGAGCTGTTGTGTTACTGGGGGTTACAATACATTTGGTCTGTTTAAAGTGTGTGGAGTCCGAAGGACTTAGTGGTAAAATGGTTAACTGGAATACCATTTGGAATAGTTTTTACATAGGGTACCTAGTACCCTGTGTATTGGTTTCGAGTGGCTCATTTAACCACGCCCCCAACCCCCCTCGATGGGCACCTCCGTAGTGATATGTGATATTTTGTGCAGATTCTGATTATACCATATGCATTGTGTTACTCATCCTTTCATTGCAGTTTTGAAACCGCTAATTGAAAATAATATTATGAAAATTACTTGCACTGCACAATATCAACAACGGATGTTCTACGTACAAAAATACATCGGATTATTTTGTTGCGCGTGATTTGCCCCCATTTGCAGCACAAATCGTGCGGTAATCGCTAAATTTAGTAACAGAGTTAACTCCCCTCCGAATACTCTCCGAAACAAGCGACGCGTTTAACACACAAACTACATAAAGTTTGACCTTCCGACAGCCTATTTTTATACTCACCCGACACCTGTGCGAAACAAAACTCGTGTAGGTCTAACTGATGTTTAATCCTCATTCTCTCTCTCTATCGATGGATTTACAGTGGATTTTAGTGACATTCCTGAATTCGGCCGGATTGACATTTGTCTATGGTGGCCAATACACGCCAACATGAGTGTCAATTCTACGTTCAGGGAAGGGGGTCAATAAGTCAGTATTTAAGGTGATAACTTACAGTCAGGGAACAAATGAATGACAGTATAGCACATCCAGCGTATATTAATACCCATATTAATGCAAGTACTGAAATACGACAAAAACAAATCTAACAAGTTTGGGCTTCCATACATTGAAAATTTTGTCAGCGGTTTTCCCAATGACGTCATTTGTATGTTTTAATATACTCGATCCGGGGCCAACTATTTCATTCACAAAACAGAAGTAAACTTGGCGATGTACCGATAAGGAATTTTCAGGCGCGACACCGCTTCCGTGGCTGAATTATTGTAACTATTGCTCTTCAATCAGTTTTCAATATATCTATAATGATCATAGATATCTGGAATCTGTATTTATACTTGAATTGATGATGTCTTATATATGTGTTACCGTATCTTTCTGATATTGCTATGCATAATCTGTAATGGTGTTGAATGTTTTGGTACATACTGTAGCATTGCATACTGAACTTTAAGTTGTGCCATATCAATAGTTTACCCCTTAACAATTAAAACGCTGAAAAATAAAATTGCCATCTGCTCATTTTGTATATTTTAATCTCTTTAAAGACCTGTTTTGGCAGCGCAGTAGAATCGTCTCGGTATGTTTTTGAGGAGAAAATATAAAAACATTCAAAACAGCAGACGACAATTGTCGTTTCCAGCGCTTTAAAGGTACATGCCCACTCAGTAAGCCCAAAATGTAATTTATAGGAATTAAATAAGTGTATAACTGTGTCACTATTCCACCAGTTCTAAACGTTACAAGTGCCCGCTATACAGATATAATCATTTAGTAGTATTTATTTTACTGATAGTGACGCGCGGTGGTATCAGGCTATTTTCATATGCCAATGAGGCATGATATTTTTTAATTATTTATACTAAAGATATACGTCACCTGAAAAAATAATATTTTCGACAGATTTTAAAGTATGATCATTGCACATCATAAAATAAATACAGAGATTAAATAGTAATGTCCGTTAACATTATAAACAAACACGGTTATCGCCCCTGATATCAGTGTGTAAATTTACATCTGATATAAAATGTATAATAATGCCAATCAGTACGTGGGATAATGGCGCATGAATGTTTATTTTGCCAGGAAATGTCTCAGATGATGTCTCTGATGTAAAGAACATTTTGTACCTACTGAGTGGGCATGTTCCTTTAAGGGTTAATGAAACTGCAACACCAACAATCAATCAATCAATCAATCTAGTTTAATCTTGTAGTACCCTATGTTCAGTACTTTCAGTACTTTGATTACATAGGGTATATCTTGTAGTACCCTATGTTCAGTACTTTCAGTACTTTGATTTAAATTTCACAAATGATGAGACCAGACCGAGAGCATCACCAAAATATATGTACACAGAATGTATTGTAACCCTAGTAAACGCAACAACCCATGTTTTTATTACTTATATTTACACTGCGTTTTCAGATAGTTTCGAAAATGTAAATAACCAAAAGTGGCTTTAAAATAATAATCTTGGTTTACGTCATTTTGTCGCAATTCCTGGAACAGCGACGTTGTGAACGTTAACCAATCAACAATAATTCCAGCACAAACATATTTACACAATTCCCTAACATTTGATTGGCTCGTAGTAAGTCTCTGTCCAAAATTTATATCCCAGTAAACTCCCACGCCGAACTACTTTCCGTAACCGTGAGGCGCAGTTAAAATAATTCTTAAGAAAACGGAAAATAAACACATTTTCTTGATAAATTTATTTCAAATGCTGCAATTATAACATTACGCAAACACGTCTTATTTGGAATTAATAAATCACTGAACTACTTTCGGCAAGGGAGATAATCAATATCACGCGAACTATTTTCATACGAGCCAAGCGGATTGTTCTGTTTATGATTAGGATATATAGTTTTAAGCTATCTCCTGTGATATATAATGATACATTACTTTGTTATGTTATGGGTACTAATACATGTTGTTTCAATAGCGTATCTCTGTAACGATATTGTTGTAGATGGAGTTGCAAATAATTTAATAATTATTACGTTCAAATGGTGGCGTAATACTGATAGCACTTCTGTATAACTGTGATTGTCATAAATGGCGTAACAGTCGTGAGGTTAAGGTCGCCGACTTCAATGATTTAATTACCGATTCCCGAAAGGGTCGGGGTTTCAAACCTCGACGTGGTACAATTTTTTTCTCTCCATATATATTATTTTTGTGATTTTAATATTTTTTAATATTTTCACAATTTTATGATTTTAATAAAAATACCTATAAATTGATAGAAACTTACCAACAATTAAAGTGTCTGTCTTTAAGTAATATATACACAGACAGTTTGTTACTGATGTTTTAACTTTAAGTAATATATACACAGACAGTTTGTTAATGTTTTTTTAAGTTTGAGGTACTGTCTATACTGTCTATACCATATAATGTTTTACTGTCCCAAAATCTTTTTTTTTTGGCTGTCACAATTAATTAATTTTCGGACAGCAAACATTTTTTTATGAATTTGAAATAATTATTGTCCTCCATCTGCTCACAACACTGTTCGAACTGCGCCTGTGGCTACCACGATCAGAATTCACTGGCCGCAAACACAGTAGCCATCGGCGTCTATTTATTAAATTATTATTTTGTATTTAATTTGAATTCCGCTGCATTTTGTGTCAACACCATTTACAGAAAATATTGGTGATTTTCTAAACGAATATCGGAGAAATGCGGCTATATATTTTGTCAATTTTCAACACCATTTACGGAAAAAAGATTACTGATTTATTAAAACAATATCGGCACAACTAAATACGGTGATAGAATTTTTGTCAACTTTTCAACACCATTTCCGGAAAATATTACTGATTTTCTAAAAACAATATCGGCGCGAAGGTTGTACTGACAACTACTCTTTATTTTAAAAATAACCAGCCGTCTAATAGATCTGTGTATAATCGAGAGTATATCGTTAATTGTCATGTTGTCTTCGACAGTGAGGTGTTGCGGCAAACATCAAAACGACACGTCAATTTCAAAACATTGCCTAAGGGTCACAGCTGTGTGGTGTCATCAGATCAACACCTCGTCACACACAACTACGCATTATCGATTTTTTCCCCACACAAAGCGACGTGTATTTACAACTAGATCTGTGTAATGTGTCGGGTGTAGCCAAAGACCATACATAAATTCGTAATTAGTCACAGATGTAGCCTTAAAATATAATTGATTTCCTTAAATTACGTCCGCATGTTGACAGATATTTCAGAGCAGACGTCATCGTAATTTGCCGTTATTTATTTCCAAAAATTAACCATATATTCTGTAAATGGCGTTGAAAGTTGACAATAAATTAAGACCAGATCAGTACGTCAAATCGCTATCGACGACAACTGACGATCCGATGAGAGAGTAATACCGTTTAAGCGTATCCAATGTTAAATATACATCGTTATTTTTTTATGACTTACGTAGTTTTTACCGAGAAATTCAAACCGTTTCCAATTATTGGGGAACATAATATCATGATTAGCACATCGTTTCACTATTAAGCGGTGGCTACTCAGGAAATGGGATCACACGGTCTATTGTTTACACTGGATTAATGGCGGCCTCCATGAGGTCTCAGGTAAATCTTATTTTTCAATAATACGACTGTGGTTTCTTCCTTTTAGTGATAACCATGTTCCAGCCGTTAACACTTATTTAGCAAAATTACTTAATATGTAGTTAGTCTGAACATTCTGCAGAGAAATCTGAATTGGACGGAATCGAGCGTTGTTTAAACTTAGTCCGGTTCATATTCACAGGTCAAAATATGAACTGAAAATGGCGCTTTGTGTGACAGAAATCCGTACGCGGACGAATAAAAAAATATTTTGTTATAAATATCACATACAGCGAAACAGCGGTAGCATCTACTGTTTTAATAATATGCATACATATTGTAATTAATGTTTAATAGTGATATACTTATGAATAATATACGATACTATGGTTTATACTCTAGCACTATGTTTTTAGGCTGTGTGATTTGCCTCAATATAAACTGGATTAATTAATACTTATATTCATGCGCTTCATGACAACATCATTACATTTAAAATATACAAATATTACTTAAAGGGGTACCGATATGATACATTTTAATAATATAAATATTGAAAATACACATTACAATCGCTTACAACATAAGTTATTGATTGAAAATAGTCACTGCATCGTGACCTATTTGACCGCATTACCTATTGCGCCAACCTCATCAAACCCGCTGTTTACATAGGTAACCGGGGGTTTGGTGAGGTAGGCTCGCTAATACAATGTTTGCGTAATGAGGAATGAATGGCCTTTTTGTGGAATTTATCGGGGATATAAACTTCGTCCAGTATTCCCGCGACTTTTCCAAGTTTATACCCCGATAAATTCCACAAAAAGGCCATTCATTCCTATAATAGTTACACCTTCTATAAATTCATAATGCAGACGCCCATTCGATGTATTGCGTTTACATCCCAATACAATACATTAGACACACGTGACGCCGCGCGATGTTATAGGAATGAATGGCCTTTTTGTGGAATTTATCAAGAAAATGTGTTTATTTTCCGTTTTCTTAAGAATTATTTTAACTGCGCCTCACGGTTACGGAAAGTAGTTCGGCGTGGGAGTTTACTGGGATATAAATTTTGGACAGATAATTGCTACGGGCCAATCAAATGTTAGGGAATTGTGTAAATATTTTTGTGCTGGAATTATTATTAAATACACGTTTGATGTATCCATTTCTTATTAATATAAACCACGTGGTATTCGTCAAGTATACGGTATACCACACATTGCGTAAATGACGCTAGCCGATGTCAAATATATCAGTATTTGTCATTGCGCCACTGATATAGTGTAGTGAAAATATATTTAATTTATTTCCAATGATAAATCGTAAAGAATACTTAGATCAGTTTTTATTTTAATTGGATGTGGCCACGACGCCCACTATTCACGTAAGACGAGATGATCTTTGGCGTGTGAAATGGAGATAAGGATTGTTTATTAGCCAATACACGCTGTTTAGAATAATATACTGCTGCCATAAACATTATGCGCGAAATGGAAAGGATTTATAATAACTGTCTGTTCCACTTGAAATCTGTCAATGGGTATTGGAGAACGCAATGTGTATGCTCACGTGGTTACAACAACAAAAACAATGGCTGAAAGTGTTGAAAGCTCGCCCACTCCACAGTTAGTATTATTTGATATTTTCCTTAATATGCAACGGATTTTGATGAAATATGGCGCAGCAAACGCGTCTTCATGAGCTGCATTTGGTGGTACCCGGAGTTCGGCACAGACTTATGTCGTTTTTGCGAAGAATCGATTTCCGTGTCGATAGACACGGAAATCGATTCTTCGCAAACACGACAGAAGCTAGGGCCAAAGTACAGAGACCACCAAATGCGGCTTATCAAGACGCGTTTGATGCGCCATATTTCATAAACATCCGTTACATAATAAGGACAAAATAAAAGAAAACGTTTTGAGTCGGAGGGCTTCGGAAAGTTTCAGTACTTGTTGTTAGTTTAAACATATTTTATTTGCATATTGTTTACAAGTTCAGTGTCAATGTCAATGTTACTATATACAGTACTATACACATGGGATTTGATTGAAAGCAAGCTTATTTAAATCCTCTCCCTACAAATGTACTTCTTGTCGTTGTTATAACCACGAGATTATACACTTTGGAACAGTTCATGCTCAGCCAATCAAGTTGTTTAATTTCAAGTTCAATTTTCAAATATTTTGAAACAAAAATAAATACAAATATTAGCGAAACTAGCGCTGGCGGTGGTGTAGTGGTGAATGGAGAAATGCAGCTACAGTGGAACCTCTCTAAACCGGAGACGCTGGGTGATCCCCGTGGTGTCCATTCTACAGCTATTCCACTTTAAATCAGACATATGACTATGCAACGGTACTTTGCGAACTTGAACAGGCATTATCATCATACATATGCACCAATGAAACACATAAACTTAAGGCTACACAGACTACCTGTGTGTCCGGTTTAAACACATAAACGTAAGGCTACACAGACTACCTGTGTGTCCGGTTTAAACACATAAACTTAAGGCTACACAGACTACCTGTGTGTCCGGTTTAAACACACAAACGTAAGGCTACACAGACTACCTGTGTGTCCGGTTTAAACACATAAACGTAAGGCTACACAGACTACCTGTGTGTCCGGTTTAATGGGGATCTACTGTATATGACAGTTTTCTAATGCACTCTATAGATATCCCGCAATATGATTGGCTGATGGTCATACATTACAGGTATATCATTGTTGATGAACGGTCGCAAATTATTTCAATATGTATTCCTACGCCAATTGTAAAGGAGTGCATTATTATGTTTTGTGATATCCATAGTCTATTTCACGAAACCTGCACACTTTTTACGGCTATATAAACAATGCAAAAACAGTATTTTTTTCGATAATATTATCTTTTATCAACATTTATTTCATCTTTTTATTTTTAATCATATTAAATCATCTCTCATTTCAGATCCTCTAAATATTAAACTCGTTAACTGCATGTACTTTCATAAGAAACGTGGTTCTTATGTTCTGGGAGAAAAATAGGTTAACCCATTCACCCCTATGTACAATGTAACTGGAATTAATTACTATGTGCTCATTTTCAACTACAGTGTAACCTCTCTAAACCGGACACCCTGGGAGCTCCCCAGGGTGTCCGGTTAAGAGAGGTTTCACTGTAAATCAGACATTTGGTCATTCTGGGCCACAGGGGCCCGTTTCACTAAACTTCTTACGACTAAAATGTTCGTAAGTGCAAATTTAAGATCGTCTGTAAATTTCAATTTATGGATTTACATGTATTGAGCATAGGCTGCATATGCAGCCTATGCTCAATAAATGTAAATCCAATAATTATTTACAAGTAAACATTGTTAATGTGAAATTTACAGACTATCATAATTTTGCACTTACGAACATTTTAGTCGTACGAAGTTTAGTGAAACGGCCCCCAGGTGTGTACTCTGCGATCAGAAACAGATAGTATCACCTGGATTAAAATGACCGAGAAACTCATCAACAATAAGATCACAGGTGTTGTCTTAGTGTCCGGTTTAGAGAGGTTTCACTGTAAATCAGACATTTGGTAATTCTTGGCCATAGGTGTGCACTCTGCGATCAGGAACATACATTATCACCTGGAATACAAATATTTGTACACACTAATTAATGCTGCTAGTGGGATCATCTGTGCCCCATGGACACATTTCTAGGTTTTCACTAGCTATTTTCACCGCCTTCTACTCATTTTGTTGTACAGTGAAACCTCTTTAAACCGGACACCCTGGGGGTCCCAGGGTGTCCGGCTTTGAGATGTTTCACTGTAAATCAGGCATTTGATAATTCTGAGCCACAGTTGCGTGCTACGCGATCACTAACAGACATTATCACCAGAGATAAATGACCAAGAAACTCTTCAAACTAAAATCACAGGTGTTGTCTTGGTGTGCGGTTTAGAGGGGTTCCACTGTAAATTCGGTTTCACCGAAAGGAACGGATCGTCTTTTATTCATGCATTGTTATTCAATAACTCACATAACCCAATACCATTAATTCCATATCCTATTAACCGATGGACGATAAAGTAGGATAACGTTGGATAAAACTCGTTATGCAAAGCTGGGATCGCATTCCTAAATAAACTTAAATTAGACAGCCATGTGACCATCCTTTAACCCTTCCTACGCTGTTGACGGAAATTTCCGTATGCTGTTTTTCATTTTTGCTTTAATTCTTAACAAAAAACTGGTTTTGACAGCACATGACAATCGTCTCCACTGGAGACGATTCTCATGTGCTGTCAAAACCAGGTTTTTGTCGAGAAATATTGAAAATAAAACATTTCCAGCAGACGACAACATTTAATTCAGCGTAGTAAGGGTTAAAGAATAACAACATCACGTGGAATTTTTTTGTCAGTTCGAACGCAAACCTCCAACATTTTTTCAAGTTATGTGAGCGCTCGAAAATGATACCGTACACGTGACTGTGACTTATTGGTTTTGCGACCATTGTATGTCCAGATCAGCATGTGTATCGGCACATTCTAATCAGGATCTGCACTGTTCGCCATTACATCAATGAATCACACGTCATGCTTCTAACAGGCAATACAGATAATTGTCATGCTACAGGGTAGTACTATTTGATCAGGAGCTACACTAATCACAAATCCAATAAAACCGAATTCTCCAGTCACAGCCAAATATAATGAGCGCGGTCATAGTATCAGTGGCAATGCCTCGTACAGAATATTCAGCAGTTACATGTATGCCACAATTTAGAAACTCCGACAAACGTGTTAATCAAAACTTCTACACTGTAAATGTTTACGCAAAGCTGTGAAAGTCAAGAGGTCAATGTCATATAAAGAGCAGCATGGATGTGTGCAAATTATAGGTTACCATAGCTGCATAAATTCTCCTATATTTGGCGCACATTTTTGGAGCCTGAATAAATGCAACATTTATCAAAATTCGGAAATATAAACCAGACCGACAACCATCGGCCTGCTTCCTTTACTGGGCTGTATATCCCGGGTATGGTAAGATGTTCGAGCCAATTCCCACCCTTAAATATAAGCCGAATCGAATCGAGTGTGCAGTGTACGTCACAGAAGCAAGTCGTCAAAATTATCATCAAAAACCTCGTCATCATTGCTCATTCTGTAGCGTGAGACGTTACCTGGGAAATAAAACCCCAGGCTATAGTGACTTTAGATATCCAGTTTATCAGGCAAGGCCAGGAAACGCGTAGGAATTCCGAGGCTAGCCTCGGAATTCCTACGCGTTTCCTAGCCTTACCTAATAAACTTCATATCCAACTACACTAGGCTAAGTATGGTATTCCCTATGTGTGGGAGCTTGTGGTTTACGTAATGGTAATATAGTTGTCCATCTCGTAATGTCATTTATTACGGATTATTGTCACCGTCAACTGACAACGAATCAATTTGGGGTACATTGTATATCGCCGCCGACGTATATATATAGAAAATACATGTCTCGTTTTTGTTGATATCAAATTTATCAGGCAAGGTTTGGAAACGCGCAGGCTGGCCGAGGAATTCTTTCCGAGCCGAAATGGATATCAGCATACACTAACTTGATGATATTATATTTCTCAGGCAAGGTTTTGCATGAATACTAGCCACTGGTCAAATATAAAAAAATCGATTTAGTTGAACTGAACACGGACTTGCTTACGTCGCGTTATTACACTGACGCCATTTGGTAACGTCATGTGACGCCGTTCGACCAATGAAACGTCAGTTTTCAATGCCGGGTACGACATTATGTAATCAGTCGGTACGTCATTTTCACTCATATTGATTCCGAAAAATTAACACAAGTTTTCGAATTGGAAACTTTACGAAAATGTTTGCAATGATCTTGAACTGTTTGTCATTTACATACGTTAATATAAGGTTCCACAATTTCCAGCCGAGGGTAAATGTTTGCCGTGGCACGAGGGAACTGTTTGAACCCAAATGCCATAGGCCGCGGGTTCAAGCAGTTCCCGAGTGACATGGCAAACGTTAACCCACGGTACGACATGGTCGAACGTTAATGTTACATTTCCATCGGCAATATCGTGTAATTTGAGCATATATGAAGTAATTTCGGTACTTTGATAATCAGTTCCATTCAAACAGCTTATTTACACATTTTCAAGCTATACATTTGTTTCATAATTGAGACACGCCGTGGGATTTTGTACTTAAGAAAATGTGCGATGTTTCATGAAATGTATTAAAAAATGTACAGAAACTGTGATATTTTCTGTAAATGACGTCATTTACGGAAAATATCGTAAATTTTGTAAATAGTTTTCATGAAATATCGTACATTTCTACGTTACAAATTCACCCGGCGTGTCTCATATTTCCTTCAATGTATATCTGTGGCCAAGGTTCAAATGAGTGGTCACAACATATACGTTCAATGTGAAATGAGAAAAAATGCAACAGAAAACACCTACATGTACATGTACATGTATGTACAAATATATATCCCTATATACGGGTATTCCGCACGGATTGGGTTAACCCTTACACCGCTATCTTATTTTTTTTGTCACCTGCTGTTTATTTTCTATTTTCCATTTTATCATAAAAAACAAGCTTTGACAGCACGTCAGAATAATTAACAACATGCTTTGACAGCACTTCAGAATCATTTCCATTGGAAATTATTCTGAAGTGCTGTCAAACCATGTTTTTTATTGAGAAATAAGGCAAGATGTAAAAGTAACAGCAGACGACAATTGTTGTGTTTAGCGGTCTAAGGGTTAAAACAAACTGAACTGTGTGAAGGGTTTCATTTTCCCATTCACTTATTTTGTTCCTTTCTGGAAAGTGATTATAGAATTGTATCGTATTTGCAGCGCTCCAGATAAGCTGCCTATTTGCTGAAATACCCAATTAACATTGTCAAAAACCCAATAGAAATCAGAAGTAGCGAGTATCAAAAAGCAATACAATTTTATGCTACCTTTATCATACTGCAGAAAACAATAAACAGACAACAAATATAGCATATATTTCTTATTTTCCATGAAAACACATCCAAGGAGACAATTCTAATAAAATACGTTTTCAAAGTTTTCATTTCGAAGCAAACTATTCAATAATTTATGTCTGTGGAGGAATAAACAGTAGTGTGATTTCATTTTACCCAATTAAAGTTTTGAAATACCCAAATGCTTCAGAAATTATGGAGTGACAATACTCAAATACTAATTCCTTATCTGGAGCCCTGAATATTTGTGAATGCAATTGTACCCATGAGTTGCCTGCAAAATAATCGAGGTTTGATTACATATTGCTGGGACCCATACGTCCAATTTCTCCAGTCATATCCACATATAAGGTACACCCCCGCCTGCGATAATCTTGCCCATATTTTAATTTATTTTTTATTTAACCCTTTCAACCCTAAGAAACTGGAATGGACTGCGATATGCTAATGTTCCGACCAATCCAATGGTCACAAAATGATTTTCAGATTCTTCCATTTATGAAAAGGGGGTGATTTTGTTCTAAGAAATATTAAAATTACTTTCAAAAAGTGCAGATCCTGATGAGACGGCTCGTTACGAGCCGGCTTATCTGGATCTGCACTTTTTGCATAAACCGCTATCGCGGGATTTCGGGTTCAAAGGGTTAAACATACTCAGCCGAGTAAACTGCTGGAAACCGAGTTTAGATTGCCAATACAATGTACATGTTCAGAAACGTTGACATATTGGCAAACTTAACGCAGGCGGTTGTGTAGAAACCGCCTACATGCCGCGAAACAATCCACGTCGTCCCCCTTTCCCCAGGCACAGTGACAAATTGCGAATCATAGATTCATACAAAAGACTCTTGTAATTGAATTGGCGTAAAAGTCATCGAGTTTGCACAAGCACAGCGGCCCTAACTGGATCAAGACGGGTGCTGTTGACATAATGAAATGTGGATGTGACTGGAGAAGTGGGGCTTATGGGATTTGTGAAGCTCCTGTTCAAATAGCACACTCCTGTAGTCTGATAATAATATATATTGTTTGTTAGAAGCTTGACGGGTGTTTCATTGATGGAATAGCGAGCAGTGCAGATCCTGATCAGACTGTGCGGATAAACAGGCTGATCTGGATCTACACTTGTCGCAAAACCGATACGCCCAATTTCTCCAGTCACAGCCACAAATAACGGGGACATATCTTGTTTCCACATGCCTAACGCCAAATGATGTTAACGTGTTGGTGTATTTCTTTTCATTGTCAGACATGTTGCACTGCAATGTTAAATCATGGAGAGAAATAATAAGGAAAGACGAATTGAAGCTTTCTATGATATCTATGATAATCACCTAAGACGACTACCATTATTTAGTCAGTGCCCACGTATCACGCAGTACAACATGCTATCGTGACTGCAGTTGGTGTGGCAACAACAGACGCGGCTCGTAAATTTCTAAAATGTTAGGCCTGTGAAATTATCGCCAATGCCTAGTTAACCCAGGCATGTAAATTTTTTAGTACATTTTTTAGCTAGCATAAATTTTGCAGATACATGTAAGACAGTACGTCACTTGGCAGAAAAATCGGGATTTCTCACCGTGTCTAAAATATCGATTGTGTCGTCTGAAAATGAAGCCATGATAGGGCAATGTTTTTATTTGAATCATGGTGCACTTGTAGGAAAATGAACATTCTATATATTTAGTATGAACTATTGCAGCGGATTTAAAGGGTTAACGGCAAACAATCGTCTTATTCAGAAAAAACATTTTATGACTTCAAATTCAGACGACAAAGTCTATATTTGAGACATAGTTAGAACACGCGATGGTTCTGCCATGTAAAGTATATTCATATTTGCAACTGCTAGCGAAAACTGTGGTCCAAATTTCCATGGGGTTAACTAGTTATGGGCGATACAGGGGCCCGTTTCACTAAACTTCGTACGACTAAAATGTTCGCAAGTGCAAAAGTATGATATAAATTTCACGTTAACAATGTTTTGTTGTAAATAATTATTGGATTTACATTTATTGAGCATAGGCTACATATGTTCAATAAATGTAAATCCATCAATTGAGATTTCCAGACTATCCTAAATTTGCACTTACGATCATTTTAGTCGTACGAAGTTTAGTGAAACGGCCCCCAGTTTTCTAGCATAATTCGCTCATTAGTTGTGGAAATATATTTTTGGACATCATTTGCCTGCTTACCTGTATTAATGGGATTTCTTGATCATGATGGTTGCGTGACGTAAACACTGTGACAACAACTGAATAATTCGTCATAGAAGATTTGATCTGTCATTCTTAGGAGTAAGTATAAATGTACATGCAATTAATTAATTAGCGTACTTTCAATGTTGTAATGTGTTCGTTACGAAAACGATGTGAAAATGATGTGTAAACGATAGGCAATCGTTCAAATGCTGGCTGTATATGTATCACTGTCTCCTGCATGTGCGGCTCTGACGGGAGATCAGGATCTGCATTGTTCGCCATTCCATAAAGAATACACCCGTCATTCTTATGACAAGCAATACAATTCGTTATCAGTTTACAGGAGTGTGATATTTGATCAGGAGCTACACTGGTCACAAATCCCACAATCCCAATTTCTTCAGTCACAGCCATAATACAGAACTCGCATGATAATCATAATAATAGAAACATGAATTATAGCTAAAACGGCCCTCATATATGAGCCGGCGTCCGCGCGATTTTTATAATCGCAGGAGTCGCCGGGAGATTTAGAGCCCGTGGATGAATCGGGCGAATTTCATGTCTGCGACATGTGCCCTCGAATATTAGACGGGGCCCGGGCGGTGCCCTTCGAACATTTTATCGCAGTGGAGACAGTGGGCCCGCAAGGGCGTCGGCCGGACATTGCTACAGTAGCGCTTTTCTGCTCCTTACCTATTTGTATATACTAATATCGTATACATATCGTAATCGTATAGTATTGGTATATTTAATGAGCATATCGTATGATCATATAATATTGGTATGTTTGTACCGTAGCATCGTATATAGTACAAACGTACTATACGAATATTATACAAACATCGATATCCGTTCGTATATACGATATATACGTACGGATATGGTATGAATATACCATAATCTGGTATGTTTATACGATACAAACGTACCAGAATTATACACATGTATAAAAATCGTATAAACGTACGATTTGAATGGTATATCTATACGATATTGGTTGGTATGTACGGTACAAACATACCGTACGTTTATATTATATGCATATCGTATAGAAAACATATCGTATTGGTATAGTATACATATAGTATTGGTATAGTACGTATAGTTGACCTGCAGAAAAGCGCTACTGTAGATACTATGGCGGGCGCCAGCTGATCAAAGAACAGATCGGTAGGCGTCCTGGCGGGATCCGTGAGGGGGCCGTGAGGCTATCGTAGGGTGGCCGTGTGGGGTCCGTGAAAATCCCACGGCGCCCGACGGATTATTTTACAAATGTTTTCGGAAGAATCTTCATGCGGCCGCCAGATCACTGGTCGGTTTCTGGCAGGCCGCCGGGCGGGGACCTAGCGACGTGTCTACGGGCTTGCCACGACCTAAAATCGCGCTTGGAAAATCGCAGATTTGGGAGTCAGGTTTTCACGCCCGCAGCGTTCGAGCGAGCTCTAAAAATCGCAGCGGAGCCCGTAGAAATCGGACAGCGTCCGGCCGGACGCCTCGAAAATGTCCTTTTTGGCCCGTTTTAGGAGTCGCGCGGGCGCCGCGAGCGATATGTGAGGGCCGCTTTAGTAAGACACATATTGTGACGTACCATGGACAAGTTCCGTTCGAATGGCCTAGCTGCAGTCTCATCAGCTGTGCCTGTGTATTTTCCTGACAAATAATAAGCTTTTATCCCGTCAACACAGTGCGTATGTGCCGTGAAACACGGTGCCGTGAAACATTTTTGATATCCTGTCAATACTATTTTTGCATTTTACAGCCATTTGTAGGTGTTGACGGGATAAATAGAATAGTAGGTTAGTGCCGTGAATGGGAAAACATATCTGGCGCGGCACGGAAACGGGATGTGCTCGGCAGAGCCTCGCCCATCCCGTTTCCTGAGCCTTGCCAGATATTTTTTCCCATTCACGGTACTAACCTACTATTCTCTATATAGCACGTTACACGTGCATGTAATGCTGGCTAGTCACGAGAACATAGATTTGTTTAGCTGAATAGTACGGTGTCCTGTTAGGGCCACGTTACATTCTCGCGTTCTCGCTCCCTCGATTGATACACGAGATCGCGAGATTGCGAGAACGCGAGGCGAGATCGCGAGAACGCGAGGCGAGACCCCGAGAATGCGAGAACGCGAGGCGAGATCGCGAGGCGAAAACGCGAGATTCAATCTCGCAATCTCGCCTCGCGTTCTCGCATTCTCGCGATCTCGCGTTTTGGCGGTCGGAATGTGAAAATGGTCATGAAACCGTCTTTCGTCATTTGCTATATGGACGACCGGATTACAGAGTACTTCTTCGGTGTTTACACATATCTGGAAGTATGCGTGTTGCTGAGTAGAAATGACGGCTTCAACATGAGGTAGAAAAGTCTGTAATTTGTGGTAGTTTCTTACTTTTCATCCTACACATAATTATCACACTGGTGAACTTCTAACCATATCAAATAAAGATGAACTTATAGTAAGTATTGCAAGTTGCAATTATCTCAAAGATAATAAAATAAGACAAAGTCTATGCTGAAATTACAAATCAGTATGTCAGTTGCTATAGGTGTATACTATGATCAGACTACGCGGATGCAGACCGTATATGCGTGTATGCTGTTTTCTAATCGATTTTTAAAATGTGTACGTGTATGAATCTGATCTGGGAATACACAGTTCATTAATCATTATGAAGCCTGCACTATAGTTATGCGGAGAAAACAACCACCCAGTCATAACAATTAGTTAAATCACGTAAATAAATACAGATGACCGATGTACTCGTTATATATATTCTCAGGCTGGCGAACTTTTTTAGTTAATATCTCGGCAATATACATGTAGCCTAATGCAACTTGAAAACAGCGATTGAAACCAGTGTTTACCCAGATCAAGCTGCACATCCGCACATTCTGAACGGGGTCTACCCTGGTTGTACACATATAGTTCAAGGTTTAGTTTGCAGTAAATAATTCGGGATAATTCTGCTTAATTCCCTGTAAATAAAATCAACACATTTCCATTTATTGACAATTTTATAATTTGTGACACTTTCACCAATATTAGTTTCGATAATCGCTATAAATCCCATTAATATTTCCCTGACATCAAGAGAAAACATGCAACGATACACATATTTACAACCAGTGTAAGTAATCTTGTAAACTAACGTCTGACCAACACTTATAATTCCCGCGTACATGTAAAAAGGGAATTATTCAGTCTAGCCAAATCAAATAAAGATGAAATTATATTAAGTATTTCAAGTTGCAATTATCGAGATAATCAAATGAGACAATGTCTATGCTGAAATTACAAATCAGTAGAAAATGTTGGTTACTTTGTTCACAAATAATTTTACCGACAACACGGTCATGCCTCTGGTAACATATAAGTTTTTAGAGTGACCGTAAGCAGGTACCCGTTTCAACGAATATCAAGGAAATTGTCGAAGATTTCCGTGATACGCTAATTGGAAAATGAAAACAGATAGTGTCATTATTACATGTATTATCTAAAAAGAACCAAAATAATATTAACTTAGAAACATAATTTTTATATCAATAGATAGAAAATTGAATGAGCTAATTGAAAATACCTGTGATTTTTTTGTAACTATTCTTGTAAAAAGAGATTTTGCAATTTTCCCAACGAAAATCGAGAAGAAAAATCACAATTTCAGTGCTATATAAATCATATAAAAACTATCGACTACGTTTAAAGCTAAAAAGGACCAAAATGTTTTTATTTACAAAACACGACCGAAACATCATCATAAAGTACAATAATTGAAGTTTAAAATGTGACCTGTGATTTTTCAATCGGTTGTGTAGTTTAAAAGTTACGTAAGAAAGGTAATAATCTCCTATATAATTCCATATAACACTGCTGATGCAGACTTTCTACAGGTAAGGTGACCGCGAAAGTTGATTAGCGTATGAATGACGTACTGCATGTTGACATGCGTATGAATGACGTACATGATTATGAAAGGTGTTTATCAAGGGTCGGCGAAGTCTGGGTGATTTTTCTATTTAGTTACGGTTGCAAATCTGGGATTGTGAGTGACCGCACACAATGACCATATCACCCATGTGTCCGTCTGTATTCGTCGAAATACAAACAAATTATTCTGCCATGAATGGGAAAATATATCCGTCAAGGCTCAATAATTTCTTTATTTCTCATCAGAAGTATATGTTGTGACCACTCATTCGAACCGTCTCGCCGAGACGGTTCAAATGAGTGGTCGTTCAAATGAGTGGTCACAACATATACTTTGGTTCAGAAATAAGGAAAATGGATACAGAATAGTAGGTTAGTGCCGTGAATGGGAAAACATATCTGGCAAGGCTCAGGAAACGGGATGGGCGAGGCTCTGTCGAGCACATCCCGTTTCCGTGCCGCGCCAGATATTTTTTCCCATTCACGGTACTAACCTACTATTCTATTTATCCCGTCAACACCTACAAATGGCTTTAAAATGCAAAAATAGTATTGACTGGATATAAAAAATGTTTCACGGCACCGTGTTTCACGGAACATACGCACTGCGTTGACGGGATAAATTAGTATGAGCTTCTAACAATGCAAATAGCTAGCATGTCCAGGTAACATATTATATGTTGATAAAGCATATACCCATGACATTTGAATACATTCGGTTGGTTTTCCGGTTGCTACTGGTACGGCTATCCAATGCAGTAATATGGCAACCGACTGATGAGATACCCTTCTCTTGAACGACATACAGTGTAACCTCTCTAAACCTAACACAATAAAACATCTGTGATCTTATTTTTGAGTTTCTTGGTCATTTAACTCGGGGGATTATGTCTGTTCATGATCGCATAGCACACAGATATGGCTCAGAATGATCATATGCATGATTTACAGTGAAACCTCTCTACACCGGACACCCTGGTGTCGGTTTAGAGAGGTTTCACTGTATATAAGTAGCTTCCAACATAAATAGCAGTCGGACATTTTGTGATATTTCTTCCCAATAATATTTTTGTCAACATTCACAAATTTACCTCGAGTGCCTGGTGACCTAGCTTTCTTGGAGCAGGCAAGTTCGAAGATGCCTACTTTAAAGGCCCAACAATCGGTGCCCTGGTACCGAATTTAGTAGGAGGGGCATATCCAATTACTGATAGCGTCCCCAGCCTGTCAATTATACACTGGCTTTATAAATAGAATACATAAACAGCAGCACATGTTTTTCGTCTGCTCCCAATGTAGAACAATGAGGGGGCTGCTGGATAGCCAGTGTAGGGGTTTCTGTACTGACCAGTATCTAGATATATGATATGTAGGTTTGTTATCAAACGTGTGGTCCCATAAAACACACAAATGATAAAGTGTATACCAGTCCCTCTAATAGTACTGTATGTTTTATTTGTTTAGGAAAATGATTGAGAATTTACTAAAAGTGTTAAAACTTATATAGTATTTTGCTGCTTACTATTTCAAAGCAAAGAGTATTTTGATGCTATTATATAAATTATTAAAAATAGAAAGAAGTAAAATTGAATGAAACACCTTTCCATGTGTCACACAATAAGTAAATGGGGCTTATTGAGTGTTTGATCAGTTTAACTCACAATCAGATAGCACATGACTATAGCATGATGCAGTTTACATCATTAATTAGAGCCACCATGAATGACCACCAAACTTAACAGTGTAGATCCTGATGAGGCTGCGAGGATGCACCAGCCGATCCGGGGATATGCATGTCGTAACGTGTCCAGTGTCCGTTACTTAATTAGAGTGTGTCATGTATATATAGTGAAACCTATATTGTGCTTCTGGACCTGAACAAGGTTCCTATCTCCGATGTATTTTGTAAGTACATGTAGGAACCAATATATAAGAATATGTGTTTGTAATAAGTCGGTATTTTATAAAAATGTGTAACTGTGTCATGTCATTCCACAGATAACCCCGTCCCAGTTAAACTGCATTGCTGCAGATATAATATATGCTGACAGCTAATTAGAGACCAGTGTTGAAATAGCCATACTGGTATGTGTTAGGATACAGGAAACTTGATAAGGCTGTTAGCAAACTTGAATTCATGTAGTCATGTAAATTCCAGATAAGACTGCACATACATGCTGTTTTGTGACTGTGCATACTAACCCGAGTCTAACCCGAGTATATGCTGTTTATAATTAGTATATACTGCATTTTCACAGCCACTGTATCAAGTTCTAGGCGAAATATTTCTCTTGCTGGTCTATTAAACCATGGTTTTGTTTCATTCACCTTGTTATGTGCATACCAACCACACATTTAATATTACTGTCCAAAATCAAAGTTGTGCGGCTGGCACACTGTCTGATGTTGACCATACATGCAGTTATAGCTGTTAGCGTTATCACTAAACACGTGGGGTTGTTTACAATGTCGGGTCATGAACTCAGCTCTATGTATGAATTACATATGTAACAGCTACGCTCCGCCCGGCAAGTTTGAATCAGTTGTCAGTTGAGTACATTGTATTACTTCAAAAGCACATTTACATTTTTTTTCTTAAATCCAAATTTTTCTATACCTTTCAAAGTTGTATTATCTATGTCTGTGTGAAATAGTGTACTTATTTGTTCAGTGGTATTTCTAAAATATCTGAAAATGTGTCCCTGAAGTGAAGCATGCATAAAATTATCAAAAAGCCTGCCCAGCGCCATCTGGTGGCTTTTATATCCCAGTTGGGCCTTTAAACATCCCGCTCTCTAAACGTGTTGTTGTTGTTGTTGTTATAATGAGTTAGTAGGGATTAAGTACAAACTATTTGTTATTTGCATTTAAAACAAAAAAATCCAGCAGCACAATCAAAAGATAAAACCGTCCTTAAAAAGACAAATTCAAGACAAATTCAACAATGCTTGAAACATGTGCATGCAGTTTACCAAACGTATGCAAACTATTTTATGTACTTACTTTCGATGGTAGTTTTGGTGGCCATTTTGGATTTCCACCCTAAATTATTAAGGGAACTGCAAAAATATACTTCTATTATGTTTCATTTGATTAAAGATATGGATAGAAAGTCCAGATGTATTACCTAAGCCAAAATAATGTTGCCAGTTCTAACATTATCAGTTATTTTTTTAAGTAAAATCGACAATCTTTGATGTTGCATACAGTCCATATACATTTCTACTAAAATACAATTATTAGAGTTTATCAGGTAACCTGCCCTGCATTGACCGAATACGTACTGACTGATAACATATTGTTGTATCAGGCATTGGCCTGATATCAACATCCGGGTTACAACGAAGTGAATACTGACGTTCCATTGGTCGGATGACGTCACGTGACGTTACCGAATGACGTCAGTGTAATGACGCAACGTCAACAAGTCCGCGTTCTGTCCATAGATAACGACGTCATCTGTGGTAATTTTCGAGCATAAAACGTTACCTGATAAATAGAATACCAGACTAGTGTATTTTGATATCAAGTTTATCAGGCTCGGCTCGGAAACGGTAGGAATTCCCCGGCAAGCCTCGGAATGGAAATCCTACGCGTTTCCTAGCCTTGCCTGATAAACTTGATATCAAAAGACACTAGCCTGGTATTCTCTATGTAAACTGTACCTTCCATTATATTCCTCATGAGTTAAAACATGGGTAAAGCGCCCATATGTATCGTTCCTAGTATGCTTAATGTGGAAGCTATGGGGATATTAATTAATTTTGATGGTGTGCGGTGGCCATCCTGGATTTATAAATGTCACCGGACGAAATTGTGCACACCCTCTTGAAAATGTTAGCCTATATACGTATGAAGTCATAGCAACGAAAAGAAAAACGTTATACTACATTTCCATCAAATGTGATTTTTGGACACATTACCTCCTGACTACATTGTGAGAATCTCCTTTGGCCAAGCGCTAATATGCCACCGGATGTTGACTCTAAGGATGGTTAAATTTCCAGGTGTGATCGGGCGGTGGTTTCCTAATTATATGGCTGTGACTGAAGAAATAGGGCTTATGTTGTTTGCGTCCGCACAGTCTGATCAAGATCTGGGGCTGTTTCACTAAAAATGTGATTCACATTAACAAAATTCACATTAACACTGTTTTATAGTAAACAAAATATTGGATTTACATTCCTTGAGCATAGGCTGTATAAATGTAAATCCATCAATTGAAATTTCCAGATGATCTTAAGTTTGTACTTACGAACATTTTAGTCGTACGAAGTTTTGTGAAACGGCTCCCTGCAATGTTCGCCATTCCATCAATGAAACACCCGGCATGCTTCTAACAAGCGATACAGATCGCTATCGGGCTACATGTTTGTGCTATTTGATCACGAGATGCACTGGTCATAAATCACATAAATAGTGCCGTGAATGGGAAAAAATATCCGACAAGGCTCAATAATTTCTTTATTTCTCATCAGAAGTATATGTTGTGACCACTCATTTGAACCGTGTCGCCGAGACGGTTCAAATGAGTGGTCACAACATATACTTTGGTTCAGAAATAAGGAAAATAGATAGAGAATAGTAGGTTAGTGCCGTGAAAAGGAAAAAATATCTGGCAAGGCTCAGGAAACGGGATGGGCGAGGCTATGCCGAGCACATCCCGTTTCCGTGCCGCGCCAGATATTTTTATCCCGTCAACACCAACAAATGGCTGTAAAATACAAAAATTGTATTGACTGGATATCAAAAATGTTTCACGGCACCGTGTTTCACGGCACATACGCACTGGACGGGATAAGTCCAATTTCCGTAGTCACAGCCACAAATATGCCCACTTGGTCGTTAAGTTTTATCTTTACACAAATAACGAAACAGGATATGGAAACTGATTCCTGGAAACTGTTGTATTAAGTTTCAAATTGATGGGTTTTATGTTTCAGTTTTTGTGTCAATTAAATGACTGTGAAATGTAACACTGCATATACACGTTCTTGCTCATAGTTTTGTAATTACAAATACTGCAATAATTTATGATTAAAAAAAAGAAATGAAAGAAAAAATATCCCAGTGAGATTAATAATAACCAGATGGGTCAAAATGCACAAATATCTCCACGACTCAACAGCCAATACTACAGACCCTGTTCAGACGGTGTAAACACTAACATACAGTGATCGCATACCCAATAACCCTTTTTTTGCCATGGCGAGTCGCATCCAACAATGCCGTTTGCAATAAGAGACAACACGCACAGTGAGCGTATATTAAAATATAGAGTTTCACTAACGCATCAGATACATAAAATTATCACCGGTTGTACTATCTAATCCCATTTGGGCCCATGGCTGAAAAAAAGGACCTTACGAAATCTACACCAATTATACCATTTTACGCCGTTTGATTATAGTGGTCTAACTAACTTTGTTGACGAAATTAAGTGTGTTTAAATGAATGAATTGCCGCCAGAATGGGCCAAGATTGGATGCGGAGTCTGATCTAGGGCTACGCTTGTCACAGGCGCCGTAAGGTACATTTTCACAGCTAGGGGGCCATTTGAGACAAGCCATGTGGTTTTGTACCTTCGGACATCGGCGTAATTTCATGAAATACGTTTACAGACTTTACAATATTTTCCGTAAATGGCGACAAAACTTGACAAAAGTTTCAGAGTACATGCGGAATTATATTTTTTTATTTTGCCAAATATGAAAAATATTATAAATTTTGTAAACGTATTTAATGAAATTACGCAGATGTCCAAAGGTAAAAAATCACATTGCGTGTCTCATTTGGTTTTCAATGTTCATCAATCACCAATACGATTACATCATGTGTGCCATTTTGTATTTGGAAAATAAATTTGATTAAATTATATTAAGTTTTCCGACCGTTTAACAGCAATGTCACATTCAGATTGAAACTACAAACTGGTTTTGACAGCACATGAGAATCGTCTCCACTGGAGACGATTCTCATGTGCTGTCAAAACCAGGTTGTAGCACTGGATCTCAAGAACCCGTTATATACCCATAGTTATCATTTGATTCAAACATAATTGCTTCGTAAATGTGATAATATATCTGAATAGCATATAATTACGGAGCCCCGCAGAGGACATAGATTGTATTCGTTCCCTAAATTTAACAATTCGTTCCCACGAAATAACAATTCGTTACCACGATATAACAATTCGTTACCTCGAGCTAACAATTCGTGTCCCACGGTATAACTATTCGTTCCCTCGAATTAACAATTCGTTCCCACGAAATGACAATTCGTTCCCTCAATTTACCAATTGTTATTTCGTGGGAACGAATTGTTAAATTGAGGGAAGGAATTGTTAATTCGTGGGAACGAATTGTTAAATGGAGGGAGTTACTCTCTCCTAATTAGTAGATACTAAGGAGATACTAGCTCCTAATTATGAGATACATATATTTTAGCATTGGCACCAGGACGCTTCCATACTTCCGAGTAATTTGGATAGATAATGAATTCCTAGTTCTCTTCATAATAAAATGCTTTCCCAAACTATGTAATGGTGAATAAATGACACTTTTCCCTACTTGTATCGTTTTGAATCGTTTCAGCATATTATATATAAATCATGTCTGTCATTTAATATTTAGAAAATAAATTTGATGAATTGATTGATTGGGGTTTTACGACCGCTCAACAGTAATGTCACCGTCAGATAGAAAATGAAAAATGTTTGACAGAAAACGGAAAATTGGAAGAACATAGATACAACGTAGGTCACCATGTTACACATATAGCCCATTACATTTACCAAGAAAGTATGTACACTGGTCCTTAACCCTTCACCCCTAAATAACTGGAATGGACTGTGATACGTTAACTTTCCAACCAATACAATTGTCACAAAATAATGTTCATACTAGTCCATTGTTTAAAACATGTTTTGTTTTTGTAAATATGAAAAAGTACTTGTAAAATGTGCAGATCCTGGTGGGACGGCTCGTTACGAGCCTGCTCACCTTGATCTGCACTGTTTGCAAACACTGCTATAGAGGACTGTAGTGTTGAAAGGGTTAACATGAAAGTTGGCAATACGCATAGACACAAATGAGCACATTCCATTCCTCAGTTCGCCATGCTCACACGTACAGTAAGGTAGCAGTGACAAATTCCATTCCTCAGTTCGCCATGCTCACACGTACAGTGAGGTACATTTGTAGCAGTGACAAGTTAGCCGCCAGTTTCGTATAATGGAAATTTATAAATATTTAATTTAAGCACTTTAATTGTTTAATTATTATTTTCTACTTGATTTTGTTTTATTTTAACCCTTTGAACCCGAAAGCCCGCTATAGCGGTTTATGCAAACAGTGCAGATCCAGATGAGCTGGCTCGTAACGAGCCGTCTCATCAGGATCTGCACTTTTTGCAAGTAATTTTCATATTTCTTAGAAAAAAACACCCCCTTTTCATAAATGGACGAATCTGAAAATCATTTTGTGACCATTGGATTGGTCGGAACATTAGCATATCACAGTCCATTCCAGTTCCTTAGGCTTGAAAGGGTTAATCAGATTTTACATCGTATTAATTGATGAATGCTCATTCCAGGGCCATCGGACCTGTTCCGTTTGATCAGAAATGGGAAAATACGAATTGAGGGTATGTTGTGAAAAACATTAATAAAAACAACAGCTTTTTCTGGGAGTTTAAAGCAAACATTTATTTCAGAGAAAATGTATGGATGGGAATTGGTTTGCAATATGATAGTACATTTGCCTCTGGATGATGATTGAGAAAACATGCAACTTTCAATCTCTAGCTCTGCAAGTGACGTGGCACGGCATGGTTTTAAATTGTAAATTTTACCTCAGAATTTGATAATTGTAACGAGGCTGCACTGAGATATTTCACATTCCTGCATAGGTAAGGAACACTAATAGAGCAGCATATTTGTGTTTATGTAAAAGCTTCTAGTGTGTTGTGGTCACAAACGCATATTGCTATCTGCTCACTTATATGTTTATACGGCCAAATAACGGATCTGCGGTATGACAAATACGCTATCGCCTCGGGTGAACATACCTCCAGACGGGCAATATTACACCATATAGCCAGTGTAGAATCACAATAACTTATAATATTGACGTCTTGCGTTGCATTGTGTTTCAATGGGAAACAAAATCCGGCTCATAGTGCACAGTGAAACATGTTCCGTCGGAGCCGAGCACATCCCGTTTCCGTACCGCGCCAGATATTTTTTCCGATTCACGGCACTAACCTACTATTCAATTTATCGCGTCAACACTACAAATGGCTTTAAAATGCAAAAAAATTTACCCCAGCCACCGCACATATTCATACGCAGTGATTAGGTCGTATTTGCAGGATATAAACATGTTTCACGGCACCGTGTTTCACGGCACATACGCACTATGTTGACGGGATAAAAAACATTACATCGGCATGACTATCGAGTTGCGCAACTTTGCTGAAACGCCGATTGCTACAGTAAAATATTTACGTAACCCTTTGAACCGGAAAGGCCGCTATATCGGTTTATGCAAACAGTGCAGATCCAGATGAGCAGGCTCGTAACGAGCCGTCTCATCAGGATCTGCACTGCTTGAAAGTAATTTCATATTTTTGAGAACAACAAATACCCCCTTTTTATAAATGGAATAGTCTGAAAATCATTTTGTGATGATTGGATTGGTAGCAAAATTAACATATCGCAGCCCATTCAGTTACTTAGGGGTGAAAGGGTTAAGGTTGTTATACCCTTCGTGTGGCCCCATGTGAAGTCAATGGAAATATAATAAAAAACCTACACATAAACCGACAGCTACTTACTCAAATATACCATATATATGTGTTCAAGAAGTCATTATGCAGAAGCTGCCAGCTAGGAAAACACACCATATGCCGTAGTTAGAAAATAATAAGCACATTTCGGTGTTTTACATGTACAATTTGACTTGTACACACCTGTGTAGAGACGTAAATATACATGTGCTACATCAACATTGATCTGTTATCTGGATATTACAGGTGTGTGTGTGCATTTTTATTTGTAGTAGTATCGGCATAAAAACTTACTGATCGCATCCATATGGTATGTAAGTAGCTATTATTTCATTAGTAGTTTTTTTATTAGATTTCCATAGACTTTACATGGGACCACACTTTACATGGGACCACAAGGGTACAACTACCTTAAATAAATGGATTTATGATTATAACATAAATCACGTTATTATATGGAGGTGCAATGCTTCGCCCCCTAAGCGTATTAAAACCGCAATGTAGCTAACGAGTTAATTAACGGGTTCAAATATGGGTTCCCACTTCAGTATGAAGGTCCACGTAATGCTTACGAAGCAACATTATCGCGACCTCATGTCGTTGCCGCTAAATTAAATAATGAAATATTGGCAGGTAGAGTCGAACGTCCCTTTAGCACGCGAATATTGCCTAATTTACGAGTTTCGCCGTTAGGACTGGTGGAGAAAAAAGGAGGTATGGATTACATACCCAGCAGGGAGGTCAGTAAATGATTATATTGACGCTGACTTATGTTCAGTGCACTACACGTCGTTTTGACTCTGCGGTAGATGTTGTGCAAACTATCGGGAGACACGCTAAATTGGCAAAACTTGATATCCGGAATGCATTCAAGATCATTCCAGTGTATCCTAATGACTACGAATTATTAGGTATGAAGCATGCAGACCAATATTATTTTGACAAATGTTTACCGTTTGGTCTGTCTTTAAGCTGGGCGACTTTTGATACATTTTCAACATTTATTGAGTGGGCTGTGGCAAATAAATTGGAAAGCGGTTTTATATTGCATTATTTAGACGACTTCTTATTAGCACACGCATCAGTGTCAGGATGTTACACAATGCTGACCACATTTATTACATTTTGTGAGGAATTAGGCGTGCCATTAGCTGAAGAAAAAACTGAACTTCCGAAAACTATTATCACTTTCTTAGGCATGGAAATTAATTCCGATAATATGACTGTTCGCATTCCCCAAGACAAGATAGATGATCTTAAACACAAGTTATTGGATATGTTACATAGAACTAAGACGACATTGCGCGACATACAGTCTTTATTGGGCAGTCTGAACTTTGCGTGTAGAGCAGTACGACCGGGCAGAACCTTTTGTAGACGCCTGATAGATGCAACCATGGGCAGATCTAGGAAAAAATATCACCATGTAAGAATTACCCAAGAAATGAAATGTGACCTCCAAGTATGGCTTCAATTTTAGAGCAATTTAATGGCGTTACCATAATGTCCGACAGATTATGGATTCAGAACGAGGCCATCGAGTTGTTCACTGTAGTGCCTGGGCCATAGATAAAGGTTTCGCAGCATTCTTTGCAGGTAGTTGGACATATGGCATATGGCCTGAGGACTGGGTTGCATCCGGGCTTTTAACGGATATAACATTTCTTGAATTCTTCCCAATTTTGGTGTCTGTCCATATCTGGCATAACAAACTGGAAAACAAGAGGATCATATTCCGATCTGACAATCAATCTGTGTGTCATATCCTGAACTCCATGACAAGTAGGTCACGAACTGTTATGAGGTGGTCCGCCCGTTTGTTCTACGTTGTCTAAAAAACACAACATTTTGTTCAGAGCTGAACATGTTCCTGGAAAAAGTAACTTAATATGCGATTCACTCTCTAGCCTAAATTTTCAGAAATTTCGCAGTCTGGCGCCGCATGCAGACGCAACTCCACAAAAAGTTCCAGCACATCTATCACAGATCTTCAAGCAGTAATCTCACGATTAACTACTAACAGTTTGTCCATTAATACACAACAGGCATATCATACGGGCTTGAGGTCATTCGCACAGTTTTTACAAATAATGGGTTGGGAATTTAGGCTACCCCAAACGGTATCGGTGATAAATCTTTACATTGCGTACATGTTTCGTCAAGGGAAGTCACCCATTACAATGGCGACATACCTAGCAGCGTTAGGTTTCGTTCATAAAATCAATGGTTACGATGACCCGACGATGTCATTTATTACGGCTAAAATACTTCTTGGAGCGCATTACAAGTATTGAGGCGGTTATCCAAATTCGTAAATGTCGTCTGCACTGTTTCGTTGTGCATACGTGATAGCCTTTTTCGGGTTATTTCGAGTTAGCGAGATAATATACACGTCGGCGAATTACCCACTGAGACCGATATTATTATCTGATGTGGTAATTAGACATGACAGCCAAGCGCGCCCTATGAACGCGTGCATCACACTGCGCCGATCGAAAACCAGCCAGCATAAGGCTGTGACGGTTAACATTAATTCAATAGAGGGAGACGAAATTTGTCCAGTATCTGCACTGGTGGAATTCATTAACATTAGACTAGGGCCAGCGGTTCAGTTCTTCTGTCATGCAAATGGAACACCGTTAACTAGGTATCAATTTACTAAGGTGTTGGGAAAATGTCTAACTATGCTGGGCTTACATACGGCCGGCTACAAGAGTCATAGTTTTCGTATGGGAGCGTGTTCCTATTTGTATGATAGGGGTATATCGGCTTCTGACATTAAGCGTGCCGGGCGCTGGCGTAGTGATTGTTTTCAGACATATATCCGGTAGGCATATATAATGATCACATAGCATAGAATGGGTTGGGAAGCCGCGCCGCAGTGTTATAGCTAATCATCATCTAGTGTCATAAACATTATGGCTGTTAACTAGACCAATAATAAAGTTGCCGTTTGATGTCAGGGATTGTTTATATTAATTTTGTAGTTAATTTTCATTTCCGCTATTGACACATTTGACTTTTATAATAACATGCGTTTGTTATTACAGACCTAGCCTCGAACGTATGGATAGTGGGAGACTCCATGGTTCATTGGGGTCATGCAAGGGCGTGCCATATATTGGATGCACAACTCAGGTTACCACATGTATCGATCCAATGGTTTACTAAACGGGGTATGCTATTCTCCGAAGTCCTTGTGCAAATAAACCGCATTTTGAAAAAAAGAATTAGCCCCAGACATCATTATTCTACACTGTGGCGGAAATTCCATAACGCAGATCCGATCAGGCGTGCTTTGTGCACAAGTAAAGAATGATATTGCCGCCTTGTATAGAGCAATGTTGCCTAGGCTTCATTGGCGTGGTGCTATCCACAAACGCAAAATTAATACAAAGAGAAAACACTTCAATCAGTCTGGTCGTGGAGCTACATTTGCGGCTGCCGGTAGGGTCATTCCGCATCCGAGACTGACTGAAAATACGCCTGCATTATTCCGCACGGACTGGGTACATATGTCTGACGCGGGAAATGATATACTTTTAAATGCGTGTTCTCACGCGATTGAGAAGTGTAGCGACCTCAGGCAACCGGATGGACTAATTCCATTGTATTTCAATGAATAACCATTTTATGGAGGAAAAATCGGCAGACTTTAGTGGCGGATGTGACAGACTCGATCTCGCGGAATAGCAAGTAACTATGCAGACAATTGCACTATACCACGCTGGTAATCGGGCATCTCCAGCGGAGATGGCTGGAATATGCTTTCCAAACCCGAGCCATGTAATAATCGGGCATCTCCACGCGGAGATGGCTGGACTATGCTCTCCAAACCCGAGCGCTGTGGATCGGCTCAAGACGAAGGCAGGGATATATTTATAAGGTCATAATATACTCAGACCATATCACGCACTGTATAGCCACATGCGGGATTGGTGAACCTTCGACTTGATCCAATCTAAGGGCGGTCTCTTGCTGAGATCAATCTACAAATAAGTTCGATGTTTGTCACATTCCTCCATAAAGTAAGTTGCTAAGTTGCTGGCACCATGGCCTTACCCCAAACATTGTGTCTTTGTTGTTTATGTTTCCAATACATATGGTCACGGGAGGCACGTTAAGCACTGCCCGTATCATGGTATATATTGTGTATATGCAACTTCTATTATAATAAATGGATTTATGATTATAACATAAATCACGTTATTATATGGAGGTACAATGCTCCGCCCCCCTAACCGTAACTATGCAGCCTATGCTTAATAAATGTAAATCCAATAATTGTTTACAAGAAAACATTGTTAATGTGAAATTTACAGAAGATCCTAAATTGGCACTTACGAAATTTTAGTCGTACGATTTTTAGTGAAAAGGGCCCCTGATTAGGTATGTATGTTAAGTTGAAAACTGTCTAGGACCAAAGTGTATTGATATTCCGACCTCAATTTAAGCCAATCGACCCAATTGCTATCATATTTTATAGACAGCTTTGCTGTGAGTTTTTTGTTACACTACTTTCCACTACATTAACACTACTTTCCATTGTGGAAATTTGCAACTAGATGCGGAAATAGTCAACGGCGTCTTTTAAATGAAGCATATTCCAAGTTTTCTGCTATTTTGAGTTTGGTTAACATAATCTCAAACTCGTTTCCGCTTGACATGAGAGTTATGAAACGCGTCAGCAATTTTATGCACCTCGCCAGAGTTCGGTGAATACATTGTGCGTGATTAGTTTTATAAATCTTTTCAAATGGAAACTCGTTTGAGATTTATTATATAATTAGCAGAAGCAAATGAATATTAGGGTTCTTTCCTACTGTTTGGATTAAACCTTGTGTTAATTTAAATATGCATGGGAACGGCAGCTCAACTCACTCGATTAACGAATTTTCGCATGCACTTTCGATTTTAGAACGAAATTACAGAGAAAAATAACCGTGAATGTGTCCCGGCTTGCATTCGTAGCGAACACTTCCGGCAGTCCTGATTAGATTTGCATTTTACATAAAACATTATGTTGTTTCCTGGCGCAATGTACACGCGAAAACTGGTTCATCTAATTTAAGAATTTGCATTATTATGTGTCTCAATTGGCGAATTGAACGCGGCTCGCATAACGTGTACACAGCCCCGTGTAGAATACCGCGTCTAATCATGATTGCCAACCTGAGGGCCGTTTCATTAAGCTTTGTACGACTAAAATGTTCGTAAGTCCAAACTTATGAAAAGTCTGTAAATTTCACATTAACAATGTTTTCTTGTAAACAATTATTGGATTTACATTTATTGAACATAGGCTGCATATGCAAGTGCAGATTTAGGATCGTCTGGAAATTCCAATTGATGGATTTACATGTATTGAACATAGGCTGCATAAATTCAATAATTGTTTACAAGAAAACGGTGTTAATGTGAAATTTACGGACTATCCCAATTTTGGAATATTTTAGTCGTACGAAATTTAGTGAAACAGCCCCCAGTAGCCTATTTCACCAACATTGCAAAGTATACTTATCTTGCTAAGTACCACACTTTGAGGGAGACATTTTCAATTTAAGGATAAATTTATTATTAACTTTTATTATACTGAATGTATTACATTATCACTATTCAGTATGATAATTCTGCACACTTTTAATCATCAAATATAATTATACAGTCGTTAGTTCTATACGAAATAATGCATTTCGGGAAAACTAAATGATTACTCCCTCAAAGTATAATTATCTAAATAAGTATGCTTAGCCTTTTTGTTTTTAATCGGCTACAGATCAGTCTGATATACGGCTACATTGATCGCCAATTCAGTTTTGCGTTCTGGATTTTTCTTCAACTTTCAATGTCGTTTAACTCTAGAGCCGATTATTCTCTGTGTTTGTTTACGTAGAACTATTTATTGGGGAACAAAATACGTGTACATATTAAACATGCACTGTTTACAAGCCATGTTTACGATTACAAAGAAATGGGGTGGGTTGTATGGGGGCGGGGGAGGCGTACACTATCGCCTGCGCTATGTTTGCCAATATTTGCAAATTTCTTTCCTTGAAATACTTGAATATTGCGCTTGACATCAAGCAGATTGATTGTCTGATCCTGTGCTGTGCTACAAGCCATGTTTACGATTACAAAGAAAGGGGGTGTGTGGGTGGTATGGGAGGGGTGGGGGGCGTACACTACCGCCTGCGCTATTCTTGCCAATATTTGCATCATTGAGATACTTGAATATTGCATTGCGCTTGACATCAAACAGATTGATTGTCTGAGCCTGAGCTGTGCTACAGCTCAGGCTCAGACAATCAAAATGCTTGATTACGATTTGGCACTACCAATAAAATACAATAAAATACTAAGAAACATTGTTAATCGTGACAAGATTAACGCGGGCGGTGGTTTATATAGTGACTAAAAAATTGGCATTGCCAATCGATGTTCAGAATCGTTTATACTCCGGGGAAGATTACCGTAGGCGGTACTGTAGTATATGTTTCAGTTGAGAGAAAAAAACACCACGACTCAGTTACTGTTTCACCGCAGCAATATGTGCATCCTACTTGACACACGAGGATGCTGGTATAATCATGATATAATCGGATATCAGCATGTCCTCTGGTCATCTCCAGTCTCTTGTGAACATGATAATTGGATCAGACACCGGGCAGAACGTATATGGCGCTGCGCATGTCCAGCATAGAGTTGGCCATCGTTTACAAACAGATCCATCAGTTACAGATCAGGCTCATTGTTGCAACCGTGAGTATCACACGTTATGCCAATTTGCGTTTTCATGACGTCGATGCCCAATGTCAATGTCCTTTAATCAAATGAAAAAGACGAATTGGCCGAGGGCGAAACTTAGTATCATTCGTCCCAATCAATTTCGCCAGTCAAGTGATTATCCTCAGAGCCCAGGGACTACAAACTAAACCATGTATGGAGACGCATGTCTGGTTGGGTTTCCCGTCAATAAACAGTGTGTATAATATAAACATATGTCAATAATTCCAGCACAAAAATATTTACACAATTCCCTAACATTTGATTGGCCCGTAGCAAGTCTCTGTCCAAAATTGATATCCCAGTAAACTCCCACGCCGAACTACTTTGCGTAACCGTGAGGCGCAGTTAAAATAAAACGGAAAATAAACACATTTGCTTGATGAATTTATTTCAAATGCTAGAATTATAAGGAATGAATGGCATTTTTGTGGAATTTATCGGGGATATAAACTTGGAAAAGTCGCGGGAATACTGGCCTTCGTCCAGTATTCCCGCGACTTTTCCAAGTTTATACCCAGATAAATTCCACATAAATTCCTATAATATTTCCATAACGACCGTATGCGAGAAATCATTTCTCCCACTTGCCTGGCTATGATAATATAAGTATGTGGCTGTGACTGAAGACATAGGGCTTATGGGATTTGTAACCAGTGTAGGTCCTGATCGACTAGCACACACCTGTAGCCTGATAACGATCTAGATTTCTTGTTAAAAGCATGGCGGGTGTCTCAATGATGAAATGGCGAACAGTGCAGATCCTGATCAGACTGTGCGGATGCACAGGCTGATCTGGAAATACACTAGTCGCAAAATAAATTTCACCAGTTTCGAATGTCACATAAAACATAATTTGCAAACGGTGACTATATACAAGTTTCCATGTGTCATTTGACGTTAATTCCTGTACGCAATATACCCTTGTTTGCAATAATAATAATATATAATACACAACGGCCTGCGTTAATCTTGCTCATATGTCTGAACATATATTAGCAATCTGACCTCTCAATCAAGCAGTTTGATTGGTTGAGCCTGAGCTGTAGTAAAGCGCAGACTCAGCCAATCAGGCTGCTCGGTTTCAAACACAATATTCAAGCATTCTGAATTATTTTCCTTCAAATATTGGCCAGATTAGCGCAGGCGGTGATGTAGCACAGCCAAATGTGGTAAAATAGTGGTATACCGCAGAGTCTGATCAAGATCTGCACTTTTCGCCATATCTTCAATGAAGCACTCATCATGCTTCTAACAAGCAATATAGGTCGCTATCAGACTACAAACGTGTGCTATTTGATCAGGAGCTACACTGGTCACGTATCCAATAAGCACCGTTTATCCAGTCGCAGCCACATATACCGTGTTTATTCTAATAGTACCCCCTCTCTTATAGTAGCCTCCCTCCCATATTTGCATTCTAAATATGTTATTTTCATGGTTTTAAATGGCTTTTGTCTGTGAAAAAAACATATCTTCATCTTATTTTCCACGTTTTGATCCCCATTAATTGCATAGCCCCAGGGGCGTTTATTAGAATAATACGGTAGTTTGTGTTGTTGAAAGGATTAAATTGCGATCGGACAGGAATAGACTGAACATCTGCGTAATTTCATTAAATACGTTTGCAAAATTTACACCATTTTTTCATAAATAAAGTCACAAGTTGACAAATTTTTCAGTGTACACTCGTGTAAATTTTGTAAACATATTTCATGAAATTACGCAGATGTCCGAAGGTACACAATCACATGACGCATCACATATATTCTGTGTTGTTGAAAGGATTAAACCTCGACCGTCCTGGATTAGACCCTGTTCAACTATATATAACAGACTGATCATGATTTGAAAGCTTCCGAAGGATTTATTCATTCTTCTCTATGGCTTCACAGACGTAAACAGCTATTTTACGTCCTCACGACACAATGAGCTTATTGCGATCTACACTGGTTGCAAAACACATAAGCCTCATATCTCCAGTCACAGCCACATACACTCCATGCGCTGTCAAGGTGCATGATCACGTGGTTACAACAACAACAACAATGGGTGAAAGTGTTGAAAGCGCGCCCACTCCAAAGTAAGTATTTTTTTGATATTTTCCTTAATAGGCAACGGATTTTGATGAAATATGGCGCAGCAAATGCGTCTTCATGAGCTACATTTGGTGGTCCCGGGAGTTCGGCACATACTTATGTCGTTTTTGCGAAGAATCGATTTCCGTGTCAGTAGACACGGAGATCGATTATTCGCAAAAACGACAGAAGCTTGGGTCAACGTATCGAGATCACCAAATGCAGCTTAAGAAGGCGCGTTTGATGCGCCATATTTCATAAAAATCCGTTACATAATAAGAACAAAATAAAAGAATACGTACTTTGAATCCGAGGTCTACTGGAAGTTTCAGTACTTGTTGTTGTTGTTGTAACCACGTGAGCCTTGGATTGTGTAGCTAACACAATGTGCAATATCTCATGACAAATAAGTACATGTACAACATTTACGATATTTTCCGTAATGATGTCGCAATTTGACGAGAATTCCGTATTATTAGGCCTATAGAAACAACATGTGGTCCAGAAAAAACTAGGTAGGCAGGTTAGGCTTTTGTTTTAATTTTATTTTTACATACTACTAGACAGCTGTATGTGTCAATTTGGTTCACTATTTGGTTCTTATTTATTTCCGACAGTAACAAGTGTTAGCATTATAGGAATGAATGGCCTTTTTGTGGAATTTATCGGGGTATAAACTTGGAAAAGTCGCGGGAATACTGGACGAAGGCCGGAAGGCCTCGTCCAGTATTCCCGCGACTTTTCCAAGTTTACATCCCCGATAAATTCCACAAAAAGACCATTCATTCCTTATAATTCCAGAATTTGCAATAAATTCATCAAGAAAATGTGTTTATTTTCCATTTTCTTAAGAATTATTTTAACTGCACCTGACGGTTACGGAAAGTAGTTCGGCATGGCAGTTTACTGGGATATAAATTTTGGACAGAGACTTGCTACGGACCAATCAAATGTTAGGGAATCGTGTAAATATTTTTTGTGCTGGAATTATCAAGTGTTAAATGCCAACTTTAATGTTTAAAAATGTTCACGTTCCGAAAACGTCTAGTGTCGGCGTCATATTCATAGGAAGGGTCAGGCTGCCCGCACCACAATACTTTTTTTTAGGCCTTGTACACATTTTCTTACAGAAATTATCGCAGTTTGTGAGAATGTTTTTCATGAAAAATGGCACATCTTCTCAGGTACACAATCACATGGTTTGTCTCGTATGGGAGCTACATGTAATGCGATCAAAATACCCTGGGCTGTAGCCTATTTCACCAACGTTGCAAAGCATACATTGAGGGAGAAATTTTAAATTTTAGGATAAATTTATTATTTTTTATTATACTAAATATATTACATTATCACAGCCATTCTGGCTGTGATAATGTAATAAATTAAGTATAATAATTCTGCATACTTTTAATCATCAACTATATGCAGTTGTTAGTTCTATATGACATAATGCATTTCGGGAAAAATAAATGATTACTCCCTCAAAGTATACTTTGCTAGAAAAGTATACTTTGCAATGTTGATGAAATCGGCTACTGGAATAGCAAATGCTACACTTGCTCAGTTTGTGAGTATGTTTTGCATGAAAAATCGCACATCTTCTTAGGGACGCAATCACATGGCTTGTCTCATATTGGAGCTAATGGGAGGGTTTGCCCAAAAACTACCCAGGGCATGGTGTATACAATGCACAGCGTCTGGAATAGCAAATGTTGGATTCTCGAAATATATTTGTCTACACTTGCGCAGATTGTCTGATGTACTTTGCACATATATTTCAATTATACCTTGCCTAGACAGTATTTAGGTCGTGTACAACCGGCCAATTGTGATCCCCGCCGCCCCCTCACCAACACTAATACATTTTGTAGAATAGACCAGCCTACTAAATAGGTCAACGAACTTTGAAAACCACGAGTAACCTCCATTAGAACTACTCAAACCACGAGTAATCTCCATTAGAACTACTCAAACCACGAGTAACCTCCATTATAACTACTCAAACCACGAGTAACCTCCATTAGAACTACTCGTGCTATTAGTAGAGAAACATGGGGCCCGTATCACTAAACTTCGTACAACTAAAATGTTCGTAAGTGCAAATGTAGGATCGTCTGGAAATTTCAATTATTGGATTTAAATGTATTGAGCATAGGCTGCTTATGCAGCCTATGCTCAATAAATTAAAATCCAATAATCGTTTACAAGAAAACATTGTTAATGGTAAATTTACAGAGTATCATAATTTTGCACTTACGAACATCTTAGTCGTACGAAGTTTAGTGAAACGGCCCTCAGCAACGCTGTGATTAGAAATTTCCAACAGAGACTTGACGTCGTTATTTCCCAGAATAGACGTCATTTGGAACACATCATGAACATTTGGAAATTCTTGATGTACGTCCTGAAGGTAATACACATGTATTGTATACCAAATAAAAGTGTATTATGTCTGCAATACGAATATATATTCTGATTCGTTGTACAATAATTTTTACAGAAAATAATTACGTCCGTAATGGGCCCAGATATTATTTTATATAGAGAATAGTAGGTTAATGCCATGAATGGGAAAACATATCTGGCAAGGCTTATGAAACTGGATGGGCTCGGCTCGGCCGAGCCCACCGAGCCCATCCCGTTTCCGTGCCGCGCCATATATTTTTCCCATTCACGGCACTAACCTACTATTCTATTTATCCCGTCAACACCTACAAATAGCTTTAAAATGCTAAAAAATAACCCCAGCAACAGCACATACATGTACAGTGTATTCATACGCAGTGATTATGTCGTATTGACAGGATATCAAAAATGTTTCACGGCACCGTGTTTCACGGCACATACGCACTGCGTTGACGGGATATATCTAATTTAGAGAATGAAATATTGTACCGTCCATTGATATCCTCATTTGTCAACTGATTCACCACAGTAACAAGGTGTATGATCACGTGGTACTAACAATAACAACAAGTACCGATTCAAAGTACGTATTATTTTATAGTGTCCTTATTACGTGACGGATTTTGATGAAATATGGCGCATCAAATGCGTTTTGTTAAGCTGCATTTGGTGGTCTCTGTATTTTCTCCCAAACTTCTGCCGTTTTTGCGAAGAATCGATGTCCGTGTCTCTGACACGGAAATCGATCCTTCGCAAACGCCATATTTCATCAAACTCCGTTGCATATTAAGGAAAATATCAAATAATACTTACTTTGGAGTGGGCGACGTTGTTGTTGTTGTAACCACGTGATCATGCACCTTGAGTAAATAGTTTTGATATCAATTCACATGACATCCACACTCCACGAAGACACGAAGCCATCATTATTGTAGGACATTGTCATTCGTTATCTAGTCCATCGTCTGTAGACAAAACAATTTTACAACTCGTTTAACCCGTTCAACCATACACGACTTAAATGTGGCTGTGACTGGAGAAACTGGGCTTGTGGGATTTGTGACCAGTGTAGCTCTTGATCAAATAGCACACTCCTGTAGCCTGGGAACGATCTATGGAGATTTCATTGCAGAAGCATGACGGATGTTTCATTGATGGAATGGCGAACAGTGCAGCTCCATATCAGACTGTGCGGATGCACAGGCTGATATGGAGCTACACTAGTCGCGTGACCCATACGTCCCATTTCACCAGTCACCGCCACATACGAACTCCTCCATACTAATTGTCAGGTTGATATATTACTCGGAAAACGTTTAATTTTGTAGAAAGCAGAAACATATATTCATACCGTTCAGATCCTCATGGGATCATGCTCATCTGGGGGCCGTTTCACTAAACTTCTTACGACTAAAATGTTCGTAAGTGCAAATATAGGATCGTCCGAAAATTTCAATTGATGGATTTACATTTATTGAACATAGGCTGCATATGTACATCCAATAATTGTTTACAAGAAAACATTGTTAATGTGAAATTTACAGACTTTCATAATTTTGCACTTACGAATATTTTAGTCGTACGAAGTTTAGTGAAACGTCCCCCTGGATCTAAAATGTTTGTAAATGTTCGAGGTATACAATTTGAACAGCTTAAGTGGTTGTATTTTCAGCTTTCGTATCAACATGATTTTATTTATCTAACGAAGGACAATGACAAACTGATACATATTCTGCTTTAAGTCACATATTATTAACAAATGTTGTACAAAATACGAATTACATAATATGAATACGATAGCGTACAAGTTTGATTATTATTGCATTATACGAAGAAATAATAATTTCCCAAATTTACAAGAATCATCACATGTGAATACTGTTACAACGAGCGTTGTTTAATGCTATTTATTAATTTACTTTTACTTATTTTAGACTTGGGGAATTAGGCTCAATTTGATCGAAAGATGAAAGACAAAGACACATGCTGATTCTATAATGTAATATTCCCAAGAGCTCCCTGGCAACCCAAACAATGGCCTTTATACTTGGCAAAGCGGACCTTATAGAAAGCACCTGACCACTCGGCATGAAATGCACACAATGCAGACTTTTCCTGAGAACTGTGTTTGTTCAACACAGTTCAAATTGCTATAATTAATTACTCATTGAATGAAAACCTTAGATATTTTACATGCACATTTCATCCATTCATCTACATACACACAGCAAATATCAATGACGAAATGAAATTAGAACTATGTCTAAATTGGCTTTTAATACGAATATCAAAGTCAATTTAGACATCGGACTGTCTTCTGAATCATATCTGGAAACTAACTGTAATATGCAAATGACTGTAAACAACTACATGTTATAGTATTATCTTTTGACTCGGTGTAGCTCAAATACTAGTCATCAATGTACAGTCTCAAAAGAGTTATTACGTGATTATATGAATTGCACAATAACAATTGCAGACAACAATTAAGAATTTCCACAGCGATGCTGCATTCATTTTGTGTGACCCCAAGCTATTTGACCGGGGCACAACGCCCATTAAAAGAGGTCTGGTTTCTGCAGACATGTTACTCAGAGGTCATGACCTGATTCCATATGAACAAAGGAGCAACCAGTCTAGTCTCAGATTGGACAAAGCATCTGCATGGTTCAATCAGGGTTTATACTGTTTGCCATTCAGTCCATCAAATTGGTACACTATAACTGGGTCATAACCATTTGAAAGGACATAGGACTGTTCATTAAACCAAAGGGGAGCTTCTTAAATTGATAATTTCCTGCATGTGTAGTAAATGATGTCTTGTGTTTCGTAGTGTGATCAAGTGGAATTTGCCAAAATCCTGCAGCACAGTCAAGGACACTAAAATAAGTTGGTGCCGCATCACCTACAGAGTCAATAATTTCTTGCAAAGTTGGTATGGGAAACACTTCAGGACGAACCAATTTGTTAAGCTTGCGAAAGTCTACGCAAAACCTAAATTCACCTGACTTTTTCTTCACAAGTACAACAGGACTTTGCCATTCAGAATTTGACTGTTCAATTATGTCATTTGTCAACATTTCATTGATCTGTTTATCTATTTCGGCCTTCTGCAAAGGATTAGTTCTATAAAATCTTTGTCTTACCGGTGAACATCCTGGTGTCGTTTCGATCCGATGCCGATAGAAATTTGCGCATCCCAGCTCCGATAAATCCTTCGCAAATGCGTCCCTGTTTTGTCCAATAAGCACCATAAACTGACACTTTTCCTCTTCTGTTAATTCAGAGTCACTAAAATCAAACCCAAGTTCACTGGCATGTTTTATGTACTCCTCTCGCTGTTCATTATTTGTTTTACAAGCATTCACATGTTCCGATGTATCATTAAACTTAGTTGCGTGTGGGTCCGTGTTACTGATGTCTGATTCATGTATGGTTTGCACTGTTGCTAGAACCTTTCCTGGTCTTAAATCAATATCTTTGTTAGTGGGATTCATCACTTTGTAGGTTCCATAGCCATTCGTAGGACAACTAACTGTGCGTGCACCGAAAATCAAGGTCGAAGATGGCAAGTGAGAAACTGGCTCCAGTAATACGGTCTGTTTGTAGCAGTTCTTCATTTTAACTGGAATGTCACACTCTGACTGAGCAGGAACAATGACTCTTGCCACAGTTCTCGCCAAACTAATACTGTTGTTACCCGTCTCAAGGGAACAAACAGTAATTCCATCAAATATGGAAATAGTTTTGGATGCTAGGTCTATATTTGCCTTCTTCTCCTCCAGAAAATCCATGCCCAATATGAGATCACAGTGAATGTTCCGGAACACGTGAAACTTGTGAAATATATTTAGCCGATTAATTATCAATTCCAATGTCACAGATCCTAACGGCTTCTGATTATGTCCACCCACACCAATAATAAAAGGAATACTCGCAGTGTCCAATGGAATATTTCCACAAAGTTCATTAAATTTTGTCACCGATATACAGGAAATTGAAGCACCCGTGTCAATTAATGCACTCACTTTCTTTTGATTAATTTTGACTGATATCATGTTTTTATGAATTGCCGCCGTTTCTGCCAGGTTCGCCGTTTTGTCGTTGCGTCCTTTCATATTCGGTTTATGTGGGACATCTGTTGGCTGTCATGCCTCTGGATTCCTTGGTGTTGATCTACAAACAACAGCAAAGTGGTGTAGTTTACCACACCGCCTGCACTGCTTTCCATTCGCCGGGCAATTTTGTCGACTGTGATACCCATATCTACCACAGTAGAAACACTGAACTTCTTGTTGTTGATGTTGTTGATGTTGTTGATGTTGTTGATGTTGTTGATGTTGTTGTTGATGTTGTTGTTGATGTTGTTGATGTTGTTGATGTTGATCCCACGGTGCACCCGCGTCGTTTTGTCGTGGCATCCGTCCTGTCTCTTGTCGGTCCTGTCGATTAGATGGTGGTTGGGGCGGCCTGGACACGGCAGCCATGTTAAGTTCCATTGAGTGGAGTTTGCCTTCCAGTCGTGCAATTGCGCTCAGAATGGTCGCCTGTTCCTGACTTTGTTCACCGCATGTGAACTCTGCATCCTTCGCAGCCTTCACCAGTTCATCAATTGTCGTCGTATTTTGTTGAAGAACATATGACCTGATGTTGGCGTTGAGGCCATTGATTATAACATTTTGTATTTGTTCCTGCGGCAGCCCAAGCTCCGTTGCCTTCTGGGTGATGGATGCCGTAAAATCTTCTACCTTCTGACTACCCTGCTGCTCTTGGTACAATGCCGCAGTTCGATGCCAATTGGACCGCTCGTCAGGTCCGTACCGCACGAGGAACGCCTCCTTCAAGCTGGTAAAGTCATTCTTGATGGCCTCGTCAAGGGACAGGAACCATCGCAAGGAGTTGTTTGTCAACAAAAGTGGCAGTGATGTCTTACATTTATTGTCACTAAATCCTTTTGTTGCTGCTAGCAGTTGAAATCTAGTTAACCATAATTTTGCGTCTTCGTGTCCATTGCCGAAAAATGTGTAACACATTGAAGTCGAAACCGTTAGTTGCCATGTTTACTAAAACTTAATTAATGTCCAATTTAATTTCTGACCGAGGATCTAAAGACTCTCCACCAATTGTTACAACGAGCGTTGTTTAATGCTATTTATTAATTTACTTTTACTTATTTTAGACTTGGGGAATTAGGCTCAATTTGATCGAAAGATGAAAGACAAAGACACATGCTGATTCTATAATGTAATATTCCCAAGAGCTCCCTGGCAACCCAAACAATGGCCTTTATACTTGGCAAAGCGGACCTTATAGAAAGCACCTGACCACTCGGCATGAAATGCACACAATGCAGACTTTTCCTGAGAACTGTGTTTGTTCAACACAGTTCAAATTGCTATAATTAATTACTCATTGAATGAAAACCTTAGATATTTTACATGCACATTTCATCCATTCATCTACATACACACAGCAAATATCAATGACGAAATGAAATTAGAACTATGTCTAAATTGGCTTTTAATACGAATATCAAAGTCAATTTAGACATCGGACTGTCTTCTGAATCATATCTGGAACTAACTGTAATATGCAAATGACTGTAAACAACTACATGTTATAGTATTATCTTTTGACTCGGTGTAGCTCAAATACTAGTCATCAATGTACAGTCTCAAAAGAGTTATTACGTGATTATATGAATTGCACAATAACAATTGCAGACAACAATTAAGAATTTCCACAGCGATGCTGCATTCATTTTGTGTGACCCCAAGCTATTTGACCGGGGCACAACGCCCATTAAAAGAGGTCTGGTTTCTGCAGACATGTTACTCAGAGGTCATGACCTGATTCCATATGAACAAAGGAGCAACCAGTCTAGTCTCAGATTGGACAAAGCATCTGCATGGTTCAATCAGGGTTTATACTGTTTGCCATTCAGTCCATCAAATTGGTACACTATAACAATACTTTAAAGACAAGTTTATAAATTAATATTTTATGCCTTGTTTTAACAAATCAAAAGTAATCACAACTGGTTCGTGGAATTTAGCAAACAACAATTAACCCTTTGAACCCGAAAGCCCGATATATCGGTTTATGCAAACAGTGCAGATCCAGATGAGCCGGCTCGTAACGAGCCGTCTCATCAGGATCTGCACTTTTTGCAAGTAATTTTCATATTTCTTAGAACAAAAACACCCCCTTTTCATAAATGGACGAATCTGAAAATTATTTTGTGACCATTGGATTGGTCGGAACATTAGCATATCACAGTCCATTCCAGTTCCTTAGGGTTGAAAGGGTTAACACGGAAGCGATCTTGTCACAATATACACGTACATGTACAATACACAATCGCATCTCAATGTCTCCGTTCGCAAAAGGCATATGCATGTACATGTATATAGTTGAAAACATTAGAATTGAGATGGCAACCAAATTTCCGCTCATAAATTGCTCCAAATCGTCGCGAACACGTGTGTGAAATCAAGTTAGAATTCTTGTCAATTTTAATTTACATGCACAATGGAAGCAAGCTGTGTCACGTGCTGTTATTATAAAGATTGTACTCGAAATGCAACGTTTTTTTCTCACAAGAAATCTTCATCACCAAACTGAATGGAACTCAAATCTGGACGTAATAAACTTAACTCGCAATGATAAAAATGAAAATTGGGTAACACATCCGCCTGCGCTAATCTTGTCAATATTTAAATACATTTTATTTAAAAATACTTAAATATTTTTCTTGAAAAGAAGCAACTTGATTGGCCGAGCCTGAGCTGTGCTACAGCTCATGCTCAGGCTCAGTCAACCAAACTGCTTGATTTCGAGTGTTGACATTGACAATATATGTTCAGAAACGTCAACATATTGGCAAGATGATTAACGCAGGCGGTTGTGTAATTGAGTTGTTAGTCAGTATAGATACTGATCCGCTAGCACAATTAAGCAGTCAGATGGGGATATAGCAGCTACAGCTCAGGCCCAGCCAATCAAACTTCTTGATTGCGAGTTGATATTGTCAATAGCTGTTCAGAAACGTCGATATATTGGCAAGATTAACGCAGGCGGTGGTTTGATCGTATGTGCCGTTTTGTTGTGCTCTTATTAGCTCTTTCCGTAAATGACATCAAAAGTTGACGAATTGTTCATAGCAAATGAGGAATTCTATTCCGCATTTGCTATGAAAATTTCGTCATCTTTCGAGGTCATTTACAGAAAATATCACCGTTTCTGTTGTCTCATATAGCCATACCAAAGAAAACTGAAGCACACCGAATTTCATTGGCAACTGCCAATATGCGTGTTTTCTCACATTTGGGCCACGGATCGGGTGAATTGAACAGTTATTTAATTTACACGAAAGACGGAAATTACTCCGCGATTGGAGCGGACGTTAAAGGAAGACGCGAAGAGAAAAAAAATGCGACTTCATGTTTTGGGAAGTCCAAGGCGATGAATTATGCAAGAGGCATGTGCACATTTGCACACAGTATGAGGCGAAATATGGGGATACCGTCACTGCAAGCAATCACGAGTGCAAGCTGGGAATGGTTTGCTATTTTTGCGCGCGCAAGTGCATATCAAAATGCGCATCCGCCAAGCAATTAGTTACTCCGTATAATTAAATTTGCTGACGAGCTCACACGCGGAGAATTCTCAATGGTGATCACAATGAGGTCTGGGTGGCTGTGGGTCCGTGCATCCGTTCGTGTGTGGAACAGTATTCTGAAGTTGTTATGAAGTTGTTTTGCGTGTTCCTAGTATCGGGTAGCATAGCGGAAACCGATGCCAGGATAGCTAATATCTAATAGCCCCTGCTCACTTTCTTTAGTTTTAATAGTCATACATTATATTACATTTTCGACCGATGTGATGAAGACGATGCGGTCGAAAATTTATTTAAGATACATGCAAAGATGATGTGGTTGAAAATTTAATTTAAAAAAGGAGTGACAATTAAAATAGTAGATGTATTAATAGCATGTATTAACCCTTTGAACCCGAAATCCCGCTATAGCGGTTTATGCAAACACTGCAGATCCAGATGAGCCGGCTCGTAACGAGCCGTCTCATCAGGATCTGCATTTTTTTAAAGTAATTTTCATATTTTTGAGAACAAAATATACCCCTTTTCATAAATGGACTATTCCAGTTACTTAGGGGTGAAAGGGTTAATATGTGCTTATTTTTCTAAAGTTACAGTAAGAGACCCAATATTAAAATCATTATAATTCCAAAATGGAACCTTTCTAAACCGGACACCAAGACAACAACTGTGATCTTATTTTTGATGAGTTTTGGTCATGTATCTCAGGTGACAATGTCTGTTCGTGATCGCATAGCACACAACTATGGCTCAGAATGATCAAATGTCTGATTTACAGTGAAACCTCTCTAAGCCGGACACCCTGGGGACGTCCCAGGGTGTCCGGTATAGAGAGGTTCTGTTGTAATTACTCATATAGTTCCGTTAGCACGCACACTGGGTGTGTTTATACTTCTTGTACAGGCAGTGCAACTCCATAAATTTCCTAAATTGTAATGACACGAGACAAATTAGATTATTACAATGTTAAGCTGAGAATAACACAAGGACAAGTCAATTATCCAGTAATGAACGAGTTTAAGCGTCGTAAAACAGCACCGTGCAGTTTAATGGGCAAAACGTACGCAGGCCTCAGTTACCTGGTTGCAAAACGACACACATTCTAAACATGACTATCTACACTGCTGGGGCCCGTTTCACTAAACGTCGTGCGACAAACAATATTCGTACGAACATTTCTATCAATTTGCTTTACACATTAATAATTCCAGCACACAAATATTTACACAATTCCCTAACATTTGATTGGCTCGTAGCAAGTCTGTCCAAAATTGATATCCCGATAAACTCCCACGCCCAACTACTTTCTACACGTGCGCTGTCAGTGTTGTCAATGTAAACAAATGGCTGCTGTCTGTCAAAATAAACACATTTTCTTGATGAATTTATTTAAAATGCTGGAATTATAAGGAATTAATGGCCTTTTTGTGGAATCTATCGGAGATATAAACTTGGAAAAGTCGCGGGAATACTGGACGAGGCCTTCCGGCCTTCGTCCAGTATTCCCGCGACTTTTCCAAGTTTATACCCCGATAAATTCCACAAAAAGGCCATTCATTCCTATAATGTGATTCGCCATAAGTTTTCACCTTAATCTCAACGAATCCACAGACGATGTCAATCTAGATATTCTGTGTCAATTTTGCTGTAAAGTGTAGTTTTTCACTAAAGAACGACTTACATGTCGTCGTACGAAATTTAAGTATTTATTTTTCATTTTAGTACGAAGCTTAGCGAAAAGAGGCTCAGCTTCGTCTGAAGGCATATGACCAGAGCATATTCTAGTTCTGACCCATTTGTGGCTGTGACTGGAGAAATGGGGCTTATGAGTTATGCTCAGCTCGAAAACTGTAGGAATTTCTCGGCCAGCCTCGGAATTCCTACGCGTTTCATAGCCTTAGTAATGTCCCTGGTTACCATTGACCTGCAATAAACTAGTTCACTATGCTATATCCACTGTGTTGACTTAGTGTTTACAACTCGATACACCGCCATCTGACCGGAAACGAAAACCGAGGCTAAAACAAGCGCGGTTTATAGGATAACAAACGACCCGGAAGCAGTAATTAATCCACAGGAAGTATTAAGCAAACAGTAGACCGGATGTTGAAATGAATAGCTTGGAACATTGGAGTGCTGCGACAACATATCGTTTCAAAGGGGATCGGCGTGGTGATTTATCGACTACACGTGCCTGCTTGTACAAGTGCATGTACATGTAGTAACATTCACGAGTTAACCCTTAAAGGTGCATGCCCACTCAGTAGGCACGTTCTATAACATATAATTGTGTCACTATTCCAACAGTACTAAAAGTTACGAGTGCCCGCTATACAGATATAATCATTTAGTTATATTTATTTTACTGATAGTGACTCGCGGTGGTATCAGGCTATTTTCATATCCAAATGAGGCATTATATTTTTGTATAATGTATACTAATTAAATGCGTCACCTGAAAAAATAATAGTTTTTACAGATTACAAAGTACGATCATTGCCCATCAAAAAATAAATCCACAGCATAAATAGTGATTTACGTCTGATATAAAATGTATAATGATGCCAGTCAGTACGTGGGGTAATGGTGAATTAATGTTTCTTTTGCCAGAAAGTGTCTCTGATATAAAGAACACTTCGTGCTATTTTAAAGCTACTTTTGCACAGTTATGATACGCACCATTTACTGATAAAGTATAAACTAAATTATTGTACTCAATGGCTGTACAGTGAAACCTCTCTAAACCGGACACCAAGAAAATATATGTTGTCAGGTTTCTTTGTAACACATCTCAGATAGTAATGCATGTTCATGATTGCAAAAGACATAAGTATCTCCCAGAACGGACATATGCCTGATTTACAGTGAAACATCTCTAAATCGGACACCCTGGGGACCTCCCAGGGTGTCCGGTTCAGAGAGGTTTCACTGTATATCGTTTGTAAATATAACGTTCGCATTTATCGTCGGGGAAAAAAAGAAGGACGAAATAATTCGCTGAATGTGGGGAACGAACCTAACTTTACTAGCCTTGTAAATCATAAACGTGGGCTACATTGCACAGTAGAACCTCTCTAAACCGGACACCCAGAAAGACTTGTATTCTTATTTATGGTTTACAGTTATCTATTACTAGCATGTTAATGTGTGTTCCTGTTTTCAAAGCACATTTCCATTTCTTGGAGTGCTTATTTGACTATTTGACAGTGGAACATCTTTAGTGTCCGGTTTAGAGAGGTTCCACTGTATATGTATTTTTATCTGTTTATCGTGTCGGTTTTTGGCTGGAAAAGTAAAAGTAAAAACGGAACCCCTGCTTGCGGACACATGCAAATAAAATAAACAACAGGATGTTAAACAAATGGTTTTGAAATCGAAATTTCCAATTTATTTCCTTTGTTCCGTAACATAGCGCTTTTGACGTCAAAATAAGAACTGGGCATGGGATCACGTGGTCTATTGTTTACACTGCAGCAATGGCGGCGCCCATGAAGTCTCAGGTAACAAAAAAGTCATCAATACGACTGCGGTTTCTTCCTATCATTGATGACCAGTCATTAACATTACCAGTCCACCAATACCAAATTTAGCTGCATTACTTGACGTAGTTAGTCTGTTAGTTAGTCTGAACATGCAAAAACCAAGTTTAAACAACGTTCGATTATGTCTGATTCAAATTTCTCTGCAGAATGTTCAAACTAAATATTCCACCTATGCAAGAATTGATAAATAAAAAACCGGCCGATTGTCTGTTGATATCGACTGTATCAGGCTCCGATTGACTTTCATGGCATGGCCTGATAAATTAAGGTATGGAAATGCTGAAGCCTTCTAAATGTATGCATCCAAAAAACAGCCCCACTACATGACACGTCGTAGATAATAGGTTAATGAAATGCAAGAATTGAATGAAAACCGTCCACTAGAGGTTCATTTAGATGATTGTTGGTTCGGACAAATATAACCTCCAGCGTTCATGCATATTTGTCCTCGACTTGCCCGGATACTAGTAGATCAATGGAATTCACTACTAGAGAATCGTGTTTCTTGTCTTTTGTAACCAATGTAGAAACAAAGGTCGAAAGTTGACAAAGAACGTCAGTGCATATGTGTTTCCAGGATGCAAAACTGGGGCCCGTTTCCGACTAAACTTCTTACGACTAAAATGTTCTTAAGTGCAAATATAAAATCGTCTGTAAATTTCAATTAATGGATTTACATTTATTGAGCATAGGCTGCATATGCAGCCTATGCTCAATAAATGTAAATCCAATAATTATTTACAAGAAAACAGTGTTGATGTGCACTTTATAGACTATCATAATTTTGCACTTACGAACATTTTAGTCGTACGAAGTTTAGTGAAACGGCTCCCAGATGTACATGTAATATGAGCCACGCAATGTGATTTTGTACATTCTGCGTAATTTCATGAAATACGTTTATAAAATTTACAATATTTTCCGTAAATAGCGTCAAAAGATGACAACAAATTGAGATTACATGCGGAAGATTTTGTCAACTTTTGACTTTACTAAATAATTTATGAATTTTTTTGTAAATTTTGTAAACGTATTTAATGAAATTATTCAGATGTCCGAAGGTACCAAATCACCTAGCGTGTTTCGTATGTGGTTTCTCGAGGTATGGGCTGGAAAAGACATCCATGTACATTCAACAATCCCCATCATGCTTCTAACAAGAAAAAAGAGACAGTTTTTAGGCTACAGGAATGTGCTGTTTTGATCTGGAACTACACTGGTCACAAATCCTATAAGCCCCATGTCTCCAGTCACAGCCACATATAATATGTGGCTGTGACTGTGGAAATTGGGCTTATGCATCCTGAACCGGATCAAAGTATCACGTGCCTGTGATGTACTTAGTGAGGACACGGATTAAGGACATGTTTTGTCAGCTGACTGCACAACAAGACTGAATATCAGACAGATAGCGCAGAGATGCAGACACATTATTGGGCGGAAACACCAATAGAAGACGGTCTATTAAGGTTCTCGTCTGATTAACTACTGCTCAAAACGACTCCACGCAAATGATGCGCTTTCCGACGAAATTCCGCGTATTGGCAAAACGATCAACACAACGAAAACTGAATGCGACTCTGAACGGAAGAACAGTAGCCGATTTCACCAACATTGCAAAGTATACTTTTCTAGCAAAGTATACTTTGAGGGAGTAATCATTTATTTTTCCTGAAATACATTATTTCATATAGAACTAAGAACTGCATATATTTGATGATTAAAAGTATGCAGAATTATTATACTGAATTTATTACATTATCACAGCCAAATTGGCTGTGATAATGTAATAAATTCAGTATAATAAAAATTAATAAATTTATCCTAAAATTGAAAATTTCTCCCTCAAAGTATACTTTGCTAGAAAAGTATACTTTGCAATGTTGGTGAAATAGGCTACAGGGCACAACCGCCTGCGCTAATCTTGCACAGGTTATCAACGATTCTACACTTTTAGTGGCAATGTCAATCGCAATCAAGCAATTCGTTTGTCTGAGCCTGAGCTGTAGCACAGCTCAGGCTCAGCCAATCAAGATGCTTCATTTCAACCGCAATATTCGAGTATTTTTAAGTAAAGAAATTGACAGATATCGGCAAGATTAACGCAGACTGTAGTGTATTTATACATGTTTAATGTACGAAACGTATATAAAAAGTCCGGACGAACGTGACTACAGTGAGAATTGTACGATGAATCCATGTTCGAACTGCCTATACATGTCACTATACCACTCTATTTTTAACATTTTAATATTCTCGCATTTCCTTAAAACGTTTAAACATTTATAATAGTTCGTTGTTATAACCGGTTGCTAACTACTGTAATAATTCACCCAACTGTCTGATTGCGATTTGTATATATACCACGAACTTTCTATAAATTAATAAAAATAGAAACAAAATTGAAAATCGAAAAGAGGAAGAGGAGTTGGTCCCTTTCTGCAACTGCGCCTTCGATTGTTTCCATGTTGTATTTTTTTACGGTTTTATGTTTGCTATCAAGGCGTTTTGCCCTATAAATTATTTAACACGAGTAGGAGTTTTTTTATCAAATGCCGCCACATCGACGCAATGGTTCCGCATTGGTGCAGCGTTAATGGATTATTATGACAGCGACGTGATAAAAACGGGATTAGTGCTGTTCTGACGAGTGTATATCCCGATCCGCGGCAAACGTTCGCATCCTTATACTACTTCACATTGTTCGTCAACGGTTTCATGAATGGTTTGTTTACTGTGCGGCGGTCAGTGTAGACCCTGATCAGATCGCGCGGATGCGCGGTCTGATCTGGGTTTAGACTGGTCGCAAAGGCAATACTCCAGGCTTTGTCAGAACTGCGGACCATTGAAAATCATTTAATGTAGATGGTTCAATACATTGCAACGGTTGCTGTAGAACAAGTGCGTTGGTTCCCGAGGTATTAAACTATACCCGGTAAACTGTATGCACTCTTTGACAGGTAACTACAGTAATTGCAACTTTTCTTTTGACCAAACTACTGACATCGCGAATATCTGAAACAGTGTCAGGGTGTGAGATCCTGTGGTTTCCCAAACAGATTTTCCGACGTGACGTAATCTGAGATTTCATTTTTACAGTAGACTTTCTTTAAAGTCTTCATAACAAACAGACGGATGTTGATGAAATGTAGCGCACCAAATACGATGGCATATGTGTTTTATGGATGCTCTGAAAGTTATTTACAATAACTTATAACTTTCACAAAGAATCGAGTACCGTTTATTTCAAGTATGTCATTCCATTAGAAAGATATTAAAGGAAATCTACTGTAAACACATCTAAGAAAAAATGCCGTCACGCCGTTCGTAAACACGTGATCCCATACCCTGAGTGTCCCTTTAAGAAAAGAGTCAGATTGAATTACACGTAGACTCATTTTCTGATAATTCAAGCGAGGTTCGCAGAAACTCGTTTCGTAAATTGAACTTCTCTGATTTTAGTTGCTACTTATAACTATCGGTTCTCACTATACACTGTTTACATGCGACATTTATGCGCAGTTAAAATAATTCTTAAGAAAACGGAAAATAAACACATTTTCTTGATGAACTTATTTAAAATGCTGGAATTATAAGGAATGAATGGCCTTTTTCTGGAATTTATCGGGGATATAAACATGGAAAAGTCGCGGGAATACTGGACGAGGCCTTCCGGCCTTCGTCCAGTATTCCCGCGACTTTTCCAAGTTTATACCCCGATAAATTCCACAAAAAGGCCATTCATTCCTATAATTGCAGAACCTAATGGAATATACACCACAACCTGTGTTATTCTTGTTCAATTATGAACACCAATATGAGCTAGCAATCAAGCGTTTTTATCATCACAAACATGCTTTGATAGCACTTTAGAATATTTACAACATGCTTTGACAGCACTTTAGAATCATTTCCATTGAGAATGATTCTAAAGTGGTGTAAAACCATGTTTTTATTGAGAAATAAGGCAATATATAAAAGCAACAGCAGACGACAAGTGTTGTGAGTAGCGGTCTAAGGGTTAAGAGGCAGTTTTACCAGGAAGGCTACAATTAAGACGTACAGGAACGTCCACGTGGTGTTACAAAACGCTGTAAATGGAAACTAGTGTGACGAAGAAATCGAGATCGTTACTGATTTCTATGAAGGTGGCATCGACCGTCACATCTTGAAAACACAGCCTCAACCCGTCCAAGCGCATTAACTTATCAAAATCCATTCCAGTTACTTAGGGTGAAAAAGGTTTTTTTAATGTACATGCTTGAATCTGGGTGCATTGAAATGAACCTAACAGTATAGCCAGGAAAGGCACCTTCGTTTGTCTGCAACACTTGTACATTCTGCGGTGGGATTACATGTATCATACAAGCTCTTTGCTGAAAATTGTTAGTAGTCTTATGTGATTTAATAGCGGACAGCATGGCACCAGAGGCTGATCTGGCGCTACGCTGGTCGTAAGGTCTATTTTGTCAGCTGGTGCGTCAGTTGTCGTTTCCACTTTGAATGCCGTGCAACCTTATTTCGCGATAACGCCAAACCTTTTAACACTCCACGTTGTGTTAGTTACAGTATCTCAGAACGAACAACATGGAAACAAGCATCAGCCTTAAAAAAAGAAACAACAAACGATTCAAACACTTATATATAAATTACCGAAAATTCCCGAAGAAATTCAATTCGGATGTCCGTATTTCCTCGGGACTGTTCCACAGTTGTGACGTCATTTACGGAAAGCAATGCCAACACCCAATCAGAGTTCTATATTGAACGCGATAACTGAGGGTATTTTTTTTAAGCGACATCAAATTAAACTCGTCTTCGTTATTAGACAACTTGAGATGAACAGATAATGATACTGCACGACGCTAAGTGATGTAATTTGCCCACTGCCGAAAGTAGTTCTCAGACATCTTGATTCACGGTAGAAACGCTAAATCATGTTGCGGAAATGTGAGAGCAACGCGACTTCAGGAGCCGAGGGCAGATTGTCGGTTCACACGTTTTATGTTGCACGATTGTGAGAGTTTTGCGAATTTAGGAGCCACGGGCATATTTCCGTACAACAAGTGAAATGTCTGCGGGAACAAATAGAATTACATGAAAACCCAATTCAAACGGTTTGCGTAATAAACTGAAAATGAATCAAGTCACTACACCTACACCAGCAAAACAAAACAGTGTTTAAGCACTACTCATTAATCACATCAGTAGCCTATTTCACCAACATTGCAAAGTTTACTTATCTAGCAAAGTATACTTAAGGATAACTTCATTAATATTTATTATACTGAATGTATTACATTATCACAGCCATTTTGGCTGTGATAATGTAATACATTCAGTATAATAATTCTGCGTACTTTTAATAATGAAATATATGAAGTCGTTTCATAATGCATTTCGTGAAAAATAAATGATTACTCCCTCAAAGTATACTTTGCTAGATATTTATACTTTGCAATGTTGGTGAAATAGGCTACAGATGTCATAGAGAGCATCCTATATGATTGATGACTTAATATGATATTTATTACACTGAATGACTCTCTATGCCCCATTTCTGATCAAATCAGTCAACAGACATGTGAAATAGTATACGTATTGCATAAACATAACACCATACATTGAAGCTGTATTGGTCCATTTTTATCCCGTCAACACAGTGCGTATGTGCTGTGAAACACGGTGCCGTGAAACATTTTTGATATCCAGTCAATACGATTTGGAGATGCGGCTGGGGTTATTTTTTTTGCGTTTTAAAGCTATTTGTAATGTTGACGGGATAAATAGAATAGTGGGTTAGTGACGAATGGGAAAAATATCTGGCGCGGCACGGAAACGGGATGTGCTCGGCAGAGCCTCGCCCATTTCGTTTCCTAAGCCTTGCCAGATATTTTTTCCCATTCACGGCGCTAACCTACTATTCTCTATCTATATTCCTTATTTTTGAACCAAAGTATATGTTGTGACACTCATTTGAATCGTCTCGGCGAGACGGTTCAAATGAGTGGTCACAACATATACTTCTGATGAGAAATAAAGAAATTCTTGAGCCTTGCCGGATATTTTTGCATTTCTGCGTCGGCCTCCGTTACATGTGTGGCTGGTATACTGGGGAAATGGGTATTACGTGTTTTTGAAAATTGTAGCTCCTGATCAAATAACACAATACAGTAACCTGATAGCGATCTATACTGATTGTCAGAAGCATAATGGGTGTTACTTTGACGGAATGGCGAACAGTGCAGATCCTGATCAGACTGTGCGAATTCACAGACTGATCTGGATCTACACTGGTCACAAAACCCATAAGTCGCATCTTTTTCCAGTCACAGACACATAGCTGTTATGTTTTTAAATACACTGTGTTATTGCATGGTAATGCGATACGGGAGATAATGCCAGAGCTGGGGGCCGTTTCACTAAACTTCGTACGACTAAAATGTTCGTAAGTGCAAAATTGTGGTCTGTCAATTGAAATTTCCAGACGATCCTAAATTTGTACTTACGAACATTTTAGTCGTACGAAGTTTAGTGAAACGGGCCTCTGGTTTCAAATGCGCTTATTTCTCTTCCACAATCAGTGTCTCAATTGACGGCAAGTGGCAACGCTACACCGCCGCCCGCGCTAATCTTCCAACTATTTGCGTTTGGTACAAAATACATTGTGCTTGAAATCGAGCAGCTTGATTGGTTGAGCCTTTCACTTCGTTTTCGCTTCGTTTTCGCTTCGTTTTCGTTCTTATCTTCAACACATCTCCGGACATTTGGAGCTGGAAGTTTAAGCTCGTAATCCCCATTTGCCCTGTCACAGTTGCATATGAGACACGCCATGTGATTTTGTTCCTAAGAACATGCGTGATATTTCACGAACAATATGTATTTGCAAACTTACGATATATTGTCCGTTAATGACGTTGAAAGTTGACGACATTTTCATTTCAATTCCGCGTTTGCTATGAAAAGTTCGTCAACTTTCAACGTCATTTTCAGAACATACCACTGTTTCTGTAAATATATTTCATGAAAAATCGCTCATGTTCTAAGGTAAAACATCAGTGGCTGTGACTGGAGAAATGGGGCTTATGGGTTTTTGCGACCAGTGTAGATCAAGATCAGCCTGTGCATCCGCACAGTCTGATCAGGATCTGCACTGCTCGCCATTCCATCAATGAAACACCGGTCATGCTTCTAACGAGCAATATAGATCATTATCAAGCTACAGGGGTGTGCTGTTTGATAAGGATCTTCACTGGTCTCAAATCCCATAAGCTCCATTTCTCCAGTCACTGCCACATGTGTACACGGCTGTCGCAGGCGTTAACTCCACATTACTTACACTACTAGATCAATTACATAAGACAAATGCTCAACGTCATGAGATCTTCATCAGCCAACAGTGTTTCAGCAACCAACGTAGAGCCAAACTCATGCTCATCCTCCTCAACAATCTACGAGACGCACATGTAGTGACAACATTAGGTGTGAAAGAAAATCAAACGGCATTGGTGATCAACATAGTGCATGCGCTTGAAACCAGAAACTCGCGAATGTTGGTTTGAAAAGGCCGTTATGCTTCGTTCTCGAAGTTTGGGACCAAATTGAAGAAATATATTACAAGGATTCGCGGTCACGGAGCAGCAAGTGGTGTCTATCCGCACCGGGAAATAGTTTACATTCACGTCAGACATCGGTGTCTATCCACACCGGGACTTTGTTCACTTCCCCGTCAGATATTTAAGCCATGTATATTGCGTAAAACGTATAGCTGAAAGTCAACAGTCATGAATTGTCATGATTTCTCATGATTTATTTGATAATTTCGCAAAAGAAAAGTAGATCCACCGACGTTGACATTTGGAATGTCCAATGTATTCTATTTCACGTAGTGTCTATAACAGTTTTGTTTGGCAAATATCAAGCTCGTGTAGTTTGATAGCAAGCTTATCAGTCAAAACGTGTAGGAATTCCGAGGCTCACGGTTCAATGGGTTCATACGAATCGCCTTTTTTAGACCCTGCTGGGGACCGTTTCACTAAACTTCGTAAGACTAAAATGTTCGTAAGTGCAAAATTATTATAGTCTGTAAATTTCACAATAACAATGTTTTCTTGCAAACAATTATTGGATTTACATGTATTGAGCATAGGCTGTGTATGCAGCCCATGCTCAATAAATGTAAATCCATCAATGGCAATTTTTACTAAATTTGCATTTACGATCATTTTAGTCATACGAAGTTTAATGCAACCGGCCCCTGGTGTTTATGTTATGTAAATGAGGTCCGCGATATCCATTTTCAGTGCATGAATGAGCAGACATTATATTTTTCAAATGCCCTACTAACAAACCCCAGTCAAGGGACGTCAAACGTATTTTGATGTGCCACTTTCCAGAAATACGCTTCCTAATTTGATCCAACGCTCTTTGCCTAAGAGCTAGTTGTTCGCCAAACATACACGAATTCAGCATTTGGCTTCTGGAAATCAAACACTTTCCGGGGCTGTGAAGCAACCGAAATCTGTATGGGGTGCCACGTATATATTTCGGTTGCTTCCCAGCTAAAAGTCGAACCCCCTTTTCAAAAATGCTGGTGACGCCCATCGAATTAATGTCGTCTCCGAGTAGAGCCTGATGAAGTGAATCCTTATCAGAAATTAACCAGGTACTCTATTTATCAGGTAACGCTTTATGCTGCATAATGAGGAAACAGGACACTAGCTATTTTTCAGTATCATAAACATGTTTTTCAATCGATGGTTACTAAATTTTACTTAAATTAATTACACTAGTGTCTATAATGGAAATATAGTTATAAAGTTGGTATACATGTACATGTAGTAATATAATTTCACAACAAAAATAAATACAATGTTTCCTTAGTGGTACATATATAGCGAAACTGCCACTTATGCCAAGCGATCTCCCCTTATTACAGTTTCATTTAGCATGTTCTTGAATACAACAGATGTTTGGGGGGATGTGATCAAATAAAATGGTGCTATTTATTTGGATATGACATGTTCTGTGTATGAGATATCATCTTCTGGCACAGAGACTTTAATATCAAAAACGTGCACGTGACCAAATGTTGTACCGTAATTAACTGTTCTGCTTCTGCGTCCGCTGTTTAGTCTTCACAAGTATCACATCACATTTAATCACATGTCTCATTCACAAGTACAGGACCGTACGCAGAGGGGGTGCTACGGGTGCGTACACACCCCCTTAACCCTTTCACTCTTAACCCGTATGCCTGTATATATAGCGGTATTGTCAAACAGTGTAGATCCAGATGAGCCGGCTCGTAACGAGCCGTCTCATCAGGATCTGCACATTTTGCAATTAATTTTCATAATTTTGAGAACAAAAACACCCCATGTTCATAAATGGACTGGTCTGAAAATCATTTTGTGATTATTTAGATTGGTTGCAAAATTAACAAATCAAAATCCATTCCAGTTACTTAGGGATGAACGGGTTAATCTGCCGAGGTCTGTCCGTGGATGTGCAAAAACAATGTTTAGCCCTTCGCGCCGTCGATAACGCACCCCCGTAAAATAATTCCTGCGTACGGGCCTGAAGTATCACATTTCATTTAATGCGTTATCAGGGTATTTCATCATGTGGTTTCATATCCAACCAACAATACATATAAGTTCCTAATATATGTATGGATTGTGTTAATATATAGCGCACCGGCGATGATACCTTATATGAGACACGCATTGTGGTGTTGTACCTAAGAACATGCGCGATATCTCATGAAAGATATTTACAAAATTTACCACATTTACCGTTGACGAAATTTTCATAGCAAATGCAGAATTCTATTTGCTGATATTTGCTGTAAATGACATCGAAAGATGACGAAACTGTCATAGCAAATGCGGAATTCTATTCCGCATTTGCTATGAAAGTTTCGTCATCTTTCGAAGTCATTTACAGAAAATATCAGTTTCTGTGAATATAAGTCGCACATATTCTTAGGTACACAATCACCTGGCGTATCTCATTTGTCTTATGTCACGCCGTATGGCATTACAAAGACAAAGAGATCATCTTCAAACACGACTACCAGAACATAATGCAATATACCTTACAGCTATAATTTGCAATTTGAACTGTCAGAGTTTATTGCACGTGTTCATTTATGTCAGAGCAATAAATACGTAAATACTCTGCCAGAGATTGTGCTAGTAAGGTCGCAATAAATAACACAACCGTTAGTGCATGTAGGTAACGCAATGTAAAATGAAGCACACTGAATTCCACACGCGTCTGAACGTGCATATTTATGGAAATGACAGCCTTGCTCAATGACGTCCAAGGATCAGGGGCCCGTTTCACTAAACTTCGTACCATAGTAATTTTCGTATGAATATATTTATATACGTATAGGCATTGACCTGCAAATAATACTATAACAGAAAAGTGTTGAACTGCCTTCGTTTGTTAAATATGATTATTGTCTAGGATTATCAATAGTAACACCCGCCATACATATGGTCTTATATCATTTTTCCTGGGGTGTTGCACCAACGGGCCACATAGCCCATTCAAGGTTTCTTGAATTTCCCGCTTTTCTGAATCGAGTGTCACGTGCTATTTGTGTTGATAAATTGAGCATGCGCGACTGAACCAAAGATGGCGTACATATCAAATCCCTTTCTTTGTTGAACAGCTTCTTCCGGTCGACCCCGACTCTTCGCGCAATAGGGAATTTATTCAATATATGCATTTATCAAATATGTTTAGATATACTCTGAATGTAGAGTTCAAGCGTCGATCAATGGCTTTAAGACATCAATGCGGTTCGCTATGGCTGCCATTTATTATCTATATGTAAGGGTCATACAATCTGAACACGTACAGAAAATAGTTGCAAGGAGAAGAAGCTCATATGACACAGTATCAAGCAACCAATAATTCCAGCAAAAAAATATTTACATAATTCCCTAACATTTGATTGGCCCGTAGCATGTGTCTGTCCAAAATTTATATCCCAGTAAACTCCCACGCCGAACTACTTTCCGTAACCGTGAGGCGCAGTTAAAATAATTCTTAAGAAAACGGAAAATAAACACATTTTCTTGATGAATTTATTTCAAATGCTGGAATTATAAGGAATGGATCGCCTTTTTTGTGGAATTTATCGGGGATATAAACTTGGAAAAGTAGCTGGAATACTGGACGAGGCCTTCCGGCCTTCGTCCAGTATTCCCGCGACTTTTCCAAGTTTATACCCCGATAAATTCCACAAAAAGGCCATTCATTCCTATAGTAATAGTATCGAAATTAGTTGCATTAATTTAAATTAAATAAATTAGTAACCATGACTGCACAAAATAGCGTTCCAAAGATTTGTTTTTTCTCAGAATGCTCAATACATTTTACGACACCGATTTTTTTCAGTTGACTTATTGATACAATCTGGGTTCAGGAATACAATAAAGGTATGCAATACATTATTGTTTCTAATCGGACTTTCTGTGCATGTCTGAGACCCAGTTTATTTTCCGTTCCACACACATTTCCCGGCTCGTGGCAGTAATTGTTACAACCGTTTTACCCCCGTGACACAAGTGGAGTTATGGTAATTGCCTCAAACAGCAAACAATCATGTTCAATAAGATATTCCTATCGCGGTTTAATATCGTTGTCATTAGGCATGCTATCGGCGACACAGGCAGCTTTTTAATTCCGTAATCTGATAAAATATTGGAAACCAGATGCTACAATCATAAATCGGAACGAATATCAAACTGAACCCGAGGCCTCGACTATATGATTGGTTTCATGAAGGAAAAAACGATCTTTGTTTCGTATCAGGGGCCCGTTTCACGAAACTTCGTACGACTAAAATGTTCGTAAGCGCAAATTTAGGATCGTCTGGAAATTTCAATTGATGGATTTACATTTATTGAGCATAGGCTGCATATGCAGCCTATGCTCAATAAATGTAAATCCAATAATTGTTTACAAGAAAGCATTGTTAATGTGATATTTGCAGACTATCATAAGTTTGCACTTACGAACATTTTAGTCGTATGAAGTTTAGTGAAACGGCCCCCGGAGACGTATATGGGATATCATAGAGACGATTTAACTGAGAGGTCACAAAACAAGATATACTGAGGTTGAGAAAGAAGCCAATTAGAACAGATGGTGTTTTATTATTGGTGTTTATCCCGTCAACACAGTGCGTATATGCCGTGAAACACGGTGCCGTGAAACATTTTTGATATCCTGTCAATACGACTTAATCACTGCGTATGAATATATGCGGTTATCATAGCCGATTTTCCGATTTTGAGGGTGCGGATGGGTTTATTCCTTTGCATATTAAAGCTATTTGTAGGTGTTGACGGGATAAATAGAATAGTAGGTTAGTGCCGTGAATGTGAAAAATATCTGGCCTGGTACGGAAACGGGATGTGTTCGGCATAGCCTCGCCCATACCGTTTCCTAAGCCTTGCCAGATATTATTTCCCATTCACGGTACTAACCTACTATTCTCTATATACACATACAAGGGTATGCCCAATACAATAGGCTACTAGTAATGTCAAACAGACAAGCTTCTAGCGCACAGAATGTACGTGCTAGTACGGTGTAACCTCATGTGGTTGGCAATGTAGAACGATCGGCATTCATCCTTACCGGAATTCCCACTGGAGGCCTGGGGCCCGTTTCACTAAACTAAAGTCAGGAAATTTAAATTGATGGATTTTACATATATTGAGCATATGCAGCCTATGCTCAATAAATTAAAATCCAATAAGTGTTTACTAGGAAACATTGTTAATGTGAAATTTACAGACTATCATACGTTTGCGCTTAAGAACATTTTAGTCGTACGAAGTTTAGTTAAACGGCCCCCTGGTTTGGCCCTCACATACGTATTTGTCATTTTGTATGTGGCAGTTGAATCCGGTTATACCCCTTATGTGAGTATTACGATTATTCGTAAACCTATGTTAGGGGAGGGGGGCACGTGACTTTGATGTGGTATGGACCTGACACCAGGTCAGCTTATTCTAATTTCAGGGCTGAATATGTTTTTTGTTATCGATGTAAATATTCAATTCTGATTGTGGGATTTTCCCGCCAATGCAGCAGGTTAAACAGGATTGAACCCGTTTGCCCGGCCTTAGATGACCTTAGCTTTTGATAGGCCGTTAAACACTAATAAACAAACAGACAGACAATGTAGAACGCTAGATATTGTATCACAGTGTTGCTTATACATACAATGTGGCGGGGTCAAAACGGATACAAAAACCAATGTCGTGGAAGTTTCATTGAGTGAACAACGTCACGTGACGCTACATATTCACAATAGCGAATCTGGTATAAATGTCATATGAAACCATATATAATAAGTCCGTATGTATTTGTTTAAACAATTGATACAGTGGCACCTCTCCAAAGGAGGTTCACAGGGTGTCAGGTTTAGATATGTTCTATACTAAGCATAGTACAGATGACTACTTCAAGGCACGCAACTTTGGTTTGCTTTGTGATCATGAACAGACATTATCATCGGAGATAAAGAGAACACCTATGGTCTAATCACAATTAAGTACAACTAACCTTTATCAGCGTCCGGTTTAGAGAAGTTCCATTGCATATAATATGTCAGGCTCGGCTCGGAAACGGTAGGAATTGATATCACATCATACTGAGGTTCGCACGTACCTAATATGTAATGTGTTCTGACGATCTATATAGGAAGGGTAATCACTCTTATGTTTTATACGATGGAAACCTTACAAGGTGTCTCACTAATTTAAAAATAAATCGGAAATGTACATCGGCATCGACTGAAATGATCCACCAGCTTGTCAATATGGAGTCACAACCTTACACGCCATATACAGAATACCAGGCTAGTGTCTTTTGATATCAAGTTTATCAGACAAGGCTAGGAAACGCGTAGGAATTCCGAGGCTTGCCGAGGAATTCCTACCGTTTCCGAGCCGAGCCTGATCAACTTGCTATCAAAATACACTAGTCTGCTCTTCTATTTATCAGGTAACCTTTTATGCTCGAAAATGATCACAGATTACGTCGTTATCTATGGACAGAACGCGGGCTTCTTTGCGTAGCGTCATTACACTGACGTCATTCGGTAACGTCACGTGACGTCATCCGACCAATGGAACGTTAGTTTTCACTTCGTTGTAACCCGGATGTTTATATCAGGTCAATGCCTGATATAACAATATGTTATCAGTCAGTACGTATTCGGTCAATACAGAGCAGGTTACCTGATAAATGACATATGAATGTCCGTTTGCCGTAAAGGCTTTTGTCGTAGATACAGCGAGAATTCAGCACTACAGTAACACGACACATAACGTAAACGTAATATAATGCGTTGAGCACGGTTCGTCCGCATTATGAGGAGATAATCGATGCTATGTTTTATTTTATCGTTTATTTCTTACTGAAATAGTGCACACCATGAGATTGCGAACAGGGTAGACACAGATCAGACTGCACATCTGTGCAGTCTGATCTTAGTCTACACTGTTTGCAATACACTTAATTAGTGTGAACATATGGATCTGGCTAATAATGCAGTACCGGATCAGATTGTGCAGATATGTTAGATGACCTGGAAAGACACTAGTCGAAAACATTAAATTGACTCCTTTACACAACAAACCATGCAACATCAGTCCTTTTTACAAGCAATAAGGCCAGAAAATATACAATTTGGACCGGATTTATATAAATAACATCGAAGGGAAGTAACTCATGATTTTCCAAGATAGTTGAACTATATTTATAAGACTGGTCAATAAATGAGAACTGAAATGTGAAACATTTAGCCCCCGATAAGAATATACGAATGTGCTGGACAATTAGCACTGGTCGCATATTCTATACACGTATAATGTACAGTTCGTCAACAAGAGAGATATACAATGTCACATGAATACCTCCGTTGTTTAGCGTTGTATGACATTATTTTTATTGCACTTGAAAAAACTAATAAATTTGGTAATAAAGAAGATGTACACGGCTATCATAATGCAATTTCAATAAACAACTGTACAGCACTTTTCGAATAAGCGTGGAATTAGCTCACGTTGGCTATATGAACTAATGGATTTTTAAATACACACAGAAACAAACTCAACATCACTATGAAACGAGTTAGCATGCAAAAAAAGATATACAATCACGATATATTTATCCCATACTAAAGACAGTCAATTCGTGTCAATGTCAAGTTTACGTTTTAATTAGTATTAATAATAACCCTATGTATTCGGACACCATTTATTCTTGCAAACGTATATAACTATATGTCCAAATAGTTAGTGTTAGTATGGTTGTACTGGTTTATAGAGAATAACAGGCTACTGTCTTTCGATATCAAGTTTGTCAGGCAAGGCTAGGAAACGCGTAGGAATTCCGAGGCTTGCCGAGGAATTCTTACCGTTTCCGAGCCGAGCCTGATAAACTTGATATCGAAAGACAGTAGCCCCTGGTATTATATTTATCAGGTAACGTTGTATGCTCGAAAAAGACCAAAGATGACGTCGTTATCTATGGATAGAACGCGGACTTGTTTAAGTTGCGTCATTACACTCACGTCATTCGGTAACGTCACGTGACGTCATCCGACCAATGGAACGTCAATATTCACTTCATTGTAACCCGGATGTGTGTATCAGGTCAATGCCTGATACAACAATATGTTATCAGTCAGTACGTATTCGGCTAATACAGGGCAGGTTACCTGATAAATCACAATACCAATGTATTTAAGGGTTGAGGAAGTTTTTAACATAAATTTTCATTAGTTTTATTTTCAAAGCCTTGTTTGTTTTTACCGGATTCGTAGGTAGGTTTTGGCTATCCAGGTGGACGCTAACAAAGAAAAACAATGGTATGGCCTTATCTGAAAATTGTCAATTCGTGGCAACATTGCAGAAATTCCGCAACAAATTGAAGTCCATTGTAGGTTGGCGCCAATTAGCAATATATAGTATTATGTTCATGTCTTTACGGCAGAATCTGATGGCTTCATTTAAACTGATTGCTACTGTAACATGTATCGGCCATTTGTATCAAGCTTTATTGCACATTGTGCATATTGCGTAAGGATATAATTAAATGTACTTGGATATTACCAAATATGGACATAACGTTTAAGATGTAGGTTACCGCGTATATAGGTGATATAAATGAAAAGAATTTAGTTGTAGATGTTGTTTACAAACTGGATTTTGTCATCTCGTGAATGCCAATCTTGGTATTTTGCAAGAGTGACTTCGTAAATGTGGCTGTGACTTGAGAAATAATGGGGCGTATGTGTTTTGCGACCAGTGTAGATCCATATCAACCTGTGCATTTGCAATAGTGGTGTATCGCAAATTTTGCGCATGCGCTTTTCAGGCGGAAACTGTGGAGTAAACGATGTTGTATGTCACGTAATGGTCGACCCACCCCGTTTGGGACACGTTTATTGATGGATTTACATTTATTGCATATGCAGCCTATGCTCAATAAATGTAAATCCATCGGTAAACGTGTCCCAAAGGGGGTGGGTCGAGCCATTACGTGACATGCAATCTCGGAAAAACAATACATATGTCTGGAGAAATAGGGCTTATGCGATTTGTCAAATAACACACTCCTGTAGCTTGATAATGATCCATAGTGCTTGTTAGAAATATGACGGGTGTTTCATTTATGGAATCGCGAACAGTGCAGATCCTGATCAGATTGTACGAATGCACAGGCTGATATGGATCTACACTGGTCGCAAAAACCATAAGCCCCATTTCTCCAGTCACAGCCACAAATCAGTAACATTCATCCGGTAGATGTACAGCGAAGATTTCTGGAAGGTTCCCGAACGAAACAAACGAAAACAAAGTGAAGACGAACGTTTTGTACAACGATATGCATGTGATACGAATATCGTTTTTTTAGTGTACGTCAAAACTATATTTCCGTTTAAATACCCGGCTTTCAACTACTTAAACGCCGTTTGTTTCCATTAACGCTCCGTTTTGAAAACTTTAACGCAAATCCCGGAGACAGACGAACAGACGGACAGACGAACAGGGTGACGACTAAATGAACCCTCAGCATGTTCTTTCTGGGTACATGTACAAAAACTAGGACATTCGACACTCGACATTCATGATATATACGTACAATATAGTACGTTGTATAATGTATATGCATGTACTTCTATAAGGAAATAACCACACAAGTTAATAGAAATGAGAAAAAAGACATGTTGATAAAAATATAATTCTGTAGATAAATTGTAATTTGAGCCAACCATGGAACTAATTGTCTGTTTTACTACAATTACTGCAATCGTAAATTGGAATGACTGTGATGTATTACGACAATAAATATAAAATATATTACTAGTAATTACACTCAACCTGAACAAGTTAATACAAATACAATTATGTAGATAAATTGTAATTTGAGCCAACCATGGAACTAATTGTCTGTTTTACTACAATTACTACAATCGTAAATTGGAATGACTGCTGTATTACGACAATACATATAAAATATATTACTAGTAATTACACGCAACCTGAACAAAAACAAAATCAGCTGAGAAAAATGACATTCCAATATTTGGGACCAGCCTAGGCCCAGATCAGCCTGCGCTTCCACGTAGTTAGACCATGGCTTACACTGTTCGCCTTTCGATGACTGGAGTAGCCGTCACGACGCCAATGTACACCACCTCCTGCGCTAATTTGCCAACATTTGTCAATTGTATTGTTTCAAAATACTTGAACAGTGTGCTTGAAATCAAGCAGCTCAGGCTCAGGCAATCAAATTGCTTGATTGCGCGAAATTTTCAATATATGTTAATGTTAAGAAATGCTGTTAATCTTGGCAATATTAACGCAGGCAGTCGTGTATGATGGCTTGTTATGGGCCTTTCATATTTTTGTTTTCTTCGTGGAAAAGAGAATAAAGAGCCTTATGTTTTACATCCCCGCCACTTAAAGACGAAAATTAAGAGCATTGCGGAGTAGAAACAAAGGAACACATGTTAACCATTTGAACCCGAAACCCCATTATAGCGGGGTTCGCAAACAGTGCATATCCAGATAAGCCGGCTCGTAACGAGTCGTCTCATCAGGATCTGCACTTTTTGCAAGTAATTTTCATATTTTTTTTAGAACAAAAACATATCCTTTTCATAAATGGACTAATCTGAAAATCATTCAGTGACCATTGGATTGGTCGGAAAATTAGCATATCACAGTCCATTAGTTTAGTTTAAACATAGTTTATTGCATATAAGTACAATGGGCTTGGGCTACAAGTTCTCACAACATTAATTGCAGCCCTTACCCAAGTATTTCAACAATACAACAATTTAACAGCAATGGCGATAAGTATACAGGTATATATGTACATGGGTACATACCAATCATTATGCGGTATATGTATATATATTTGCACAATGTACGAAAAGAAAAATGAGATAAAGAGAGAGAGAGTAAAGAAAGTGAGAGGGGAGATTGGGAGAATGAATGTCCATTACAGTTACTTAGGGTTGAAAGAGTCGTAGACACAAAGAATAGTTATAGGTATTAACTTTAATATAATGTAAGGAAATGAGATCAGCCATTGTTACCGATACATTATTATACCCGGGATACTTAGAGATAGCGACAACTTTATACCAACATTTTGTTTTTATTAGCACTTATTTAGTATTTTTATTAGCACTTGATGATATCACAATACTGAGAAAATAGCACGTAAAGTTTTAGTTCATAGGAAAGATGGACAAACAAAAGAGGTTTGGAATTGTACCTCCTATAGCCCTACATATCTTGCCCAGTAGACGATTTCATCACAATTGCAAAGTATACTTATCTAGCAAAGTATACTTTGAGGGAGTAATCATTTGTTGTTCCCGAAATTAATTATTTCATTGTAACTAACGACTGCATATAGTTGATGATTAAATGTATGGAGAATTATTATACTGAATTTATTACATTATCACAGCCAAAATGGCTGTGATAATGTAATAAATTCAGTATAATAATAAATAATAAATTTATCCTGAACATGAAAATTTCTCCCTCAAAGTATACTTTGCTGGGTATGACTGAAGTACGAAATGGGCGAAAATTATAAATGATCAGGATATGTCCGGCGAAATGGATATTGTCAGGCGAAATGGAGTTTTTACATCGCATATAATTGGCTAATTAATGCATGAATATACTATTTTTCTTATTATATCTATTATACAATTGTATCTGTATAATAATTATGAAAAAAAACAAGGTATTTCCTTACATATTTCGATGTTATGTCAAAATTATGAATGACCGTTCTCAGAATATATCCGGCGAAATGGAGATCGCAGGGCGAAATGGGCGTTAATGTATATGGCCTATATAAGTTGGAGTCTGTTTGTCAAAATGGAGTTTTTATTTATAGTATATACTTTGCTAATGAATTAAATTATTTGCAGTCTTAAATATAAGAAGGAATATATAGTTGTGCTATGACGAAATGGAGACTGTCGATCGGTCTTGCGAAATGGAGTTGTATATCGCCTATTCGTTGCCAATGCAAACAGTGTAGTCCCTTGTGTTTAGCATCACGGTATCAGTGTTTGAAAGGCGATGTCTTTCGCTCCGTTCAGGGCAGGATAAATGGATTGAACTGGAATATTCAAGAGGTTGGACAGCGCTATGAGCCTATATGAACCAGAGTTTGATCCCGACTTTGTGCAATTCAAACAATCAGAGTCGTAGGCATCCGTTAGAAGTTGAAAGCGCGGAAATAGACGGTGACGCAGGATTTTAGCCTTGTTTGCTACCATTTCTATACAACATCTATATTTCAGTTCTACACTCATTGATTCGTCTCCCTTTAGAAGAGTTGAAAATGCATTGAACAAACAATCGCAGTCGCCCGTGAATTCCAGCGCTGCCTTAGAAAATTGTGTACCTTCTGGCATCTGCGTAATTTCATGAAATACGTTTACAAAATTTTACAATATTATCAATAAATAAACTGAAAAGTTGACACAAATGTCAGAATACATGCGTACTCTGAAATTTGTGTAAACTTTTGACGTCATTTACGGTAAATATTGTAAATGTTTTTAAACATATTTCATGAAATTACGCAGATGCCCGAAGGTATAAAATCCCATGGCGTGCCTCATTTGTGTCTCATATAAATTGAGGTATCCGGACAAAAACCCCTTGGACATAACCCCCTTCGTGTAAAAAGGACAATATGGACAAAACACCTTCATGGTTTTTACAAGGTGAACATAACCCCTTCATTTGAATGAATCTTTGCAAATATTATAACTGAAATGAGTAGTGTTGGTTGTTGATATATAGAGAACAGTAGGTTAGTGCCGTGAATGGGAAAAAATATCTGGCAAGGCTCAATAATTTCTTTATTTCTCATCAGAAGTATATGTTGTGACCACTCATTTGAACCGTCTCGCCGAGACGGTAAAAATGAGTGGTCACAACATATACTTTGGTTCAGAAATAAGGAAAATATATAGAGAATAGTAGGTTAGTGCCGTGAATGGGAAAAAATATCTGGCAAGGCTCAGGAAACGGGATGGACGAGGCTCTGCCGAGCACATCCCGTTTCCGTGCCGCGCCAGATATTTTTTCCCATTCACGGCACTAACCTACTATTCTATTTATCCCGTCAACACCTACATGTACAAATGGCTGCAAAATGCAAAAATTGTATTGACTGGATATCAAAAATGTTTCACGGCACCGTGTAGCCAATATATGAATATGTGTTTGTTTCACACGAAGGGGGTTATGTCTAATGGGGTTTTGTCCTACATTCATAAATTAAAGGTAGATGCCGTCACATTATGTAAAAACACATTTTCATGGAAATTATGATAGCCCAGTCCCAGATCAGCCTACGCATCAGGTCAGGGTATACATGGGTAAGCAATTCAATACGTATCATGAAATAGGGCGGACAACATGTGAAATATATAAAATGCATGGCAACTGACCACCGTCCAGTTTGTTTTTTTGTATAGTCCATGGGAAAAAGGACATTGTGATATTTGCGAAGAGCGCAGTCCCAGATCAGCCTATGCATCAGGTCAGTGTATACATGGGTAAGCAATTCAATACGTATCATAAAATATTGAACAGGGCGGACGACGTGTGAAATATAATTATAAACTGCACGCCAACTGACCACCGTCTAGTTTATGTTTAAGTACATGTTGTATAGACCCTGGTGCCTAAAACCAGATCCAAATATAACACAAATATTCACTGCATTTCATATGTGTGTTTTGGAAAAGTATGTCATATTTTTGTTGAGTCGAGAAAACGTGTTTAGTATATGTATTTACATACATATAACATGCAATTGTGTGTCAGATTTTAGGCACCAGATACAAGATGTCATTAAGGTAATTATCGGACACCACGTGATGGTCACTGAATACACATATAGTTGCAAGTTTAGCGCAGGCGGTGGTGTAGTCATCTTTCACAGTCGGCAGACCATTCAAAGGACATCACGTGTCAAATGTTAGAAATACGACAAAATAGTTAAGGATTTGCGTGCGGGCAGCCTGTATTGCATTTTATTAGCGGTCACAGACTGATACGCAATCATAGACTTCCGTATAACAATTAGCTTTAACTATTAACGGTACATGCCCACTCAGTAGGCACATACTGTTCTTTATCGGAATTACATAAGTGTATAATTGTGTCACTATTCCACCAGTTCTAAAAAATTACAAGGGCCCGCTATACAGATATAATCATTTAGTAATATTTATTTTACTGATAGTGACGCGCGGTGGTATCAGGCTATTTTCATATGCAAATGAGACATTGTATTTTTTAATTATTTATACTAATTAAATGTGTCACCTGAATTTTTTTTTTTTTCGACAGATTATAAAGTATGATGATTGCACATCAAAAAATAAATACAGATACTAAATAGTAATGTCTGTTAACATTTTAAGGAAACACGGTTATCGCCCCTGATATCAGTGTTGAAAGTTACGTTTGATGAAAAATGTAAAATAATGCCAATCACTACGTGGGGTATAGGTGAATGAATGTTTAATTTGCCAGAAAATGTCTCAGATGATGTCTCTGATATATAGAACTGTTTGTGCCTATACGGAGTGGGCATGCACCTTTAAAAGCCCCACAAATCGTCAACGTGTTCCTTTAAAGTCTGGCAAGAACAGTTTATGACATGTTAAGGACATTGTTCTTATCGGCTATACCACATATTCGGAACTGGTGGACGTGCAGTTTGGACATCGTGGCGGAAGACAGAGATATCCGACATGAGGTCAGTTTCACTAAACGTCGTACGACTAAAAGGTTCATAAGAGTACACAACTAGCATTAGCAGACACAATTGAGAACTATTTTGTGGATGCGTTCAGTAGCCTATTTTACCAAAAGTGCAAAGCATACTTATGTAGCAAAGTGTACTTTGAGGGAGTAATCATTTATTTCCCCCGAAATGCATTATTTCATTTAAAACTAATGAATGCATATAGTTGATTATTAAACGTATGCAGAATTATTATAATGAATGTATTACATTATCACAGCCAAAATGGCTGTGATAATGTAATACATTCAGTATAATAAAACTTAATAAATGTATCCTTAAATTGAAAATTTCTCCCTCAAGTATACTTAGCAAGATAAGTATACTTTGCAATGTTGGTGAAATCGGCTATAGATGTAATTACCCTGACCTGTAGGTATTGCATGGTAGCATTTCAGAAACACAGTAACGCACAACTATACAATTAGCACGAACATTATTGTCGTACGAAGTTTAGGGAAACGGGCTCCCAGGTGTATACGTTGAAAATAGTGTGTTAACTATCATGCAATAAATTCTCAGGACCCAGGGGCGGTTTCACTAAACTTCGTACGACTAAAATGTTCGTAAGTGCAAACTTATGATAGTCTGTAAATTGCACATTTATTTAACAATATTTTCTCGTAAACAATTTGTGGATTTACATTATACGCAGCCTATGCTCAATAAATATAAATCCATCAATTGTAATTTCTAGACGATCCTAAATTTGCACTTACGAACAGTTTAGTCGTACGAAGTTTAGTGAAACGGGCCCCGGAAGGCATGCTTGATTAAACAAGCGGACGCTCGACGATGGATCAACGAATGACAGGGTCATGTGGCGTATGAATATATGACAGGCAGTAAACTGAAAATTCTCTCAGTATTTTTGTTGCAAGAGTACATGTATTTATTATATACCTAGCCATGAAATACATAGTTATACGATGTAAAAAAAAGTCATATGGTCTCATCGATGAAATAAACATCTTCCGGTGAAAATACGACTACTTCCGCTATCTATATTCATAACGCGCACCTGCAGTGCCGGACTGCACATAGGCTGCAAATACACATTCATTACCGTATACAGTCTAAAAAACTGCTAATTTCCATGGAGCGGTATATAATAAATAGAATATTTATATTTTTTCAACGAATATGACATATGTCATATTCGTTGCACAAATATGAATATCCTCTATATATGCTTCTAATAATTCCAATGCGAACTTTCACCAGTAACCACAAAATGTTACGCACTATTGCTACATTATGTACTATTTTCGATTTACCGGAATGAAACCTACACTCGGGAGAATATTTTGCCATGGCCTCCAGCATTATGAGGTTTAAAAGATCAATTGGCTAATGAGAAGTAAACCTAGTGATTAACTCGCTCGGAGCATTTCTGTTTTATTTGATGTTTGCTTTAAACTATTTAGTAGGACACACTATATCTACTTTAATTGGAACTTGGTTCTAATCATAAATTATAAGGTTCGGCCATGACCAGCCACGGCAAACGTTTACCCACGGCTGGACATTGTCGAACGTTATTGTTACATTTCCATTGGAAACATCGTGTAATTTGAGCATATATATGTAGTAGTCTACTTTCGGTACTTTGATAATCTGCTCCATTCAAACAGCTGATTTACAAATACATATTCCTGGTCGCAGTACACGTCGCGTGATGCAGCCGCATCAATTTCAAAATGTCAGTTCCACCGGGGGACTGTTTGAACCCGCGGCACTTTGCCACCGGGGGACTGTTTGAACCCGAGGTACTTTGATAATCTGCTCCATTCAAACAGCTGATTTACAAATACATATTCAGGGGCCGCAGTACACGTCGTGTGATGCAGCCGCATCAATTTCATAATGCCACCGTTGTGATCTGGTCTGGTGACTTAGTGGTGCGTTCCAGCAACGTCATGAGACACATGCATTACATAGATGTTGGCTTGGCCCCGGAATGAGCATCGTCTACAGTCATGGTCAAACAGTGCGCGCTATACGCTTGAACACGGTTGCGAGCGGTGTCAAACAACTGCAGCCATGTAACAATAAACGTTTTCATAATATACACGATGCTATCCATCTCTAACACTAGACGTTGACATATAAAACGATCTTGATTATAGAGAATAGTAGGTTAGTGCCGTGAATGGGAAAAATATCTGGCAAGGCTTAGGAAACGGGATGGGCGAGGCTCTGCCGAGCACATCCCGTTTCCGTGCCGCGCCAGATAATTTTCCCATTCACGGCACTTACCTACTATTATATTTATTCCGTCAAACGCAAAAAAAAAATAACCCCAGTCACCTCACATATTCATACGCAGTGATTAGGTCGTATTGATATAATGTTTCACGGCACCGCGTATGTGCCGTGAAACACGGTGCCCTGAACTATTTTTGATATCCTGTCAATACGACCTACTCATTGCGTATGAATATGTGCGGTGATCGTGGTTATTTTATTGCATTTTAAAGCTACTTGTATGTGTTGACGGGATAAATAGAATAGTAGGTTAGTTCCGTGAATGGGAAAATAATATCTGGCGCGGCACGGAAACGGGATGTGCTCGACAGAGCCTCGCCCATCCCGTTTCCTAAGCCTTGCCAGATACGTTTTCCCATTAACGGCACTAACCTACTATTCTCTATTTATACTACGGACGATTGCATGTCATTTACTGCTATTCAAAAATGTACGATGAAATATCATGCATGTGATTACTTGCGATTTTATTACATAGTTCATTTAAAAAATGTAATAATTTATAATGTTTGCACTCATACAGCATCATAAAGACGATGTGAAAACGATTTGTAAACGATAAGCAATCGTTTGTTTGTGGAACCCGGCAGGAACAATTCAGGGCTGTAAATGTATGTGACTCTCCACGATAAAGGGGGTTTTCAGGTAGGGACCAGTGTGTGCCTATGCTGTTGCACGTATTTTCTGTACTCTCATATTGGCAAAAATAAAGGTATTATAATACACGATCGTCTGTGTTATTCTTGCCAAGATGTCAACGTTTCTGAACATCCATAGCCAATATCAACTCGCAATCAAGCAGTTTGACTGGCTGAGTCTGAGCTGCAGTGCAGCTCAGACTCTGCCAATCATGCTGCTTGATTTCAATCACAATATTCAATAATTTGGAATTAGTAATAAATCCGAATATTGGCAAGATTAGCGCAGTTGGTTGTGTATCATTACTGGGTACCTAGACATCATGGCACGGACGGAAAGTTTTCGTTTGTAGAATCGTCACGATTTACTGACCACACAATAGAACAGGGCCCGGTTGTTCAAAACCCCAGTTAGCTTAACGGACTGTTAAATCCTTAACGGACTGTTAAATCCTTAACTGAATGGTTAAAATCTCTGTTAAACAGAGATTTTAACCATTCAGTTAAGGATTTAACAGTCCGTTAAGCTAACGGATGTTTTGAACAACCGGACCCAGACTATTCCAAACGTCACATTTCCTCAATTTATCCAGGTACTGTATACACCACCACCTGTATTAAAGGTACATGCCCCACGTATTGATTGGAATTATTATACGTTTTATATCAGACGTAAATTTTCACACTGGTATCAGGGGCGATAACCGTGTTTCCTTAAAAGTACCATTTATTCTCTGTATTTATTTTTGGATGTGCAATGATCATACTTTATAATCTGTCGAAAATATCTTTTTTTTTCAGGTGACGCATTTAAAATAGTATAAATAATTAAAAATATCATACCTCATTTGCATATGAAAATAGCCTGCTACCACCGCGAGTCACTATCAGTAAAATAAATATTACTAAATGATTTTAACTGTATAGCGGGCGCTCGTTATTTTTAGAACTTGTGGAAAAGGGACACAGTTATACACTTATTTAATTCCTATAAAGAACACGCTGTGCCTACTGAGTGGACATGTACCTTTAGGTTAGAAGACACCAAATGGTGCGAAACCGCCCAGGGTGTATGCAAAAGTAGTCCGGTATAAAAAAATAGTGCGGGTGTTTTGAGGTCACAGACACCGTTTGCTTGCAAATCTTGATCCATTACTACCCAGTTTCACTTGAGGAACATTTTGGGGTGCCTTCAACACCAGTTTTCAGCATATTTGTAGCATTTAAAAGAAAACACTAACCCTGTTGGTCACTTGATGTAAACGGAGTTTCCGTGGCCAAAAAATGTACACAATATTGGAGGATATGACAAGGTTGGATTTTTCTTTCTTAGGAGTAAGTGAACCTATTGTTTAGTTCATGCAGAACCAGTACAGACTGGCTGCAGGTCATGTACAAGTGGGTCCCACAGCATCCATACGAATAGTGAAAGTAGGAGAGACTGGCCTTATTGGATGGCATTCGGTTAAATTATATAGTAAAACTATTTGGTGGTGTCTAACCTTTAATATTACCAAGATGTCAGCGTTTCTGAACATATACAGTGAAACCTCTCTAAACCGGACACCCTGTATATTGCTTTATTGGTAATTGTCCGGGTTGTTTTTGTATTTATCTCCGATGGAAATGTCCGTTCGTAATCGCAAAGCATGAACACATGTCTTGGAGTGGTCATATGCCTGATTTACAGTGGAGCCTCTCTAAACCGGACACCCTGGGGGCCCCCAGGGTGTCCGGTTTAGAGAAGTTCCACTCTATTGGCAATCTCAACTCTCAATCAAGCAGTCTTTTGTAATAGACACATTAATTTAAAAAAAATATTGGCAATATTAGTGCAGGTTGTGGTGAAACGAATAGCACGTTTTATTATATACCTACCCATGAAATACATAGTTATACCATGTAAATACAAGTCATATGTTCTCATCGATGAAATAAACAACTTCCGGTGAAAATACGACTACTTCCGCTATCTATATTCATAACGCGCACCTGGAAGGCAACAGCGCAAATAGGCTGCAAATACACATTCATTACCGTATACAGTCTAAAAAACTGCTAAGTTACATGGAGCGGTATATAATAAAATAGAATATTCATATTTTTATATGTGCCGTTAGAGCACGAGTGAAATATGGACATTTCACACCACTCGATGAACATATATGTCATATTCTTTGCAAGAAATATGAATATCCTATATTTATACTACGCACATGCAGGGCTACATCCGCATAGTTAACACATTGTGTGGCTCTATTTAGACAATATACAGGTACGTCGTAAATTCATAATTCAACCATATCATTCTGTAATTGTTGCAAAAAGTACCTTTTGTCATTAGAGAGTCCATATAATGCCACAATGTAATAAGCAGAATGTCGGCGAGTCTCACCTTACGGGCATCGATTGATAATTCCAACACAAAACTATTTACACAATTCCCTAATATTTGATTGGCCCGTAGCAAGTCTCTGTCCAAAATTTATATCCCAGTAAACTCCCACGCCGAACTACTTTCCGTAACCGTGAGGCGCAGTTAAAATAGTTATTAAGAAAACGGAAAATAAACACATTTTCTTGATGAATTTATTTCAAATGCTGGAATTATAAGGAATGAGTGGCCTTTTTTGTTGAATTTATCGGGGATATAAACTTGGAAAAGTCGCCGGTATACTGGACGAGGCCTTCCTTAAAAAATTACAATTGTCGAAAAAAAATCAAAAAATCTTTTTATTTATTTTCGAATATTGTAATTTTTTATCGCTTCGTCCAGTATTCCCGTGACTTTTCCAAGTTTATACCCCGATAAATTCCACAAAAAGGCCATTCATTCCTATAATGTTCCCAATAATCCAGATAAACAAATACTAATATCTCTTGTAGACAAAGCATAAATGAGAAACATGTTATTACATTAATAATTGTAATAATCATTATTGTAGTAATACACCAACTGATGCAGTAAGATGACAAAAGGTTGGCCCGTAAAATGTGGCTGTGATTGGAGAAATAAGATTTATAGGCTTTGCGATCAGTGTAGATCCAGATCCGCAGTCTGATCAGGATCTGCATTGTTCTCTATACAATCAATGAATCACCCGTCGTGCTTCTAACAAGCCCCATTTCTCCTGTCTCATCTGTAATCAAGGTGTATGATCAAGTACAACAACAAGTACTGAAACTTCCAGAATCCATCCGATTCAAAGTACGTATTATTGTAAATTATCCTTATTGCGTAACGGATTTTGATGAAATATGGCGCATCAAACGCGTCTTGTTAAGCTGCATTTGGTGGTCTCTGTACTTTGACCCAAACTTCTGTCGTTTTTGCGAATAATCGATTACTTCGCAAAAACGACATAAGCCTGTGCCGAACTCCCTGGACGACCAAATGCAGCTCATGGGGACGTGTTTTCTGCGCCATATTTCATCAAAATCCGTTTCATATTAAGGAAAATATCAAATAATACTTACTTTGGAGTGGGCAAGATTTCAACACTTTCAGCCACTGTTGTTGTTGTTATAACCACGTGATCATGCACCTTGACTATGTCGTATGTGCACTGCTCGTATTTGCACACCTAACTTGCTTGGGGGGAGGGGGCTGTGTCCTAGTTTATTATTCGAGCGCTAGCGAAGAATTATGCTACCAACATCCAACTTTGAGGTCTTACAGCTTTTATGCAAATGAACATATGTCGGTCGCAGCACATATTTTGCCGGCTGAACTTTTTTTGGCGTTAAATTTATGTTATTCACATGTTTCCGTAGTCTAAGGGTGCGGAAATTAACCGCCATTCTCGATTATTCGCGATTCGTAACTCCATGGTTCGGTGCAGAATAGGTCTCAGAATATAAATCTATTTATCATTTTGAGTTTTCCAAACAAATATTTCTAACTCGTTGTTGTTGTTGTTGCTGCTGTGAAATTCCCGCGCTTATTTTTCACGTAACACTTTCCACTCTAGATTAATTACCAGTCTATGTGTCATCCAAAAACACATACCGCAAATTGTTTTTTAGCAAAAACAATAGTATGCAATCACATTAAAGATTGACAGCAAGTTGCACCGCCAGTTTTTCATTAGAAGCATTAATGTCACCATTTTGTCTTAACTGGAACTCTATTCCACGCGATTATTTCAATTAAACCAACGTCCTAGTATCTCGGGACCAGGTGTTGATTGCAGCAATTCAATGCCAGACTATTGGTCATTCAACATGAGAAAAAGAGGCTTATTGCTCTTGCGATCAGTGTAACCCAAAATCAGACTGCGCAGATGCGCAGTCTGATTATGGCCTACACTGTTCGCCTTGGAATTTGCGCAACATCTCCGATGATTTTAACGAAAACAAACAAACAATATCGATAACAGGAAACAACAAATGTTACATTATACACTTGTATAAAACCGATTGAGACACGCCTTCTCGTGACTGGTCATCCGATATTAATGGATTATTCATGGGCGTATATCGTAGATTATATACCAAGAAATTAATAGCTGGTCTCCGGTTCCGCTATACACGGGAATTGAAATATTATAAAAGAATAAATTAGTCGCTAATGGTTATTATCTGTTCCACAGAAAATTCACCCATGGGTTTTGCAAAATATTAAAAACGATCTAAATTTCTAACACATTCTAAATAATAAAAAAATGTTACAAGCCTCATATTCCGTCAAATAATGATTTTATTGAGATAAAAATAATAATTTCTAGGTGATTTTGGGGTGCTAAAATATATTGTTTATAGTGTATTCATCATTTTTTTGTGGAGCGATTTTCGAAATTGGAACTAAAATTTTCTTAGTTTTCAAGCTCTCAGAACCAGTTTCCGAATAAGTGTCTTTTCGTTTTTCACACTATGTAGTCACTCTCTACATTTCTTGCTAAGTACACATTGAGGGAGAAAGTTTCACTTAAGGATAACTTTATTAACTTTCATTATACTGAATTTATCACATTATCACAGCCATTTTGGCTGTGATAATGTAGTGAATTCAGTATAATAATTCTGCATACTTTTAATCATCAAATATATGCAGTCGTTAGTTCTATATGAAATAAAGCATTTCGGGGATAACATGATTACTCCCTCAAAGTATATTTAGCTAGGTAAGTAGGCTTTGCAATTTTGGTGAAATCGGCTACACTACAGTATTATGAAATTGACGTTTAGTCAATCAAAACACCTGCCATACTTCTAACAAGCAATATACATCCTTATCAGACACAAGAGGACCAGGGGGCCGTTTCATTAACCTTCGTACGACTAAACAGTTCGTAAGTGCAAATTTAGAATCGTCTGGAAATTTCAATTGACGGATTTACATATGCAGCCTATGCTCAACAAATGTAAATCCAATAATTGTTTGCAAGAAAACATTGTTAATATGCAATTTACAGACTATAATAAGTTTGCACTTACGAACATTTTAGTCGTACGAAGTTTAGTGAAACGGCCCTCAGGAGCTAGACTGGCCACAATTCCACAAAACCCCATTTGCCAATGACATCCGTGTTACAGGAGAAATGGGGCTTATGAGGATTTATCACCAGGCAGTTCCTGATCAAATAACACACTACTGTAGCCTGATAACGACCTATATCTCTTGTTAGAAACATAACAGTGTTTCATTGATGGAATGGCAAACAGTACAGACGCTGTGATCAAACCGCGCGGATGAATCAGATGATTTGGATCTACAGTGGTCGCAAAACATATTAGCCCCATTTCTCTAAATGACAGCCATATATTATAAAGGTTCCTCATTTTCCCGTCTAAATGAATCGTTTTCTCGGCGGATATCCTGCGCGGAACTATTACGTTTCAAATTTGCACATTTAACTTGAGTCTACAATTTCTTCAGCAATCAGCTGCGACGTAAAGTGAAACTACCGTCCTTGTAATGGCGAGCATTATACAGTGAAATCTCTCCAAACCGAACACCCTGGGAGGTCCCCAGGGTGTCCGGTTTGTAGAGGTTCCACTATAAATCAGACATCTGAGCACTTCGTGACACATTTTAGTGCTTTGCAATCATGAACAGTCATTATAGTCCGAGTTACATAACAGCGAAACACATCTAAATTAAACAGCCAAAGTGTCCGGTTTAGAGAGGTTCCGCTGTAAGTAAATATTTACAGTACGGTTCGTCCGCCTGTGCGAGGAGATAATCCGCAACTGGATTATCGCGAGTACACCGCCGCCTGCGTTCATCTCGCTAATAGGTCAACGTTTCTGAACGTGTATTGGCAATATCAACTCGGAATCAATCAGCTTGATTGACTGAGCCTGAGCTGTAGCACAGCTCAGGCTCAGTCAATCAAGCTGTTTGATTTCAAGCGCAATATTCAAGTATTTGGAAATAAAATAAATTGTTGAGTTCATATTGTCAATAGTTGTTCAGAAACATGGACATCGGGGCAAGATTGAAGGTGCATGCCCACTCAGTAGGCACAAACTGTTCTTTATAGGATTTAAATCAGATAGTTTTGAATATGCTGTAGACATTTTCTGTCAACCCCCCCCCCCCCCATTCATTCACCATTAAGCAACGTATTGATTGGCATTATTATACATTTTATGTCAGTATAAATAATGAATGCCTCATGCCTCATTTGCATATGAAAATAGCCTGATACCACCGCGAGTCACTATCAATAAAATAAATATTATTAAATGCTTATATATGTATAGCGGGCACTCGTATTTTTTAGAACTGGTGGAATAGTGACACAATTATACACTTATTTAAATCCTATAAAGAACATGTTGTGCCTACTGAGTGGGTATGAACTTTTAACCCAGGCGGTCGTGTACAAGTGATGTGATGCGAGATTGGCGGATTTTCCTTGCAGACACATTTATTCAGTCGCATCCTATACATTTGCACTTTCGGCACGCGTTTCCCAATTAAACCTTTGCGCCTTGATGATAAATGTTGTAAAAAATAGACTATTTAGACAAATATCGTGAATTGAATTGAATTGTTGGCGAACTGTTTTCCATTATTTCCCTGCTAAGCATGATGTGCCTACAAATAAGACGGTCCACTATTTCTGAAATTAGAAAAATTTCCCCATGTCAAAAAACTAATTTTCTTTTGGAAATTGACTCCGAAACCTAGCTAGATAGTTTGGAAATGATCTAACTAAGAAAACAAAAGTTATTTTTTAAAAATCGGTCCAGTATTTCTGAAATTCTAAAAAATATTCCCCATGTTAAATCCCCATATGTCTATGGGGATTTAACATGGGGAAATTGTTTTTTCGCAATAAAATAAATATTTGACAAAATTTCACGAAATAAAAAGAATGCTCAATCTCAAATTTTGCTTTAATTTAATATTAATATCTTCACTATGGGGAGTTAACATGGGCCAATTTAAGAACGAGCCTTCTGTTTTGTTCGTGAGAAGATGGGATTTTACACGGGGAAATTGTTTTTTTCGCAATAAAATCGATATTGGAGCAAATTTCACGAAATAAAGAGGAGGCTCGTTCTTAAATTTTGCTATAATTTACTATTATCGGAACAAAATAGTATATAGCGTCTAATTTGGGCAGGTTTCGTGAAACAGACACTAGGTCACATAAGTGCACCAATGTTACAACATATTTCCGGTTACGCTGTATGTATGGTGGCACATTTCCGCCATCCACATACTGCGATAACTTGATAGATAAGTCGTCTTAATACAGTAGCGCTTTTCTGCTCCTTACCTATTTGTATATACAACTATCGTATACATATCGTAATCGTATAGTATTGGTATATTTAATGAGCATATCGTATGATCATATAATATTGGTATGTTTGTACCGTATCATCGTATAGTACAGTTTGTTTACATTATACAAACGAACTATACGAATATTGTACACATATCTGGTATGTTTGTACGATACAAACGTACCAGAATGATACGCATGTATAAAAATAGTATACACGTACGATTTGAATGGTATATCTATACGATATTGGTTGGTATGTACGGTACAAATATACCGTACGTTTATATTATATGCATATCGTATAGAAAACATATCGTATTGGTGTAGTATACGTATAGTATTGGTATAGTACGTATAGTATTGGTATAGTATACGTATAGTATTGGTATAGTACGTATAGTATTGGTATAGTATACGTATAGTATTGGTATAGTACGTGTAGTATTGGTATAGTACGTATAGTATTGGTATAGTACGTATAGTATTGGTATAGTACGTATAGTATTGGTATAGTACGTATAGTATTGGTGTAGTATACGTTTAGTATTGGTATAGTACGTATAGTATTGGTGTAGTATACGTATAGTATTGGTATAGTACGTATAGTATTGGTATAGTACGTATAGTATTGGTGTAGTATACGTTTAGTATTGGTATAGTACGTATAGTATTGGTGTAGTATACGTTTATTATTGGTATAGTACGTATAGTATTGGTGTAGTATATGTATAGTATTGGTATAGTACGTATAGTATTGGTATAGTACGTATAAGTATTGGTGTAGTATACGTTTAGTATTGGTATAGTACGTATAGTATTGGTGTAGTATACGTATATTATTGGTATAGTACGTATAGTATTGGTGTAGCATACGTATAGTATTGGTATAGTACGTATAGGTATTGGTATAGTATACGTATCTATTGGTATAGTACGTGTTAGTATTGGTATAGTACGTATATTATTGGTATAGTACATATAGTATTGGTATAGTACGTATAGTATTGGTATAGTACGTATAGTATTGGTATAGTACGTATAGTATTGGTATAGTATACGTAGTATAAGGTATAGTACGTATAGTAATAGGTATAGTACGTATATTATTGTATAGTACGTGTAGTATTTTTGTATAGTACGTGTAGTATTGGTATAGTACGTATTGTATTGGTATAGTATACGTATAGTATTGGTATAGTAGTATAGTATTGGTATAGTACGTATATTATTGGTATAGTACGTGTAGTATTTGGTATAGTACGTGTAGTAATTGGTATAGTACGTATAGTATTGGTATAGTATAGTGGTAATTGGTATATGTACGTAATAGTATTGGTATTAGTACGTATAGTATTGGTATAGTACGTGTAGTATTGTATAGTACGTATAGTATTGGTATAGATACGTATAGTATTGGTATAGTACGTATAGCATTGGTATAGTATACGTATAGTATTGGTATAGTACGTATAGTATTGGTATAGTATAGTAGTATTGGTATAGTAAAGACTGTAGTATTGGTATAATACGTATAGTATGTATAGTACGTATAGTATTGGTATATAGTACGTATTAGTATTGGTATAGTACGTGTAGTATTGGTATAGTACGTATAGTATTGGTATAGTACGTGTAGTATTGGTATAGTACGTGTAGTATTGGTATAGTACGTATAGTATTGGTATAGTACGTATAGTATTGGTATAGTACGTGTAGTATTGGTATAGTACGTATAGTATTGGTATAGTACGTGTAGTTGACCTGCAGAAAAGCGCTACTGTACATGTACATCGTATACGTCGTCATAACTTAGTGTGTTTGTGTCAAGACGAGATCAATTAGACGAGATTAATACCATCTTGCCGAAAACGTGACTGTTAAGACGTTAAGACGACGTGCAAGGCGTATTATGACGACTTAAAGATGATGTAATCACGTAAAGTCGATGACAGAAACATGCCACCATACGTATGGTATTAAGACGCGACAAGGTGCTGGTAAATCATTACGTCCCAATCTCGGTTCGTAGCAATCTGATTATCTGCATGATTGCACTGACCTCCTGATCTTTAATGACGCCGCCTTGAAATGGCAAATCATGACGTCCCGTACTGGTGAGTTGAGTTTGTCAACAACAGGCTAGGACATACTAAAACGTTTCAATGATGTCGCCGTGAAATTAGACATCAGGGGCCCGTTTCACTAAACTTCTTACGATAATAAATTATCGTACGAACTTCTTAGGCGCATTTTACCGTTTCACTAACGTCAATTTCGTGCGAACTTTCTTGCGAAGTTCGTAACTTTCCTCGTAAGTCTGCGATAGGTATAGGGCTGTCGTACGAAGATTTTTTAGCGTATGTGTCACGGCCGCCATACATGTATTTCATGAATAACATCGCCATAAAATCGGCCGTGCATATTTCGCCCTATAGGTTTCGCCCTATACTTCCGTCTGTCTGTCTCTCCGTTTATTTTTGGCATTACTTAGTAATACATTACCCTCACTACTGATCGTACGTCCGTTCGTCTGTTTATTTTGTTTTTAAGTGTTGGTCTGTCCATCTGTCTGTTCGTGTGTTTATTTTTTTGAAGTTTTTGTAAGTTTCTCAAATCACTTATAGGGGCCCTAATGCGTAGACAGCCCGGATTATCTAGCTTTAGCTGCTTATCAGTTAGCCAGCAAATGCAACCCAGATATAACGTGGCTTATAGAGTAGTGACTCACTATACTTGTAGCTGTTGATCAGTTAGTGTAGCAAATGCAGCCTGATATAACGTGGCTTATATACTAGTGACTCGCTATACTTGTACCTGCTGATCAGTTAGGCCAGCATATGCAGCCTGATATAACGTGGCTTATGGAGTAGTTACTCACTATAATTTTACCTTCTGATCAGTTAGCCAGCAAATGCAGCCTGCTATAATGTGGTTTAAGGAGGAGTGATTCACTATAATTGTAGTGTGGTGTAGGGGTGAAATGGATGAAAACACGAATCAAATATTTTCAAAAGTAATATGTATGTAATGTGTTGTCATATCATTTTTTTTTGTTACTGTATACTATATGGTACATCGAGTTGCCATCTCCGTCATCTTTGTATGTACAGCCATCTTACAGTTTCATCACTTCGACCGTTTGATGCATACAGCAAATAATATGACAGAGAAAGTATTACAATGTGGTGCAATACATTATAGACAGATATGACAACATCGTGCTATAAATATTATGCCAGAAAGCTATACAACAGGTTAAGGTCATATAAGGCCTGGCCAACTGGTTCGATCCCATATTCAACCTGTTGCAGTTCGAGGGGGGGGGGGGGGGGGGGGGGGGTGGGGGGGGGGGGGGGGGGGTCCCAAAATCAGAACGGAATATTTACATCGAAACAAATATATATTCAGCCCTGAAATTAGAACCCGATCTGGTTCCAGGTCCATACCAAACCAAAGCCACTTGGCCCCTTCCCTAAATGTGATAGGAAATCAGACTTTGTATACAAGTGTGATGAAAACAACCAATAGGACGTTGCACAAACTTGTATTTATGGTTATGTCAAAATATTTGTGGTATGTGTAAAACGCCACAATATGTATTGCAAATACTAAGATGGCCAATACGGCAACTCCATTCCCCATATAGTATACAGTACAAACTAAAGCAAATAAAAACTAGAGCAGCTTGAGCTGCATCAACGGTTTGAGCCTCAAACATTGATTTCATGTGTAACTAAGCTTTAGCCCAAGGTGTAAACTATCGGTTGCAAAAAGAATTTCTGAAGTTTTAGAATGAACAGTCCAACATTATTGTGTTCGCATCATCACACCGATGTGGGGCCGGTTAGATTAGAGGTAGAGCGATGGACTCGGAGCGAGGGATACCGGGTTCGATCCTCAGCCAAAGTTTTAGCTAAAGGACTGAAATATCGACTACAGCAAAACCAATTGAAATCGAATGATAAATAACGAAGCTGACGTCACATCCGTTTGCTCTATTTTGAAAACTTGAAAAAATACGTTCATCTTTGACATCGAATAGAGCCGTAAGTAGTCAAGATATAGCTCTGAAAATTATCATCTTTCATGCGGCTGACACTCCTCTATCACCCTGGCAAGAAATTATGTTGCTGACAGTACTGTACAAATTGGAAAACGTTTGTAAAGACCACCCGTTATCAGCCGAAATTCGGCAAAATCGTTGAAAAGTATGTACATTTTTCAAATTCAAATGCATATAGATCTTTTATTTGAGCAGATAGCCGAAAACTGTCAGCGAATCTGAGATAGAGAATTTTTTATCAGCTTTCCAATGCAAAATGAATTCTTGAAATCGGTTGGAAAATAAAGAAGTTATAGGAAGTATGACGTCACTTCCGTTTTCGTGGAAAGTAGCATTAAAAGATATCTGAAAATCTCTGAGTCTCTGCTCACACTTGATCCGAATCGGTATGCAAAATTTGAAGTCGATCCAACCAGTGGTTTGGTGTAGATGGAGGGAGCCCGTAAGTCAGCGGATGATTATTTTTCGATAGTTATCGCCCTTAAATGGCAGTTTACGCCATTTGTAAATACACCTAATAAAACGGAGATATGCAATATTCCGCCAGTGAAGTTTTCGTTTGTTTTTCACCATAGGCCGGGCACAAAGCGGGAAAGTTTTAGCTAAAGGACTGAAATATCGACCGCAGCAAGAAATTTTGAAATCTATTGATAAATAACGAAGCTGACGTCACATCCGTTTGCTCTATTTTGAAAACTTGAAAAAAGACGTTCATCTTTGACATCCAATAGAACCGGAAGTAGTCAAGATAGAGCTCTGAAAATTATCATCTTTTATGCGCCTGACACTCCCCTATCACACTGGCAAGAAATGATGTTGCTGACATTACTGTACAAATTGGAAAACGTTTGTAAAGACCACCCGTTATCAGCCGAAATTCGGCAAAAATTCGGCAAAATCGTTGAAAAGTATGTACATTTTTCAACTTCAAATGCCTGTAGCTCTCTTATTTGACCAGATAGCCGAGAACTGTCAGCGAGGCCGAGATAGAGAATTTTGTCAGCTTTCCAATGCAAAACGTGTGAGCAGAGACTCAGAGATTTTCAGAAATATCTTAATGCCACTTTCCCACGAAACCGGAAGTGACGTCATATTTTCTATAACTTTCTATAACTTCCTTATTTTCCAACCGATTTCAAAAATTCTTTTTGCATTGGAAAGCTGACAAAATTCTCTATATCGCACTCACTGACAGTTCTCGGCTATCTGGTCAACTAAGAGAGCTATAGGCATTTGAAGTTGAAAAATGTACACACTTTTCAACGATTTTGCCGAATTTTTGCCGAATTTCGGCTGATAACGGGTGGTCTTTACAAACGTTTTCCAATTTGTACAGTAATGTCAGCAACATAATTTCTTGCCAGTGTGATAGGGGAGTGTCAGGCGCATAAAAGATGATAATTTTCAGAGCTCTATCTTGACTACTTCCGGTTCTATTGGATGTCAAAGATGAACGTCTTTTTTTCAAGTTTTCAAAATAGAGCAAACGGATGTGACGTCAACTTCGTTATTTATCAATAGATTTCAAAATTTCTTGCTGCGGTCGATATTTCAGTCCTTTAGCTAAAACTTTCCCGCTTTGTGCCTGGCCTATGGTGAAAAACAAACGAAAACTTCGCTGGCGGAATATTGCACATATTTAATTTCCGTTTTATTAGGTGTATTTTACAAATGGCGTAAACTGCAATGTAAGGGCGATAACTATCGAAAAATAATCATCCGCTGACTTATGGGCTCCCTCCATCTACACCAAACCGCTGGTCGGATCGACTTCAAATTTTGCATGCCGATTCGGATCAAGTGTGAGCAGAGACTCAGAGATTTTAAGATATCTTTTAATGCTACTTTCCACGAAAACGGACAGTTTTCGGCTATCTGCTGAAATAAAAGAGCTATATGCATTTGAAGTTGAAAAATGTACATACTTTTCAACGATTTTGCCGAATTTCGGCTGATAACGGGTGGTCTTTACAAACGTTTTCTAATTTGTACAGTAATGTCAGCAACATAATTTATTGCCAGAGTGATAGGCGAGTGTCAGTCGCATGAAATATGATGATTTTCAGAGCTATATCTTGACTACTTACGGCTCTATTCGATGTCAAAGATGAACGTATTTTTTCAAGTTTTCAAAATAGAGCAAACGGATGTGACGTCAGCTTCGTTATTTATCATTCGATTTCAATTGTTTTTGCTGTAGTCGATATTTCAGTCCTTTAGCTAAAACTTTGGCTGAGGATCGAACCCAGTATCCCTCGCTCCGAGTCCATCGCTCTACCTCTAAGCTAACCGGCCCCACATCGGTGTGATGATGCGAACACAATAATGTTGGACTGTTCATTCTAAAACTTCAGAAATTCTTTTTGCAACCGATAGATTACACCTTCGGCTAAAGCTTAGTTACACATGAAATCAATGTTTGAGGCTCAAACCGTTGATGCAGCTCATGCTGCTCTAGTTTAATGCTACTTTCCACGAAAACGGAAGTGACGTCATACTTCCTATAACTTCCTTATTTTCCAACCGATTTCAAGAATTCTTTTTGCATTGGAAAGCTGACAAAATTTTCTATCTCAGATTCGCTGACAGTTTTCGGCTATCTGCTCAAATAAAAGATCTATATGCATTTGAATTTGAAAAATTTACATACTTTTCAACGATTTTGACGAATTTCGGCTGATAACGGTTGGTCTTTACAAACGTTTTCCAATTTGTACAGTACTGTCAGCAACATAATTTCTTGCCAGGGTGATAGGGGAGTGTCAGCCGCATGAAAGATGATAATTTTCAGAGCTATATCTTGACTACTTATGGCTCTATTCGATGTCAAAGATGAACGTATTTTTTCAAGTTTTCAAGATAGATCAAACGGATGTGACGTCAGCTTCGTTATTTATCATTCGATTTCAATTGTTTTTGCTGTAGTCGATATTTCAGTCCTTTAGCTAAAACTTTGGCTGAGGATCGAACCCGGTATCCCTCGCTCCGAGTCCATCGCTCTACCTCTAAGCTAACCGGCCCCACATCGGTGTGATGAAGCGAACACAATAATGTTGGACTGTTCATTCTAAAACTTCAGAAATTCTTTTTGTAACCGATAGTTTACACCTTGGGCTAAAGCTTAGTTACACATGAAATCAATGTTTGAGGCTCAAACCGTTGATGCAGCTCAAGCTGCTCTAGTTACATTTGAGATCATCAAAGACTCAAGCACCTGAAACTTTTCAGACATTGGTTATCCTGCGCTGCCTAGCGAAGGGGGAGTTCTACTCCGAGGCTGGCGACATCCACGGTGTCTCTAGGAGTTCGGTTTCTCGGTGTATTAATGATGTTGTCTCAGCCATCAATAATCGACTGGACAACATCAGTTTTCCAACCGAGGAATAAGACCTGGCAAACTGTAAAAAAAGCCTTTTATTGTGTGGCCAGGATTCCGAACACCCTGGGCGCCGTGGATGGGACACTCAGTGTCAGTCCAATTCACTTTCCTGGTTTTCAACTTGCTGGACTAAGGAAGTTGATTTAACAGCTGTCGTCTGGTTGTCAAAGTCGGACGGATTTCCAATACTGAAGAATCCTTAAGAAGTTCGTAACTTAAGAAATTTCGTGCGCACATGTTAGTGAAACGCACGTAAGAAGTTCGCAAGAAGTTCGTACGAAAAGTATCGTAGACGTAAGAAAGTTCGTAGCGTAAGAAGTTTAGTGAAACGGGCCCCAGGGGCGCGTTTTACTTCGTACGACTAAAATGTTCGTAAGTGCACATTCAGGATCGTCTGGAAATTTCAATTTATGTATTTACATTTATTGAGCATAGGCTGCATATGCAGCCTATGCTCAATAAATGTAACTCCAATAATCGTTTGCAAGAAAACATTGCTATTGTGAAATTTACGGACTAAATTTATCATAATTTTGCACTTACGAACATTTTAGTCGTACGAAGTTTAGTATAACGGGACACAGGACATCTCGAACTGATGAGTTGAGTTTGTCAACAGAACGCTGGGACACCATAAAACTTTCGCTATATGTAGCTGGAACTGTAGAAATGGGGCTTATGATATTTGTGACCAGTGTAGTTCCTGGTCAAACAACACACCCATGTACGTATACAGACTTAATTATTCTTGGGAATACATCGTGTCTCCTATAGACTATACTACTGTGTGCTTTGTATATGTATTTCGTGTTTCTCGTATCCACCGGCACGTAGTTAACCGGTACATTTTAGTGTTGTTGTTATAAAGCCAATGACAACGACAACCGCTTTCCTACTTAACCCTATGCAATCCGATAATAGAAACACACATATTCGTGTTTCTAGTATCGAGTTGCATTGAGTGAATATCAAGCGATATGTGTAATATGGAAATAAATCGTACTGACACCACTACGAAATCAATGGAATTCTAAAACATGCAAATATGCGACCGTGATGATAGAAATGGGGCTTATGGGATTTATGACACATGCAGCTCTGGATCAAATAGCGCACTTCTGTAGCATGGGGGCCGTTTCACTAAACTTCGTACAACTAAAATGATCGTAAGTGCAAAATTATGATAGTCTCTATATTTCACCAATGTTTTCTTTTAAACAATTATTGGATTTACATTTATTAAGCATAGGCTGCATATGCTCAATAAATGTAAATGCATCAATTGAAATTTACAGATGATCCTAAGTTTGCACTTACGAAGATTTTAGTCGTACGAAGTTTAGTGAAACGGGCCTCTGATAGCGATCTATATCGATTGTTAGAAGCATTGTCGAATGTTTCCTTGATGGAATGGCGAACAGTGCAGATCCTGATCAGACTGTGCGGATGCACCGGCTGATCTGGATCTACACTGGGCGCAAACCCCATAAGCCCCATTTCTCCAGTCACAGCCACATCTATGTTCTACAGTAGCGCTTTTCTGCAGGTCAACTATACGTACTATACCAATACTATACGTATACTATACCAATACGATATGTTTTCTATACGATATGCATATACTATAAACGTACGGTTTGTTTGTACCGTACATACCAACCAATATCGTATAGATATACCATTCAAATCGTACGTTTATACGATTGTTATACATGTGTATAATTCTGGTACGTTCTTATCGTACAAACATACTAGATTTGGGTATATTCATACCATATCCGTACGGATATATCGTATATACGAACGGATATCGTATGTTTGTATAATATTCGTATAGTACATTTGTACTATACGATGATACGGTACAAACACACCAATATTATATGATCATACGATATGCTCATTAAATATACCAATACTATACGATTACGATATGTATACGATATTAGTATATACCAATAGGTAAGGAGCAGAAAAGCGCTACTGTAAGGCAGAAAACCTTATGAAAAAATGTAGACTTTTTCGTATATTTAATGGTAGGAATTGGCTCTCCGACCTTCCAAAACCTGGGCATATGAGCCCAGAAAATAAGTCAAGCCAATCGTTTTTCTTTCCGAATTGAGTACAGTTGCAATGCAGTCGAAATGTGTGCTTTTAATTAAGGAGGTTATGACTATGAGACGGTCAATTTATCCTAGCTTGTTCATTCTCCTAGCGCACTGTGTCAGTATGCCAGACCGTGTTAAGGACTGAGTATGAGTATTATGATTTAGTATATACCTATCCATGAAATACATAGTTATACGATGTAAATAAAAAGCCAAATGTTCTCATCAATGAAATAAACAACTTCCGATGAAAATACGACTACTTCCGCTATCTATATTCATATTCTGTATTTATAAAGAAAACAGCGCACATAGGCTGCAAATACACATTCATTACCGTATACAGTCTAAAAACATGCTAATTTCCATGGAGCGGTATATAATAAATAGAATATTCATATTTTTCAACGTATATGACATATATCTCGTGGTGTGAAATGTCCATATTTCACGAGTGCCTAACGGCACTCGTGAAATATGGACATTACACACCGCTCGATGAACATATATGTCATATTTGTTGCAAAAATATGAATATCCTGTATACATGCCATGACGACATCATACATAATGCTACTATTGGAGGGTCAAATATAGACTACTGGGAGCTCCATATAAACTTAAGCGAGCCACTGTCCTCATTAACACAGAACACTGACATGCGTTAGTGAAACGAGATTGAAATATTAATAAGTAATACCAATAATTCATTAATATGTAATTGGAATGGGTACGTTTAAAGTTCAAACATGGGGAATATGTATTCATGTATTAATCCCACGTCTCTGACTGCCACACATGTTTTGCGTTGTTAATACAATGTAATGGCTTATGAGTATGGTGTTATATGTAAGAGCTGACAAACTGATATGCTATTTAACCAGGTAAAGCACAGTGACATAAACTAATGTATCCGTGCTCACGATGCAATGCATTTTTACTGTAAGGTAATATGTGTGTAGCTTTGATCTATATTAGTCTATAATTTCAGCACAAAAATATTTACACAATTCCCTAACATTTGATTGGCCCGTAAGCAAGTCTCTGTCCAAAATTTATATCCCAGTAAACTCCCACGCCGAACTACTTTCCGTAACCGTGAGGCGCAGTTAAAATAATTCTGAAGAAAACGGAAAATAAACACATTTTCTTGATGAATTTATTTCAAATGCTGGAATTATAAGGAATGAATGGACTTTTTGTGGAATTTATCGGGGATATAAACTTCGTCCAGTATTCCCGCGACTTTTCCAAGTTTATACATCGATAAATTCCACAAAAAGGCCATTCATTCCTATACTATATATATATTAGCGTAGTCTGATCTTCGGCTACGCTGATCGGAAACGCTGTAACCTCATTTTCCCATACTGTGGTCAAACTACTATACGCCCAAATTATCTAGTCAAGCCGCTAACTTAGAAAACGTAGTGACATTACGATATATGGGTCCAGCTAGTCACAGATCAGCTATGGGCATACCATGTAACAATGTTCGATATTCAATTAGACGCCACTGTTACTGTCGCAGGTGACTTTGTTGATCGCGAGGAATGAGGATGTACACTGATTGCAATTATTTCATTATGTCATTTGTTCACCCGGTCACAAGGTAAATTTCGTAATAATTCATAAGACAGTGCAGGGGCGGATCTGGAGGGGGGGGGGGGGTGTGGTTCTGGGGTTTCAACCCTTCCCCGTTCAGCCACGGAGTTTATATAGATTACAGTTTGCCACCAATTGGAGTCTGAATTTAAATGCCGTAAAACACAGGAAAGTGCATTTGGAAGAGCTCGAAAATAGGACAACCCCCTAGTTGCGAACGGTAACTCTTGCAATTACTCCCGTACCGTCCGTAGCTAGCTATGTACGGTACGGGAGTAGATTACAAGATTACAATAGTTACGTTCGCAACTAGACACCCCACCCCCGTTCCCCAAATGCTGGATCCGCCCCTGTAGTGTATATGTACTGTCTCTTCCACGTTTTGCTGCCGTCTGACCTTTGGCTATTAGTGTTCACGTGTGAAAAGAAGCCTGCATTGCCGGTAGGGGTTGACATTAACGCTTAGTGTCCAAGTGCATTGCCGGCTTCTTTTCGCACGTGCACACTAAGCGTTGATGGACAATAGGCGGTTCTACAGAGCATGTTTATGCGAGAATAGATAACTCACATTATTTAGAAACACGCTTTATCAGGTGACTATCTTGGTATTGGTCATATACGTGCATGTACTGACTGATAACATAATGCATTATCAGGTATTGACCGGATACGAATATCCGGATTACAACGAATTGAAAACCGACGTTTCGTTGGACGAAAGGCGTCACGCGACGTTACAGGTTATTTTCAATGAAAATTATTTTATTTATGGCTAGCATTAAATGTTATCTGATAAATAGAACACTAGCCATGATGAAAACACGTGTTTATTTTTTTTTTGTAGTATTTTTCACAAAATCCTGACCACATCTTTGAGATAATTCGTTTTTTATCCCGTCAACACAGTGCGTATGTGCCGTGAAACATGTTTGATATCCTGTCAATACAACCTAATCACAGCGTATGAATATCCCACTCAGCATTGCGACATCGGGCCGACATCTACTAAACAGCGGCCCGCTGACGGAATTCGTCAGTGGCCCGCTGGCGGTTATGCAAAGCTTCAACTCGCCGGCCCGACATATCGTATTATATATTGGCCCGATAACGGCCCGCTGTCATTTTTGTTGTATACACTTCTGGGCCGCCATGTGTTCTGCTACCAATCCAAAGCTTCGCAGTTAAAAATCCTGGTCAGTTAATTTCCCCCGTCATTCTACTGGTTCTTACGGTGCAGGTTTTGCGTGCGCATGGTATAAGTTATGCGTGCGCACGTGATATAATTTCTTTTCGATGCGTGCGCACGCAGAACTTTTGCGTGAAACATATCACGTGCTCATGCAAAACCTATCGCGCATTAGCACGCAAAGCGTATCGCGTGGGCACGCTGAACGGTTTTGCGTGAAACCTATCACGTGCGTATGCAAAACCTATCACATATGCACGCAAAACCGATTGCGTGTGCAGTTGGAACGGTTTTGCATGAAACTTATCGCGTGCGAACGCAAAACAAAATATATAATTCCATGTCCTCTCTGTGCCACCGTAGGTTCTTCACAGTAAAGTAGAGTTTTGCCACCGTTTAATTCTGTGAATTTCGGAATATCAGCAAACTGATTAGATTATAATCCCACTGTGTTGATATGCAGGAATGTCAGCAGTTGTAATATAATACATAGATGGCCGGCCGCTGGTGGGCCGTCAGTGGGCCGCTATGCCATGTGTTATTGCATCTTCCGGAATGATCAAATTGACAATAATTTCTGACAACAGCTGTCTAAGTTGAAATTCACTTAAGTTAAGTAACGTAAGTCATTTAAATATTAGATATATGTGGCATGTTCAATTCGAATTTAAAATTACTAGATTGCATGTCTGGTCACGAAATCTGATGACAACTGTGAATTATTTTGTAATTGTTTTTCTGAGCCGTGCATCGATACACTATTGTTCACTGAAAACGCATTAGAAACAGCAATTCACTGCAGATCTTACCCAAACTTTAGAGTTTCTCTTATTGTGTCAGTAATTTGTGATTTATTGTTTACATTGCCTTTCTCGAGTTCAAATCCACCGCGACTTTTCAAGTTCTGCGCATGCGTCGCGTTTTTAAAATACACGATAATTTCCATTGTAGATACAAATCAAAATCAGTAATTATTTGTTAAATGGAACTACTTTATTAAAATATAAATTTAATTTAGTATCGTATTAAAAATAAACACACAAAAAAAAAGAAATAACACAATATTTTCTTTTCAAGGCAGATAATCAATCATTCTACACAATTATGAAGAAAATCCAGTGCAGAATGGCCCGCTAGCGGGCCGCAGTATAACATAAACAGACATACAAATATATATTATAAGCAAGAAAATCGTTTTCAAACAATAACTGTGTCATTAAATGATTGAAAGAGAAACAAAATATACAATGTTATATTATATTTATGGAAGCGCATAGATGGCGGGCCGCTGGTGGGCAGTCAGTGTGCCGCTATGCCGCTATGCCGCTATGCACACCTAGTGCTGCCAACGGCCCGTTATAGGCGTGCTGACTGGGATGTGCAATTGTCATAGTCGATTCTCCGATTTTGAGGGTTCGGCTGGGTTTATTTATTTGCATTTTAAAGCTATTTGTAGGTGTTGACGGGATAAATAGAATCCCGTTTCCTAAGCCTTGCCAGATATTTTTCCCATTCACGGCACTAACCTACTATTCTCTATGTATTACCTCTTTGACCGCTACAGACGTATATACACTACCAGCTGCGCTAATCTTGCTATTATTTGATATATTTGATACTTGACCATTGTGCTTGAAACCTAGCAGCTTCATTGACAGAGCCTGAGCTGTGCTACAACTCAGGCTCACCAAATCAAACTGCGTGATTGCGAGTTCAGATTGCCAACACATGTTCAGAAACGTCTTGGCAAGATTAACGGAGCCGGTTGTGTAACAACGACCAATCTCATTAGCATCTGTACTTTTTGCAATAAATTTCCATATGTTTCTAGAGAGATGTTTTCATTCGGCTTATATTTAAAAGTGGGAATTAGGTCGAACACCTTCCATACCCAGATTTCCAGTGAGAAAAAACACCTGCTTTTTGCTGGACTAGTCTGAAGATAATGTTGAGACAATGTCTGGACACTAAAATGACACAGTCCATTCCAGTTATTTAGGGGTGAACGGGTTAACTCTTCAAAAGCCGACAGAATAATACTGTAATCTGCGTTGTTTTCATATTTGTGTTATATATATCTCCCCCACAATATGTTTTGGCAACATTTGAGCTACGTGAACAAATATTATTCTGATAAGAACTATTGAAAATACTACAATGTCGGGACACTAACATGACACAGTCCATTCCAGTTATTTAAGGGTGAAAGGATTAACTCTTCAAAAGCCGACAGAAGTGTTATATATATATCTCCCCCACAGTATGTTTTGGCAACATTTGAGCTACGTGAACACATATTATTCAGATAAGAACTATTGAAAATACTACAATTAAACAACAGACAGTAATATTAACCCATTTCATGCTGAGGAAATGTCATTTTGTTTGTGAAAAATTCTAAATATTGTCTTTATATGTGCTTAGAAATATATGTCGAGAACCGTCTAGTCGAGACGGTTCAAATGAGTGGTCACAACATATACTTTCATTGTAAAATCAGAAAAAGAAAAATGAAATATTTAACATATTTCTTATCAGTATACATGTAGGTGTATTGCGAATTTAATTGGTGAAATGACAATATCTGGAGAAATTTATGTATGACATTGGCCACCAGCGTCGATCTAGATCATGCACACAGCATGCACACAGTCCGATCATGGTATACACTATTCGCACTTCACTATCGCTGTGTTTCTAGCAAATGGCATACACACTATATACTAAGTATCAGATTGCTGAAAGGCGCAATTAACCCGTTCACCGCTAAATACAACTGGCATGGATTTTGACATGTAATTTTGCAACCAATCCAACCGTCACAAAATGGTTGTCAGACGAGTCCCTTTATGAAAAGGGTGTATATTCTGTTCTCAAAAATATGAAAATTAATTTCAAAAAGTGCAGATCCTGATGAGACGGCTCGTTACGAGCCGGCTCATCTGGATCTGCACTCTTTGCATAAACGGCTATAGCGGGTTTTCGGGTTCAAAGGGTTAAACAAGAAGTTAGAAGACTATTCACAAATACCATATACCCGGTCTCTCTATCAAAGATTCATATGATGATTATAAAGTTTAATGTTAATTGACAAGTCTTTCAAAAAATAAGAAGAACAAAAAACAACAGAAAATACGATGACATTCAGAAACATTAAAAACAAATTCATAAACATTTCGAGCATAGTATGTAATTCAAAGTACGAATTAAATAAAAAGGTTTTTGTTTTGTAGTTTCATGGTGGGTTATTTTCATGATTTAGACAGTATAAAATCTCCAGAAACTATTGATTTAAACATTGTTTTAAAGTCACTCTTTAAATTTTTGACCACATGGCCTTTATGAAAATAGTGTTATTTTCGACCACATGGTCTTTATGAAAATAGTGTGAAAATACTATTTTGATAAAGAGCATGTGGTCGAAAATTTAATAAAAAGAGTGACTTTAAAACAGTATGTATTAAATGTGCTTCCCTTCGGAGGTTATTGGAAATTACTATTTTTTTTAAATATAAACAATAACTGATTTATTTTCCGTTCCGTGGTCGGTTATATTCAATTCCCTATGTTCCTACCGTTTAAAAGTTGTCGGCTGCTAAAATCTCCAGAAATTATTTATCAACTTCTCGGCTTGTCGTCTGCTAAACTCTCCACCTGAAGTGTTATCTCCGTGACGCACGTGTTAGCTCAGCGATAGTTTTCCGACTCCGAACGCTGGCACCGCGAGCCGACTCTTAAACTAATCGCAGACGAAAACGACACGCGACAAAACGGCCCACGTGGTAGCAATAGTTGTGACACCAGTCCAATACACAAGCGCCATGATATTTTCCACTTATGCGATAGCATAATAGTAATATTGTGACGCAAGTCCAATACGCATGCGCATTGGGATTACCACCCGCATGATAATATAAAGTTTTTACTTTAACTTGTGGCAGTGACTGGAGAAATGGGGCTATAACAATATAGCTTGATAATTCCAGAACAAAAATATTTACACGATTCCCTAACATTTGATTGGCCCGTATCAAGACTCTGTCCAAAGTGTATATCCCAGTAAACTCTCACGCCCAACTACTTTCCGTAACCGTGAGGCGCAGTTAAAATAATTCTTAAGAAAACGGAAAATAAACATATTTTCTTGATTAATTTATTTCAAATGCTGGAATTATAAGGAATGAATGGCCTTTTTGTGGAATTTATCGGGGATATAAACTTTGAAAAGTCGCGGGAATACTGGACGAGGCCTTCCGGCCTTCGTCCAGTATTCCCGCGACTTTTCCAAGTTTATACCCCGATAAATTCCACAAAAAGGCCATTCATTCCTATAATAACAATCTATATTGCTTGATAACATGTTGACGGGGGTGTTTCATTGATGGAATGGTGATCGGTGTAGATCCAAATTAGACTGTGCGGATGCACAGGCTGATCTGGATCTACGCTGGTCGTAAAACACAGAAGCCCCATTTCTCCAGTCATAGCCACTTATTGTTTATTTCATGACACGGGCTTTCAAGTGTAATAAATCGAGGATCTTACATGAGTGATGATTTAATATGATATTTATTAAACGAGTTTACTGATTTCATAAGAAAAGAGGAGTTGCATATTTATAATATTTTTTTGCTAGGATTAAAACTATTTTTCTCTGTGGAGATTTTCAAGTATATGCCAAAATAGTCAATGGCGTCTGCTTACTGAAACGTATTGGATATCTCCAAGTTTTCTGCTCTTTGGAGGCTGAAGCCATGTGATAAACATACTCTTAAAGTTGTTTCCCTTTGATATGAGATATTTTGAAACTCTTCCGCAATTTATGGACCTCACCAGAGGCTCGGTGCATAAATTGTGCGTGACTCGTTTCATAAATCTCATATCAAATGGAAACTCGTTTGAGATCCTCTATTTATGTAAATCAATTTAACTAACTTCAATTATTTTCTAAATGTGATACAGTATGATACTTTCACAACCACAAATAAATAATCTTCACAATGTTGTAGTTGTCTAATTGCGAAGGTAACTCTTGCAATCTACTCATGTACCGTCCGTAGCTACATGTAGCTACGGACGGTACGGGAGTAATTGTAAGAGTTATCGTTCGCAACTAGGGTGTTCTCTTCAAAATGCACTTTCCTGTGTTTTACGGCATTTAAATTCAGACTCCAACTGGTGGTAAACTGTCATATATGTAAACTCCGTGGCTGAACGGGTGGGGTGGGGGGAGTGTGGGTGGGGTGGGGGCGTTGCAACCCCTGAACCCCAATCCAGATCCGCCCCTGGTATAGCGAAAACTTACAACTTGTGCCAACCCAAATGGTCCAGACTACCCTGTTGATCATAATTTCTTATAGTATAATTTTTCTTTTGTGAATTTGTTGAAATGATGAAACTGATTCAGGGTTTGGGATCACGTGGTTTTCGAATTTCGTGACGTATTTAGATGTATTCACAGTTTATTTCCTGTATAATATCTAAATATCTAAAACATAGTATCTATAATATCTAAAAACAAACGCGGAACAAGTTAGCCTTTATTTTACACATTTCGTTAATCTCGTACTTTTGTTACGATTTATATTACAAAAGAAACCCACCCCAAAATAGCCTTATTTTTACGTATATCTGAATTGATTTCAAATATTCTGCACTACCTCAGAAAATATATATTGAAATTAGTTCAGTGTTATTGTCCAGAATATTTGTACCTATCCATGTGTCTGTACAAATGTTGGTTACTTCGCAAATGTCGATCATTTCGATTTACATTACAATAAAACACACCACAAAAATAGCCTTATTTCAGTATATCTGAATTTATGTCAAATATTCTGCGCTACACAGACAAAATATATTTTGAAATTAGTTCAGGGTTGGTGTCCCTACAATTTGCACCTATCCATGTGTCGGTAACATGTTTGGTTACTTCACAAATGTCGGTCATATCGATTTACATTAAAACAAAACACCAAAAAATAGCCTTATTTTCCCGTATATTTCAATTTGTATCAAATATTCTGCGGTACCCCGAGACAAAATATTTTGAAACTAGTTTAGGGTTAGTGTCCAGAATGTTTGCACCTATCCATGTGTCTGTAACATGCTTGGTTACTTCGCAAATGTCGGTCATATCGATTTATATTACAAATAAAAACACCAAAAACTAGCCCTATTTTTCGGTATATCTGAATTTATGTCAAATATTCTGCACTACCCCGAGAAAATATAGTTTGAAATTAGTTCAGGGTTATTTTCCAGACAATTTGCACATATCCATGTATGTATCTGTAACATGTTTGGTTACTTCGAAAATGTCGAGTTATTTGCATGGGTTTCGCTGTGAGAGAAAACCCGTAATCAACTCCTTACAAATAATACACCGTGAAGAGAACACCCGTAATTGCGCGCCTGTTTTCTTGGAAACCACGAGCTACCATGCAAAATGTTTACTTTTTACTATAGTCAAAATAAAGGTATTTGAAAACTTGGAAAGGGTTTCGACTAATCTATAATGTTAATGTGATTGACCACATTCCAAACATGCAGTCAAATATATCTGGTTCATAGAAACAGCTGCGTAATTTGGATTTCAAAAAGTTTACATGACGTCACATTTGTCGTCACACAACGTAACGTCAAAACGCGGGAAAACACGTCATTGTCTAACTATTCATGCGCACATCACAATTCATTGTGTTTAATCTAAAAAATAGACTAAATGTGCATATATATCCGCCGTGGAAGTGTAATAAATAGGATATTCCATCGTACATGTTTGAATAGCGGAAAAATACACTCGTGTCCGTCGGTGTCCGTGCAAGCAACTCGTTCGCTACGCTCACTCGTTGCTTACGCGGAAGCCGACGTACACTCGTGTATTATATTCCGCTATTCAAAATGTACGATGGAATATCCTCTATATATTTAAAAATAAAAAGCCAACAAAAATAGCATTTTGTTTCGGTATATCTGAATTTATGTCACGTATTCTGAAAATATATTTTTAAATTAGTTCAGGGTTAGTATCCAGAGAATTTGCACCTATCCATGAGTCTGTAACATGTTTGCATCAGGAAATTTACAGTAAATATGACGTCAGAGATTACGTCACGTCTGGAAACGGAAACGGAAACCACGTGATCCCATATACTAGTAGGTAATTTTCTCTGCATGGCACGAACAACAGCAAATTGGTTATCTGACTCGTGATCTTGTTTTCTTGAATAGAACATTTCCGAATGATGGCCCACGTGGAAAAGTTGATATATGACGCGAACAGATGGGGCATTTTGATTTGTTGAGCTGAAAACACACACTTGTAATGTCATCCGGATATGATCGTATTAAATCTGTTTACTCACCATGGGTTCAGTGAACTTGACAAATAGAATACCTGCTGACGTTTGACATAACGACATCAGGGTCGGCTCGAAAACGGTAGAATTCCTCGGCGAGGCTCGGAATTCCTACGCGTTTCCTAGTCTCACCTGAAAAAGTTTGTAAAAAATGCCGCACCCTGTATACTGCGACCAAACTTACGCAAATACACAACCGCCTGTGGTAATCGTGCCAAGATGTAAACGTTTCTGAACATGTATTGCCAATCTCGACTCGCAATCGAGCCGTTTGATTGGCGGAGCCTGACATGTAGTACAACACAGGCTCAGCTAATCAAGCTGATTGATCTTAAGCACAGTATTCAAGTATTTTGAAATAAAATAAATTCTAATATTAGCAAGATTAGCGCAGGCGGTGTTGTATAGAGCGATCTGGATCACACGTCAAGTGATATATTGGACATTCTTCAATAAAATGCCGGCTTCCCAGGAACGGTTTAAGACAAGCGTCAGTTGTGATTGTGACTGGAGAAATGGTGCTTAACATTATCTGGTGTGACCAGTCTAGTGTCTGATGTGCGAGCACACCACGGCAGCCTAGCAGCGATCTTGAAGCAGGAGAAGTGTTTTTCTGACTAAAACATACGAACAGTGTAGTCCCAGATCAGACTGCGCGAATGCGCAGGCTGATCTGGGACTACACTGGTAGCAATTGCCGTAAATCACATTTATTCAGTTTTGTAAATGTCAAAGGAATCGTTCAACGTCACCGGAAGTGGTGACCGGAAGTTATCGCAATATGGGACAGTTTAGTTCACGGGCAGCGTATAGGAACCAGTCAGTTTAAAAATAATTTGACTGTAAACCAATCCAATCGTGGTATGTATCATAGAGTAGTAAATCGTCATGACAACGGCAGGCATTTTATTTGTATTATTTATGGCTTAGAATGAAGCAGTAACTCGTCTAACCCGAAATCTCTGTCTGTAAAGCAGAGCGACAGTAAGTCGACATGAGTTACAGACAGAAACTTCTGGTTATAACTCGTCATGACAATGGCGGCCATTGCAGCAGGACACAGCTTTTCATCTACTATGCTGAATATATTGAAATGTGCTAAAAATATATTGAAAAGTGGTCGAGCACTGATGTAAATTATGTAACTCGTTGTTGCACCATCGACGACTGATCGTTTTAGTCCGATACATTGGGCTTCTCTTAAATATATTCAATCAACTGTAAACATAAATCTCCTTATAAATGCCATTTTCCTGTACAAAATTATCTATTGCCGGAACTATTTACTATTTAAAAGCAAAAACATACCTGCTATTCAAAAAGTATGATGCATTGCTCTTTGAAAAAAGTTATAGTGCTGTGTGTGTATACCACTCATATCAACACAGATACACATTTATTCACTGTTACCCCACGCATTAGTATACATTTTATATCAGGCGTAAATTTCCATACTGATATCAGGGGCGATAACCGTGTTTCCTTAATATGTTAACGGACATTACTATTTATTCTCTGCATTTATTTTTTGAAAATATTAGTTTTTCAGGTGACGCATTAAATTAGTATAAACAATTCAAAAGTATCATGCCTCATTTGCATATGAAAATATCCTGATACCCCCGCGAGTCACTATCAGTAAAATACATATTACTAATTGATTATATCTGTAGAGCGGGCATTCGTAATTTTTAGAACTGGCGGAATATAGTGACACAAAGGTATTCGTTCGATTTATGGGAAAACGTAATAGCGGAACATAGAGAATAGTAGGTTAGTGCCGTGAATGGGAAAACATATCTGGCAAGGCTCAGGAAACGGGATGGGCGAGGCTCTGCAAAGCACATCCCGTTTCCGTGCCGCGCAAGATATGTGTTCCCATTCACGGCACTAACCTACTATTCTATTTATCCCGTCAACACCTACAAATGGCTGTAAAATGGGTAAAATGCAAAAATTGTATTGACTGGATTTTTGATATCCTGTCAATACGACCTAATCACTGCGTATGAATATATCTGGTTGTCATACTAGTCGATTCTCAGATTTTGAGATGCGGCTGCGGTTATTGTTTTGCATTTTAAAGCTATGTGTAGGTGTTGACAGGATAAATAGAATAGTAGGTTAGTGCCGTGAATGGGAAAACTATCTGGCAAGGCTTAGGAAACGGGATGGGCGAGGCTCTGCCGAACACACCCCGTTTCCGTGCCGCGGCAGATATTTTTCCCATTTACGGCACTAACCTACTATTCTCTATGTATGCATAATTCTGTATATACATGTAGCCACTATAAGAATGATACAGATGACATACACACATCCTCGTATGTCCACTATTGACATTGATTTGTGTTATGGTTGATAAATCTCTGTTTTACAAGACTTATTCATGGCTTTCAGAATGTGGAATGATACTTAATCGTGCTCCGTCCAGACTTCTCTTATTTAAAGCACAAAATTGCCATAATCTTGCCCATTTCGTAACACATTTCATTGATTCGTAATTGTGTCAATGCTTTTAGATATTTCACAGGCCTCTTTCACGTATATAATATGTGACTTGAGAAATGGGGCTCATAGGTTTTGCTACTAATGTAGATCCAGATCAGCCTGTGCATCCGCACAATCTGATCAGAATCGGCAGTGTTCGCCATTCCATCAATGAACCACCCGATATTAGTATAACAAGTAATATAGCTCTTTATCAAGCTACAGTCATATGGATCTGTGACCAGTGTAGCTCCTGATAATAATTCACTCATGAGTGAATTATTATCAAGAGCTACACTGGTCACACATCCCATAAGCCTCATTATGTTATTGGTTGTTCGGTTTACGGAGGTTCTACTGTAAATTGAAAACACTATTCGCTGAAGCAGTCCCCTGCTGGATATCCACAGTAATGAACGTGGTAAGAAAGTCTTCAAACGTCATTTCTTAGGTTGCCGTTTTTTTTGGGATACCCTGTACACAACTGCGTGTGTTAATCATTTGTGAAAATATATTGCATATGCCACTTCATAATCAAGCAATTTGATTGTCTGAGCCTGAGCTGTAGCACAGCTCAGGCTCAGCCAATCAATGTGCTTGATTTCGATGACAATAATCAGGTACTTTGAAATAACGAAATTTACAAATACTGGCAAGATTAACGCATGCAGCGGTGTAGCTAACCAACTAAATGAATGAATTACGAACGAATGACAAATTCATTAACCAGCCAGCCAGCCAACCAGCCAGCCAGCCCGGCCCGCCAGCCCGCCAGCCTGCATATAAGTATATGCATGTCGCATAATTCATACGTCATCAACTCATTTCACTTGATCGCATTTTTGTTTCTGATGCGCTATTTAGATTCAGTGTCGTAAATGTGACACGTTCAAGCTTCAGCAGTCAATTGTTAACTAGCATGTGGTTTCATCCGTACGAACCCTCCCGAGGGACTCCGAATGAATACCTAAATAACGAACCCACGCGCAGCGAGATCTTGCGCATGAGTCGAAGTAAACCTTACTGAGACGTAAATTATACGTTGCCATAGTTGGTCCGCTGTCGGCGAAAATGAACAGTACGGCCTTCGCGAACAGTGTAGACCCAGATCAGACTGAGCTTTCGCGCAGTCTGATCAGGGCCTACGCTGTTCGCCATTCAGCCAATGAAACACAGTTACCGTACACATAGCAATGAGAGGCAGAAACCAATGTAGAAACGTGCAATTTGACCAGTTTCTACAGTTGTTGTAAATTCCGTAAGGTCCCTTTTCCCATACATGCTTCTATTGCCACTAGTGGTAAGGATCAGCGACTCACGGAGGTCATATGTGGCTGCTACTGGAGAAAAGGGGCTTATGGGATTTGTGACCCGTATAGAAACTAGATAATCAGGTGATACATTTTTCTGGTACATGTGCCCATCAAATGATCTAGTTTCAGCATCCTTTGATACCCTCTGAATATAATTCCGCATGTACTCTGATTTTTGTTCAACTTTTGACGCCATTTACGGAAAATATTGTAAATTTTGTAAACGTCTTTCATGAAATTACGCAGATGTCCGACGATACAAAATCACACGGCGTGTCTCAGATGTACATGTATATGGCGAGCCTCGGAATTCCTACGTGTTTCCTAGATTTGTCTGATAAACTTGATATCAAAGGAAACTAGCCGTGTACTCGTTTTCTCCATATTCGACATACTGGGTCCGTGCGTGTAAGCATTGAAGACCGGCTCTGTTCCTGATTCCACAAACGAACGATTGTCTACCGTTTACGCATCGTTTTGAAAATGAGTAGTGGTCGAATAGGCCTTCCAATTATTTCTAAACAATTGCCTTGTAGCTTACAGCGAACATTTGATGAAGGTTCCCAAACTAAACGAACTGAAACGAATGGAAAACGAAGTGAAAGCGATCGTTTTGTAAAACGATATGAATAGAAACAATTATCGTTTTTTTGCTGTACGCGAAAACGATATTTGCGTTTAAATACCCTGTTCACAAAACGCCTGTGATTTATATCAACGCTTCGTTATGACGCATGTCGTGTCATTTCATTCAACTCATGTCGTGTGGTTTACGCACCGTTTGTGTGTAAACCAACGAAAACATCGGTTTCATATTATAAAAATCGAAAACGATGTCAGAACGATGTGTAATAGGCAATCGTTCGTTTGTGGAACCAGGAACAACTGCGGACTGTACATACCGCGCAATTTACTGTGCACGTGCACATGTACATCAATATGTATTACCACGCAATGTACTGCGCACGTATATGAAACATTGTCTCGTATTGGGCACGAATGACTTAGTCATTCGTCCCCAATACGAGACAATGTTTCATATACGAGCGCAGTACATTGCTTAAGTGACGCCACGTATGGTGCGGTCAGACACGACTCTTGATTGGGATTATCCCAAGGGGCCGTCCGAGGGATTGAAGCAATCTCGTTAATACATCTCCTTCTGACAGCAAGCAAGATTGCTCCTAGTACATGTACTTACATGAAAGACAAACCATGCGATTTTGTACCTAAAATTCGGATTTGTTCTTGCTTCCACAAACGAACGAGTACCTATCATTTACATATCGTTCTGACATCGTTTTCGTTTTTGTATAATTAGAAAGCGATGGTTTAAACGTGCCACGTTCAAACCAACGAAAACATCTTTAATTAAGAAAAAAACGAACAGATGCGTTGACAAAAACGACAAGCGTTTACATAGTCAGAGCCGGGTATTTAAACGAATATATCGTTTTCGCGTACAAAAACAACCAAACGATATTCGTTTATATGCATATCGTTGTACAAAGCTATTGTTTTCAGTTCGTTTTCCATTCTATTTCGCTTGTTTTGTTTGGAAGCCCTCATCACATATTCACTGTAAGGTGTGCGATGTGGAATGAAAAGGTTATTATTGTTGAATCCTCCCCAATATGTCTGTTTCACGAAACCTACCCTATTTTTACGGTCATATAAACAATGCAAAAACAACATTTTTGTTCGATAATATTGCATTTTGTCAAAATTTAAGAATTCGCCTTCTTTTATTTTCATGAAATTTGGTCCAAAATAGATTTTATTACGAAAACGAAATTTCCCCATATTAAATCCTCGATGTCTATGGGGATTTTAAATGGTAAAACTTTTCAAAATGTTTTCGTTTTTTGCTTCTACCCCAGCTCCCCCACCTCATTTCCCCCCATGTTAAATTCCCATAGACAAATACATATTTGACAAAATTCACGAATAAAAAGAAGGCTCATTCTTAAATTTTGATAACATTTAATATTATTGAACAAAATACCGTTTAAAGTATTTTTATGGCCGTAAGATGTTGGCAGGTTTCGTGAAACAAACAGTAGTTGTCCTTTATAGGCACCGTGTCTCAGATCACCTCTTAGATATACATTACAGACCTGGTGCCAGTTTCACTAAACTTCGTACGACTAAAATGTTCGTAAGTGCAAATTTAGGATCGTCTGGAAATTTCAATTGATGGATTTACATTTATTGAGCATATGCAGCATTTACTTAATAAATGTAAATCCAATACCTGTTTACAAGAAAACATTGTTAATGTGAAACTTGCACACTTAACTTCGCCATGGCCGGTCCCAAGCCCGGATGAGAAAGAAGGAGGGTTGTGTGTAGGGCCAGCACCCCTACCACGTAAAACAAACAACCGCTACAGAAACCAACACTGCTGAAAACCAATGGACCAACGGTATCAACCCGGAGAGAGAGAATGATGCGGACCAGTCTGCAGACAACGCTACTCTCTTCCAAGAATGTTACACGAATTGCGACATGGAATGTCAGAACACTCATGGAACTAAGTGAGGTGAGATGAATGTCACTAGGAAAACTGACCATAGCCACCGGACAAATACTACTGTATTCTGGCCCTCCAGAGGACGATATGCATCAACACGGAGTGGGGTTCTTACTTAGCAAAGAGTTGAACAAGAGTATGATAAAAGTTACAGAGATTCACTCTTATACAGTGATATGCACCTACCAACTAGGCTAGCCAAGAGGACAAGGAAGCCTTTCAATAACCACTTCATGGAGTACTTGATCAAGTGTCAAGGCGAGACATCATTGTGGCCATCGGTGACATGAATGCTAAAGTTGGGAATGACACCACCTGAATGGAATTCGTTATGGACAAGGAATGTCTCGGCGTCATGAGTGAGAATGGTGCCTAAAATTGCAAGAATGAGGTCTCCGTAGACGTCCAAACTTCAACACCTCAAACTGGACACGAGTTTCAGCCGACAAGACTTTGCAATTACTGTCTGCAACAGATTCCAGGCCTTTGCAGAGCTAGTTGAACGCTCTATTGAAGAGAAATGGGAGCTAGTCAAGGAAACATTGAAGTCCGCCTGCGAAGAAACATTGGTGTATCGGAACAGGACATACAAAAGATGGTTGTCCTAACCATTGAAAATATTTCAAACAAGAAGGAAGTCAAGACATCGCGTGCTACATGCCAAGACCAGAACACAAAATACACAATTCGAGCAGGTTATATCACCATGCAGCAGGAAGTTAAGAACAGCGTCAGAAGATACAACGGGCTGCAAGTTGACCAGATGGCCACACGGGCACAAGAAGCAGCAGACAAAGGAGACATGAGGAAACTGTATGACATCATCTGGAAGCTAGCAGCCATACAGACAAGCCAGTCAAATCCAGCGAGAGTAGGACTTTAGCCAAGCCATCAGAACAACTGGAACGATGGAGAGAGCACTTGTCACCCAAACTAAAACACCAGAATGCGAGGAGCTGAATATAAACATCCGTCCTATTACAAAGGAGGTGATCATCAAATCCGTAAACACTCAATAGCAGGAAATCACCCGGTCTTGACAACATTCCACCATAAGCTCTAAAAGCAGACGCACATACTACTGCGAATCTCATGATTGGGCTAATACAAGACATATGGGAGAATGAAGAGGTCCCAGCTGAATGGAGGACGACAGGTGTCATAGTCAAGCTGCCACAGAAGGTAGGTCTGAGTCACTGTCAGGATTATAGAGGCATCCAACTCCTATCGTTACAAAGCAATGTTCTAAGCAAGTATCATATTAGAACGCATCCGAACAGCAGTTAATGTGATATTGAGGGACGAGCAAGCTGGATTCCTTCAAGGGAGGTCATGTACAGACCATTGACAATTTGACACGCTACAAATTAGTGTGGAACATTTACTGGAATGGCAGTCAGAAAAGCATTCGACATGATGGCTCGACCTACAATCTGGAAGATCATGAAGTTATACGGCATTCCGGAGAATATTTTCAATATTGTTCGAAGCATTTACAACGACACAATCTGTCATGTAATACACAGCACTGACCTTTCCTCGCCATTTGCTGTGACGACAGGAGTTAGACAGGGCTGTTTACTGTCATCACCGATCTTCACGCTCGCCATCGATTGGATAATGAAGAATGTCACCAGTCAGCAAAGTGGCTTTCAATGGACCTTCATCAAGAACTTGGAAGACCTGGACTTTTCAGACGAGATTAGACTACTGTCTCACACACACAACCATATACAGGAAAAGACACCCGGGTGAACAATACACTTGATGCCCCAATCATGCTGGAAGGTCAGCACATCGAAGACGTTGGAAGCTTCACATAACGTGACAGTAAGTGGATGTAAAAGTCAGGATTGGCAAAGTAGGACACGCCTTCAAAATGTTGAGGCCCGTCTGGAACAACATAAACATACGCGCTAAGACAAAGTTGGGGCTCTTAAACTCCAATGTAAAGACAGTGTTGCCGTATGGCTCGGAAGCACACCAGAAGTAGATATTGCAGGTGTTCATCCACAACTGTCTCCGAAGTATACTGTGAATACGCTGACCAGACAGGGCTTCCAATCAAGAGCTGTGGAGGAGTACCATGCAGAGACCAGTCATCACCACCATCAAAGAACGTCAGTGGCTGTGGATGTGGCACATCCTGCAAAGGGAACAATCTAGTATCATGGGCTGATTGTGTTTATCGATAACACGTGTATGTGCATGTTCATGCGTAGACATATATTTATACACATGTATATGTATGTGTGTATATATAGTCCGTAGTGTGTATGCATGTATCTCCATATTACGCAACAAGTATTGTAATGCGTATGAAAATGACGAGTGTCTTATATCCTCGTCTATTGTTTTAGAACCTGTGTACATGTGTTGTTTGTCAACTTTAGACTTGTACATTATTCAGGTATTTTAAATTGTTTTGTGATAAGTGGAAGAGAGTCGTCTCTTATATTTCTATATTGAATGGCAACTGTGCATGCACATTGTATAAATGGTATGTATGTTATGTTGTACAGTTGATGAGACTAAATAAATAAATAAATAAATAAATAAATAAATAAATATGTACACCTTCTATAAATTCATAATACAAAGGCCCATTCGACGTTTTGTTTACATCCCAATACAATACATTAGACACACGTGACGTCGCGCGATCTTGTTGATTGGTTAAAGTTCGCAACGTCGCTGTTCCAGGAATTGCAATAAAATGACGTAAAACAAGATTATTGTTAATTTTAACGCCATATTTGGTTATTTACCGTTTTGAAGCTATCAGAAAATGCAGTGTAAATATAAGTAATAAAACCATGGACTACTGCGTTTACTGGGGTGAACAATACATTTGGTCTGTTTAAAGTTTGCGAGGAGTTCTTTGGACAAAAATTGTTAATTTATTTATTTATTTAAAGAATAAAACCATGGGTTGTTGCGTAAACGCAACAACCCATGGTTTTATTCTTTAAATAACTAAATAAATTAATAAATAAACATAGTTCTTTACCAAATTTTACCTATAATTTTGCTGGACAAACATCGGGGATTGATAAACAAATGTTTTTAATGTTTATTTTACTTCACAGAGGCAACACGTAGATATTGGACATGTATATATATGAGACACGGGGACTCCCTGTGTGATGTTGTACCATCGGACATCTGCGTAATTTTATTAAATACGTTTACAAAATTTGAAATATTTTTCATAAATACAGTAAAAAGTTGACAGAATTTTCAGAGTAAATGCGGAATATAATTAATATAATTCCACATGTACTCTGAAAATATTGTCAACTTTTGATGCCTTTCTCGGCAACTATTGTACATTTTATAAACGTATTTCATGAAATTACGCAGATGTCCGAAGGTACAAAATCACATGGCGTGTCTCATCTGTGACTGGAGAAATGGGGATTATGTGACCAGTGTAGCTCCTGATCAAATAGCACACGCCTGTATCCTGATATCGATCGATATTGCTTGTTAGAAGCATGACGGGAGTTTCATTGCTGGAATGGCGAACGGTGCATGTCCTGATCAGACTGTACGGATGCACAGGCTGATCTGGAGCTGGGCTGTTCGCAAAACCCATTAGCACCATTTCTCAAGTTACAGCCACTTATACATTCCAGAATACCGATGGTCATCATCATCATCATCATCGAGTAATGGTCCATTTTAACCAGTGTTAACAATAGGGTATATTGGAGGTACTGTACGTTGTTTGTGAAAGTTACACGCCTTGCCTAGCAAGGGCCCCTGTTACATTGTAATCGATAAATGGGGGAAATCTTATGGTGAGTTCAATATTAGTGAGGTTAAATAAAAAGGAACTATCATTTACCAGGGGAGTGTCCAATCTTGCTTGTATCATCTTGTTGTATGTCATCGGTATAAAGGTGTATCAATGATATGTGTATGACCAAATGAGTAGATGCGCTTTGTTAGTGCGCGAATGTGAAACCTTATTCCGTAAATCCATATAGTCCACTGCAATGTTGCGCTCTAGATCAACCCATTGCAGAGAAAGCGGAAACGTGCAGCGAGAATGCAATATGCCCGGTTCTCTCAGAACGTGTAATTGAGCCGACTATCAACCATCCTTCTTTGATTAGGTTTTGCGTCCATGGAAGCAATTATATCGTTTCGTAATGTCTTTAACAAAGTTAGTGCATGCTTTCTCCGGAAAGTTACTATGTCAACACGTGGGAAAAAACGAAAAAAAGCAACGCCATGTGATTGTGTACCACGTTTACAAAATTTACAATATGTTCCATGAATAAAGTCAAAAGTTGACAAAATATTCAGAGAACATGCGGAATATAGGAATATAATTCCGCATATACTCTGAAAATTTTGTCAACTTTTGAAGACATTCACAGAAAATATTTTAAATTATGTGAACGTATTTTATGAAGTCACGCAGATGTCCGAAGGTACAAAAGCACATGGCGTCCCTCATTTCTGTTCTGCCAGTGTAGATTCGTCTCCTGTTGCCTTGTCACACTCACGTATTTTAAAGGGGTTGTGTCTGAGATGACTATTTAAACTCTCAATACGTGAATAAGTTTGCTTAATAACCGTTCCAAAGTGGCACCTTTTATTGTCATGCTTCTTTGTAGCCTATCTCTATGGCAGTGGTTCCTTTTGTGGTTATTTCTTGACTTTTGGGACGTGCGCGGCATACAGCCCTGATTTGTACGACTAAAATGTTCGTAAGTGCAAACTATGTAAATCTGTAAATTTCACGTTAACAATGTTTTCTTGTAAACAATTATTGGATTTACATTTATTGAGCATAGGCTGCATATGCAGCCTATGCTCCATAAATGTAAATCCATCAATTGATATTTCCAGACGATTCCAAATTTGCACTTACGAACATTTTAGTCGTAAGAAGTTAAGAACCCTCTGGTTCCACAAACGAACGATTGCATATCGTTTACACGTCTATTTCCTGTTTTCTTTTGTCAAATTAGAAAACGATTGTTTCGTTGGTTTATCTTCAGGGTGTCCGGTTTAGAGATGTTTCACTGTAATTCCGATGTAAGAGCACTGAAACACATGCCTATGTGCATTTCAATCATGAACACTGATCAACGTTAGCGATATTTGACAGTATAATCGGTCATAATTTAACACATTGATGTCGCAAGAGTGTTCGGTTTAGAGAGGTTCCACTGTATCTGTAAGGACAATCTATAACACAAACGATTTTCAAGCATAATTTTGGCTTTTTCAAAATACATCTGAACATGTGTTGTCACGTGACGTACTTTCCATTAAGGTAGTTGTACCCTTTTTGTGGCCCCATGTAAAGTGGCAATCTGAAAGAAAAACTACTAATAAAAGCAACAGCGACTGACATAAATAAACCATATGAATGTGATATGTAAGTCATTATGCACATACTCCTACCAATGAAAATGCACACACACCCGTAATATGCGAATAACAGACCAATGTTTATGTAGGACATGTATATTTACGTCTCTACACAGGTGTGTATATATATTGTAATTGTTGTATAATATATTTTATCAGGTAACCTGCCCTGTATTGACCGAATACATACTGACTGATAACATATTGTTGTATCAGGCATTGACCTGATATCAACATCCGGGTTACAACAAAGTGAAAACTGACGTTCCATTGGTCGGTAAGGTAAACAAGTCCTCGTGCTGTCCATAGATAACGACTTAGTTGTATTTTAGCTAGCAGTTAGTGCAGATATATTATTAACTAAAACCAATGCGTTGTTATTATTCTGCCTTAATTACTATATCCACATATATACAAGACATTACATTGGCGACGAGACTGGGCGTTTATGTGAACCAACCAATTATGTTAATGTCTAGTGGATGGACAGAGGATTTAATTCCGGACTGTCAAAGTAATTGTTACAACGGAGGATTTTTGCGAACTGTTGCTGTTAGCGCATGATACGATTCAACCAAGAACCAAGTACTGAAAACAACTACAATGGCGTCGAAATTAGACATATCTAGTCCTGGAAAATTTAACGTTCACGGTGAAAACGCAAATTTAAACAAAGCATGGAAACAGTATCTCAAACGTTTTGAATACTATATCAAAGCTAGTGGTGTCACGAAAGACGAACAAAAAAGGGCATTACTCCTACATGTGTCAGGAAGCCAAGTCCAAGACATCTTCGAGACAATGAACAATACGGGAACCACGTATGATCACGCCGTGACCAGCTTGTCCAACTACTTCCGACCCAGGAAAAACGTGTCTTACGACCGACACGTGTTTCGGCAGGCGAAACTAGAAGATGGCGAAACGACAGACAATTTTGTCGTCAGACTATCGAAGATGGCAGTTTCCTGCGAATACACGGATAACGACGAAATGGTACGTAATCAGATCGTCGGCAACTGCCGATCGCACGAATTGCGGAAGAAACTACTATCCGAGACCGACCTCACACTGGATAAAGTCAAAACCATCGCACGTACGTACGAACAATCCGAAACTCATGCAAACAAAATGGCAATGCATGATCGCCGCCCCACGGAGGAAGTCAACCAATTCTGGAAACCAAAACCGGGTAAACAACACGAGGCCACTACCAAGCGAGGATACAGCCGTCCTGGTCAAAAGCAGCAAGGAGCCAATGGATACAGATCCGCCGGGTACGGACAGACACAGAAACGCACACCGGGCCAGCGTACAGAAAAGACAGCCGTATGTTATCGCTGTGGAATCAAGGGACATTACGGAAAAGAATGCATCAAATCGCGAGGTGTTATTTGTAATGATTGTGGAAAAGGTCATATTGCGAAAATGTGTCAATCAAAAATCAAAAGTTGGTGCATTGCTAATAAAATCAATATGATGGTGTGATGAGTAAATATTTGTGTTACACGGAAAACAAGAGGCCAGTATAGATCTGAACATACAAGGTAAACAATTAAATGTTTTGATTGATTCTGGTTCGTCTGTCAATGCTATTGACCGAGGAACATATGGACAACTTAAACTCGCCGATACTCAGTTACACAGGTCCGATGCCAAAATATACCCATATGGTGGTAAAACACCGATTCAGTTATTCGGTAAAACAAAATTGCATGTCACAGTCGCAGACCAAACGCACGACATGGAATTTCAGATCATTAACGGAACCGGCAAACCGTTACTAGGTCACAAAACGGCTACCGAAATAGGCTTGTTGCATGTCGGCATGATGCATAACGTCTCTGCATGTACAGACACAACTGATCAGATTATCAGGTCGTACGATGACCTATTTACAGGTATAGGAAAATTAAAAGATTTTCAGTTGCGACTTCACATTGATAAATCGGTCAAACCAGTAGCACAACCAGCTCGGAAGATTCCATTTAAAATGCGTCAACAAGTTCAGCATAAATTACAGGAACTTGAGAAACTGGACATGAGAGAAAAGGTCGACGGCCCAACTCCATGGGTTAGTGCCTTAGTACCGATACCGAGAAAGGATGGCGGTATCAGGATTTGTGTAGATATGCGCCAAGCCAACAAAGCTGTCCAACGCGAACGTTTTCCGATGCCAAACATCGATGAAACGTTAGAAGAAATGAACGGTTCAGTCGTGAACTCGAAATTAGATTTTAAACAAAGTTTCCATCAGATAGAAATCGAAGAAAAGTCGCGATATATCACAACATTTGCGTCACACAACGGGTTATATCGATACAAACGATTGCTATACGGGATTAATTCAGCGCCCGAAACACACCAGCGAATTATACAACACACAATTCAAGATATTCCTGGCTGCAAAAATATAGCAGACGACATAATCGTATTTGCGAGAAACCAGACTGAGCACGACGAGACTCTGAAACGTCTATTCGCGCGCTTGCGAGAACGTAACTTAACACTCAACAAATACAAATGTGAGTTTAGCAAAACCGAACTAAGGTTCATGGGACATATACTGTCCAAAGACGTAATCAAAATTGACGAAAGCAAGGTCAAGGCCGTCAAACAAACAAAACCTCCGCAGAATCCCACAGAGGTTAAATAATTCCTAGGGTTAATCAACTATTGTTCAAAGTTTGTTCTAAACTTCGCGACAATTGTGGAACCATTGCGCAAATTAAGTCGTAAAGATCTAGAATGGGAATGGAGCACCGAACAGCAAATCTACAACAAATCTTAAATCTACAACAAGTATGGCGATCATAAACAAACTACGGGCGATGTTTAGCTTGATGGGAAATTGTGACGAAATTGTAACTGACAACACGCGTAATTTCGTTTCAGGGGAATTTTCACAATTTCTCCAGGAAAATGGCATTAAACACACGCGTGTTACACCATATTGGGCCAGAGCAAACGGTTTAGTTGAAAACTTTAACAAATCGCTGAAGAAGGCAATCCGTGCCGCCGTGCTCGAAAAGAAAAACTGGCGAACTGAATTGTACACATTCTTGTTACATTATCGCGCTACACCGCATTGCACGACCGATGTCTCGCCAGCTGAATTGTTACACAACCGGTAAGTAAAGACCAAATTACCGCAGCTTATCAAAACCGCGGTACCGATTAATAAATTGAAAATGCGCGACGCACAGCAAAAACAGAATATGAAAGATAATGCAAACAAAAACAAAGCGAGCTCTTTCACAAAGTACAAATCTGGCGATTCTGTTATTGTAATAAGACGTAATAAAACAAAGCTTTCACCATCGTGGGAGGAAACACCTCTCACTTTAGTGAAACAAAAGGGAATAATGGTTGTCATGAAATCAAGTACTGGCCAATTGTTACGGAGAAATGTATGTCATGTAAGATCGTATTTTGTAAAGGAACAGAACAATAATTCCACGTGCATACCACAAAAGGCACCAAACCAAGGACATAAGCGTGTTCTCAAAACACCAAGTCGGTACACTGGAATTCACATGGGATGACAACATGTATTAAATGAACTGAATGTGAACACAGGACGTCACTGTCAAATGACTCTTTACTACATAAACAGAGCTGTCGGAACTGCCGCCAAACCCAGCGTCACCAATCACCCACACACGTGTTTCATGTTTATTGTTTTAATTACATTTGTCATGATGTATACATGTATCAGCTTCCCACATGAGTGTATCAATCTAAATTGGAGAGAGATGCACTGTATGTAACCGCCCCTTGGAGGCGTGGTTTAGTATTACATGATTGCTGAGTCAGCAAGCCAGCATCATGACATGCCCCGTGCAACCCCTATGAGTTAGTTGTATTTTAGCTAGCAGTTAGTGCAGATATATTATTAACTAAAACCAATGCGTTGTTATTATTCTGCCTTAATTACTATATCCACATATATACAAGACATTACAATAAGTCACCTGTAAAATTCTATATATCTGTCTTTTCAATCTGCATCACCCTCTCGCGAGGATCATGTGCAGCTGCGAAAATGTGCATGTTAGTAGAGTAACGTTAGATGGTAAAGAAAGACAGTAAGACTGGAATAAAAGCATACAGATTGGTACAACAAAAAGGTTTATCCCGTCAACACAGTGCATATGTGCCGTGAAACATTTTTGATATCCTGTCAATACGACCTAATCACTGTGTATGTATATGTGCGGTGGCTGGGGTTATTTTTTGTTTGCATTTTAAAGCCATTTGTAGGTGTTGACGGGATAAATAGAATAGTAGGCTAGTGCAGTGAATGGGAAAAAAATATCTGGCGCGGCACGGAAACGGGATGTGCTCGGCAGAGCCTCGCCCATCCCGTTTACTAAGCCTTGCCAGATATTTTTCCCCATTTACGGGACTAACCTACTATTCTCTATAAGACTGAAATAAAAGCATACAGATTGGTACAAAAAAGGCTAACAATACTGAACAATAACTAGCGTTGCAAACACGTTTGTTAATCAATGGTTACTAAATTATTTTATTTAAATTGTTTACACTAGTTTCGATAATGGGAACTTCAGCATTTTATTATCAACACAACAAACAATAACACAATTTTACAATCTTTCCTTACTTGTCAAATTCCCAAAATATCTGGCAAATGCCAAAGTATGCCCAGCCATAAGTATCTCCCCTGCTTATCAGTTTCTAATAGCATGTACGTGAATATATAATGCAGGATATTTTGGTAATTTGACCAAATAAATAGAGGAAATTCATATTTTTGCAACGAATATGACATATATGTTCATCGAGTGGTGTGAAATATGAACATGTCACACCACGAGATGAAAATATATATGTCATATTCGTTGAAAAAATATGAATATTCTATTTATTGTATACCGCTCCATGGAAATTAGCAGTTTTTTAGACTGTATACGGTAATGAATGTGTATTTGCAGCCTATGTGCAGTCTGGCACTGCAGGTGAGCGTTATGAATATAGATAGCGGAAGTAGTCGTATTCTCACCGGAAGTTGTTTATTTCATAGATGAAAACATATGCCTTTTATTTACATCGTATAACTATGTATTTCATGGGTAGGTATATAACAAAATGGTGTAATTGATTTATATATGTAAGTTACTGTGGATAACGTGAGAGACAAAACACATATTGGATATCTTAGACATTATCTGAGACACAGTTACTTTAACCCTTTCACCCCTAAGTAACTGGAATGGATATTGATATGTTCATTTTGCAACCAATCCAACTGTCACAAAATGGTTTTCAAACTAGTCCATTTATGAAAAGGGGGTATTTTTTGTTCTTAAAAATGTGAAAATTACTTGCAAAAAATGCAGATCCTGACGAGACGGCTCGTTACGAGCCGGCTCGTCTGGATCTGTACTGTTTGCATAAACCGCTATAGCGGGTTTTCGGGTTCAAAGGGTTAATATTAATAATTTGTTTTTAAAATTAGTAACAATCAACTACAGAAATACTAGTGTTCGGTACTATGCACATTGCTAGGTACAATTGGGTCCAGGAATACAAATTTACAATTACACGACCGCCTGTGCTAATCTTGCTAATAATTGGCAATTGTTTTCTTTCAGAATGCTTAAATATTGTGCCTGAAATCAAGCAGATTGATTGGCTAAGCCTGAATTGTCAATATATATTGAGAAACGGTGACATGTTGGCAAGTTGAAAGGTACATACCCACTCAGTAGGTACAACATGTTCTTTATAGGAATTAAATAATTTTAAAAGTGTGTCACTATTCCACCAGTTTTAAAAATTACGAGTGACCTCTATAGTGATATAATCATTTAGTAATATGTATTTTAGTGATAGCGACTCGCGGTGGTATCAGGATATTTTCATATGCAAATGAGGCATTTCATTTTTGGATTATTTATACTAATTAAATGTGTCACCTGAACCAATATTATTTTCGACAGATTATAAAGTATGATCATTGCACATCAACAAATAAACACAGCTAATAAATAGTATTGTCCGTTAACATTTTAAGGAAGCATGGTTATCGCCCCTGATATTAGTGCAGAAATTGACGTCTGATATAAAATATATAATAATGCCAATCAATACGTGAGGTAATGGTGAATGAATGTTTATTATGCCAGAAAATGTCTCAGATGATGTCTCTGATATAAAGAACAGTTTGTGCCTACTGAGTGGGCATGTACCTTTAATGTGGGCGGTTGTGCTTGTTATATTTTACTAACATATGTCACCGCTCTCTGCGTAATATCGGCGACCAAATGCCTTTAATATATTGAATAGTCCAAATATATCGGCGGAATAGATACTTTCATTGGTACTTCAGTGTAATCATATGATACCAGACCACTTGTAAAGTGCGTATAAGGAATCTTGTTTCGAGATGCAACACAGAAAGGAAATTGTCTACTTATGTGTTATTGATACAGTCTCTGGCCGAGTTAATTAGAAACCAGTGTCTACACGCACGGACATTTGGTTCTTGTTTCGCGACACACTCGCCACGGTTCACAAAGTCCGTCTTACGTTATACCACACCGCTGAAGTTGCCATTACTATTCCTCTGCGCTTCTGTTTGTTATTAACTCGCATTTATTGGGTGAATAATGTCCGAATTGCGAACAGCATAGATCCTGACCAGTCTGCGCGATCGCGCAGGCTGGTCAGGGTCTACGCTATTCGAATGAGGATACAAGTACATCACAATGTCGGCAGCTGTTTCACGAAATAAAATCAGGATATCATCGCTGCTGGCTATTTGGCCTCTGTGCTACAGAGGAAATTCAAAGAAATGATGCATACGAAGATAGATGGTTAAAGGGGCATAACAACTGCGTTCAACAGGATAGAACAGCCGATATTTATTTACCGATATCGGTGAAAATAGAAACAACACAGCGGTCCAATTACAGGGGCAATTATGATAACACATTTTTATTTTTTTGTATTATTCTTTTCTTAAAATCATGTCCCGTTTAATAAAACGTGTCTACATGTATTATTGGAAACTGACAACTAAATATGCTGTAGGTTTTCCGGTAAGCGCATATTGTCCGGTTAGCGCAATTCGCCTGGGCCCGGTTGCTCAAAACCTCTGTTAGCTTAACAGACTGTTAAATCCTTAGCAATGCTAAGGATTTAATAGTCTGTTAAGCTAACGAAAAGCTTTGAGCAACCGGTCCCAGGAAACGAGCGATCCTCGTCAGAACTCTCAGGAAATGACGCCAACTATTACAGATGGATAACAACACGTGTCTATTATTGGAAAACGAAATATGTTATTGATTGTCCGCTTTGCGCAGTTTGTCCGGTTAGCACAATGGGAGATCGTAGCTAGTTATTTCCCTTTCGCAAATATATTTATAGAGATCCTGTCCTTTGGTGTATTTTACCGTTTATTTCTTACTGAATAACTTGCATAAATAATGACTGCAAACAGGGTAGACCCAGATCAGACTGCACATATGTGCAGTCTGATCTGGGTCTACACTGCTTGCAATACAATTAATAAGTGTGAAAATATGAATCTGGCAAATAATGCAGTTCCGGATCAGATTGCGCAGGATGATCTGGATCAACACTAGTCGGATTTCTATAAATAAATTAAAACTTGGGGAAATAACTGGCTACGATCCCCCATTAGTTCGGTATACACGAGCGCGCTTCTTACTAATGTGAGCCTGGTTCGATGATCGATCGCAATCTCATGAAATTACGCGTATGAACACAGGTGGATAACAGAATGTGTCTGCTATACATTTATTACAGGTCATTGACAGCGAAATACATGTATGGTCTATGTTTGCCCAGTTATGGCAGGTCGTCCGGTTAACACGGGTTGTCCAGTTAGCGCAATTTGTCCGATAGCGAGGCGAGGCGCGCTTCTCTCCGCTGTGGGCCGGGTTCGATCCCCGGATCGGTTTGTCAGATGATACGGTGGTTCACTAAACTTCTTACTACTAAAATGTTCGTAAGTGCAAATTTAAGATCGTCTGTAAATTTCAATTTATGGATTTACATTTATTGAGCATAGGCTGCATATGCAGCCTATGCTCAATAAATGTAAATCCATCAGTTGTTTATAAGAAAATATTGTTAATGTGAAATTTACAGGCTATCATAATTTTACACTTACGAACATTTTAGTCGTAGAAAGTTTAGTGAAACGGCCCCCAGATCGGTGTCTGCACTGCTCGCCTTTAAATGCTCTGCCTAATACGGGGTCTCGGACTTAATACATAATGTATATGTGTCGTTCCCTTCATACATAGTAGGTTATAGTTATAGTTCACATATTTAATTTTTAATAAATTAATTTCGTAGCGAGCTAGCTATGTGAACTATAACTATCTTATTGTTTGCCACGCCCCATCTCGTGTTCATGTTACATTTGAACGGAGCACCGCCCCCTACACGCTTGCAAATACCGATAATATTAATACGTGATTGGCTGTTTTACAACGAAACTAACACGCGGTGACATGATGCTCGTCACAGGAAATTACGTCAACAAGGCGGAACCTCTGGTTCTAAATATAACTTTGCAAGTTTTGCAACATTTAATGATTAATTTAATAGATATTGACGAAAGTGTCGCAATATGCGAGTAAATTAGCCGGAATGCTGTGCTTTGATTGGTCGAGAAACTATAGCAAACAATAAATGACATGTTGAGCTGACCAACTATTCCATGTCACAGCAAAACCCTTACTATTACGCGTAAGCAAGTTCACTTGAAGTAATGTAATATTACTAATTACGAGTATGACTACAACGGGAATGCAGGCATCTGCTCCACGGTTCTTACACCAACCACTCAGCGCCATTGTGACCATTATAAGTATGAGTACGCACCCAAAACCCATTATGTCTGCAGTTTTATGCTTGAAACTAGTGACTTATTTACCATTGAGTTATTTTTTCTGACCCACTTCCTTTCAATATATTGTGGAATGGACACTAACACAATTTCATAATCGCATAAGACTAACACCATGAAGTCGAACAACTCCTCACTATGTTGTTACATGTTTTCTTTTTTCAATAACTCTCATGTTGAGATTATTATTATCCCAACATATCTGGTGACTGCTGATTCGGGGGGCTCTGTTGTGTTGTTGTTGCATGCGTCTATGCTGCGGGGTGTCGATGTCTGTCGTGCTGCTGTCGTTGTGCCCCGGGCGGACTCGGGATAGTAAGTATACTGACCACATTTAAACCTAAGCTGACCTCCCCGAGATTGCCCTGGGCTCGCGGCGATAGTGGTGCGAAAGGCGCGCGATGGCAATATAGACGGCTTTATCCGAAACCACTTATCTGGCTCATATTGACCACCATACTTCTTCGCGGAATAGCACAATCAACCGTAAATGTACTTAGCATAAAACACGCACTTGAATCTACCGCAAACCTGTGTCGCTTGACACAATTAACAAACCATAGGTGTACACCAAACCAGATAAAACTCGAACGCAACAAAACATTTACACGTCAAACATTAGCCATATTTATATCGGTTACTGCCCCATCTATACTCGCATTCATCTTGTAGGGGACAACCTTAACATCACTTACTAAACTACTCCTCATTTTAGCAGGTGATATACATCCAAACCCAGGACCAGCGCCAGATAATGACTCCTCCCTAAACGACTCAGCATCTTCATATTCCAAACTCATAAATAGTGGACTGAGCATAATGCACCTTAATATACAAAGCATAAAGCACAAAATCGACATATTAGAAGTAGAGGCTCAACCTTATGATATCTTAATATTCACCGAAACTTGGCTTACACCAGACACATTAAATACAGAACTGTGCATACCTAACTTTAATCCTCCTTTTCGATGTGACAGAATTGGCAGAATTGGTGGCGGAGTAGCTATATACGTTCGGAATTCACTTTTATCTAAACAACGCAGCGATCTAAACTTAAACGGCATTGAATCAGTTTGGATCGAAGTAAACACTCACCAACGTAAACTATTAATTGGTGGCATATACAGGCCACCAGACTCGAATAATGCTCACTGGACATTTAATGGAAGAAAACATTGATCGTGCATTTAACGAAACGTGTGACAATATCCTGATAGCAGGCGATTTTAATATTAACACACTTAACTCAACATCTAACAAAATTAACAGGCTCATATCTTCGTATAATGCCGAGCAGTTAATTACTTCACCAACACACTACACGGAGCACTCTTCATCATCCCTCATCGACCTAATGTTCATAAAACACACAGACCAGATTCTCACCAGCTTTGTCGCGGATCCATTTATACCAGATCTTGTCCGATTTCATTGCCCAATCGTTTGTGTAATGAAATTTAATAAGCCCAAAATATCAATCTATAAGAGACGAATTTGGCTTTATGACCGAGGAGATTTTAACGCTTATAGAGATATACTAAAAAATCATAACTGGGCTAACTTAATTCAACCTGACGATATTGAAACAACGATAAAGTCATTAACCGATATAATTACTGATGCTGCATCCAAATCTATACCAAATAAACTTGTAACTATTAGACCTAATGATATCCCATGGTTTAATAATAGCTTACGCCGACTAATAAAAAAACGACATAGACTCCACAAAAAAGCAAAATCGTGTAAAACCGAAAGCGCCTGGGCCAACTTCAGAAAAATAAGAAACGAAGTGACAAGCCTCCTACGAAAGTGCAAATTAGAACATAAAGACAAATTGATAGAAACAATCAATACGAGTGACATTCTAGCAAAAACATGGTTTAAAATAGCCAAGCAACTAACAGACAAAGCCGGCTCATCCCCACAAATACCAATACTTATAGAAAATGGAACTGAAGCCAATTCTGACCTCGAAAAAACAGAGATGCTTAACGCCTACTTCTGTAAACAATCTTCTATTGATGACAGTAACCAAGTTTTACCACCTCTTACGTTACCCCAACACAACATATCTTCTATTCACATATCACAAAGAGATATATGTGACGCTATATCCCGTATCGACCCGTCCAAAGCATGTGGTCCAGACCTTATAAGTCCTCGCCTATTGAGAGAAGGTGTAAACGAGCTTTCATCACCTCTTTCTTTAATATTCAATATATCAATCAACTCCTCGCAATTTCCATGTTCATGGAAACTAGCTAACGTCATCCCAATATTCAAAAAGAATGATCCTTCAAATCCACAAAATTATCGGCCTATATCACTCTTAAGCTGTATCGGGAAGCTCATGGAACGCTGTATCCATAAGTATCTATATAATTATATAGTTAATAATAATATTCTCACACCATTCCAATCGGGGTTCGTCAAAGGAGACTCAACAGTAAACCAGTTACTATATGTATACAATGATATATGTAAGGCTTTGGATGACGGCAAAGAAGTTCGTGCAGTTTTTTGTGATATATCGAAAGCTTTTGATAGGGTCTGGCACCGTGGCCTTCTTTATAAGCTGTCTTCAGCAGGCATTACTGGCAATTTGCACCGATGGTTTACATCTTATCTATCTTCCAGGCAACAGAGAGTAGTTTACGCAAACTCTTCATCCCACTGGTCCACTATTAATGCCGGCGTTCCTCAAGGGTCTATCCTAGGCCCACTCCTCTTTTTACTTTATATAAATGATATAGTCACGGAAATCAAATCGAATATTAGACTTTTTGCCGATGACACGAGCTTATACATCATAGTCGACGACCCGAACACCTCCGCCATTTCTCTTAACGATGACCTCAAAACAATTAATCAGTGGTCGCGAGACTGGTTGGTCACGTTTAATCCATTAAAAACGGAAACAATGATATTTTCTCGAAAACAAAACAAACCGCAACACCCAGATCTTATCATGAACAATGTAACACTAAACCCCTTTAGTGAACATACACACCTAGGTTTAACATTATCAGAAGATGGTAAATGGAAAACACACATTTCCCGCTGCATAAATAAAGCATGGCAACGACGTTCATTGAAATTCCTCCTAAATAGATCGGGTCTTGAACGTTTATACTTCTCATCCATTCGACCTCTCACAGAATACGGCGATGTCATTTGGGACAATTGCACTTGTGAACTGAAAAATGATTTGGACGCAATTCAAAATGAAGCCGCGCGAATAGTAACAGGAGCCACAAAACTATGCAGTATAGAAAATTTATATCGCGACTTAAAATGGGAAACGCTAAGTACCAGAAGAAGAAAACATAAACTAATACAACTCTTTAAAATGAAAAACAATCTTACACCTAATTATCTACATACTCTTATACCGACTCAAGTACAAAATCGCTACGCCCTTCGCAACGCGGATGATATTCCACATATTCCTTGCCGCACTCAAATGTACAATAACTCATTTCTACCGTCTGCTATACGCGAATGGAACACATTATCTGCAGAAATTAGAAACTCACCTAGCCTATCCATCTTTAAGTATCGAATGAACAAAAATACATCTAAATCAACACAACTTTTTAACATAGGCAACAGGAGAGACCAAATATTGCACGCTCGCCTACGACTAGCTTGTAGCTCGCTCAACTACGACCTATACCGAAAATCAATAGTAGATTCCCCTTTATGTTCTTGTGGATCACAAGAGACTCTAGACCACTACTAACAGCATGCACAAACTATGAACTACAGCGTCAACAATATTTAGCTGGGCTGGATTGTCCAGTCATTGCCGATAATCTTTTAAACGGAAATGAGCACCTTCATTAGAGAAAAACAAACACGTGTTCCTACAAGTTCACAAATATATTACAGCAACTATGCGGTTCTAATCGTATTATCTATATTCATCATTATATGTCAGACCAAAATGTATTGCTGGGAGGGGGGAATACTACGCATCGTCTTCATTATAAGTCGCTCCGCAGCCCCGAGTAGTAAGACGCATGGTACAGTCAGTTAACAGAGGTTATCCGATCAGCTCTCACCATCAAAATCACCACTCCTTTCCTCTCTTTTTTATTTCATTATATTATCTTTGTTCCTTCTCTAACACTACGTTTATAAACAATATAATCAGTCAAATTTGTATATTGCAATGCGCACTACATATGATTTGTATGTTACACTGTCTTATATCTTGTAGGGAGATGAATTCATATAAGCTTCTAGCTTGTTTTCAAATCCTTGTATTTTGTTATGTAACATGTATATTGTACATTTGCCAATAAAATATTGCTTAAACTAAATGACATGTATCAATTAATAGCACCATTTGATTTGATGAAAATTCAAAGTTACAAAAGAAAACCAGTATATATATTCAAGTATATACTATCAGAAACTGATACACACGGGAGATAATTTGTTTGGCATATTTTGACATTTTCGATATACATGTACCAGTAAGGAATACATTTTGTTTTCTTCTGAAACGATCTTTCTAAACCATATTTAGAAGAATGTTTCCATTCCGGTGTAATTCATGTAACTGAAGTAATTTAGCATCCGTCGATTACAAAACATGTTACATGTACATGTGTAATTTTAACGTTATTTTTCAGTGTTATAAACATATTTGTTATTTTGTTTTTAACGATCCCCGATTTATTTTCCGGCCTATTTATAAGTAGAAATTTGTTTCGAAATACGATACAATAGCAGAATCGATAGGTCGTGATTTTAAGCCGTATTGTGCATTTTGTGATACAAGCAAGACATTTGGTACAGTCGTTGGTCAAACCATATTAAAGGATTTTAGCTATAGGGACATCCCAGATTCGTCACGTGACTGAAATGGCGGTCATTTTTAGAGATGGCTGCCGATAATATTACATGCCTGTAAGAGCATTGAATTAATTTGCCTGAATAATACTAATATTTAGTATTTTTTTCTCTCACAATATGTAACATGTTATATGATTGAATAACTGTACTATCAATACGAGATACATGTTTCAAAAATGGCTAACATTTTAAAATGGCCGCCAAAATAGCTATAAAAATCATATATTTCAGTCGGTTTTCAAATAGTTGATGCACGTGACACGGAGCTATAATAATATAAGCATTTTTTCCCTCACAACATTTAACATGTTCCATAATTGAATAATTATACTATCAATACGAGTTACATGTTTCGAAAATGGCTTCCATTTTAAAATGGCCGCCAAAATAGCTCCAACAATCATATATTTTAGAAGGTTTTCAAATATTTTATGCACGTGACATGGAACTATCGTCTCCTAATAGTTATGTTATTAGTGGATGGGATTTGAAATGATACATCATAATTCAGTACTACTGTGATAATGAAGAAAACGTAATATTACCTTACCGACTGAACTGAAAGCCCATATTACAATGTAGCTTATAACCGGAATTTGATTTTGTCTATTCTGGTGGAAACTAGCAATATTCAGGACATTGTGTATACTTCCAACTGCATGGTTTGCCGTGTACCACATATTACCAAACATACTGACTCATTAGTAGCCGATAGCATAATTATGGTCCATTATGGAAATATGTGTTAGTCCGCAACTGTCCAGTACCCTATGTAGTATAACAATATAAATGTAATTAACAAAGAAAACACATTGTTCCATAGCTGCATTATTTTTGTCTTAAACATTCCCATTCACACTCTTCCGATTGAAGCGATACATGCGTGTACGCCAAAACGATAAAATAATTAAATGTAATGACACGTTCTGCCCACCATACCGACATATCTTTCTTGCACGTGTCTGGCGAAAAACATGTGAACACGAAGTTTTCCGCTCTTTCACGTCTCTTTAACGTGTCGAATATACAGGCGCCTAGAAATGGGTCATTTGAATATCCAGAGGTACGTATAATATATATATAACTTAATTGGACATTACCGACGCCGGAATGTGGCTGATGATGATAACAGAACTAATAAAATATACTAGTTTGTTGCAATAGGTCATTATATTATTGTTTTGTGAATGATAGTGGCATTATAATATATATTTTATACGAATGATAAACAAGCACTACAATTGGCTTTATACATTACATTCTGTCTTCAGATGATATTCCCGTCGTGCGCTGATAAAAAGGGACAAACTTCATAAAATGTTGGACCCTCGTCAACCAGGGACACTAACTACACACTTGTCTACTGATCGGAAAAAATGTCCTCTGTATTAGGAAGAACTTCTTAAATATTACACCGTCCGTCCAGCGGAGTAGGTTACACCTCGATAGCTGACAATATTGCCGGTTTTATTGATTTTGAATGTTTGCCGAAAATGGTTAATGTATCATATTTGAGAGACGATGACAGCACTGAAATAATATTCAATCGTAAGAAAGCTAAATTCCATAACTCATGTAGACTGAGTATAAATAAAACACAACTATATTGGGCGAAAACAAAGGAAATCAACGGTTAAGATCAATCAAGTACACAATCAAATACCGTTGATCAAGTGCTGTCTGAAGATGTAACGTGCTTCTTTTGTGACTTGTCATCTTCTGGAAAGTCATTGCGGCATCTATAATAAGGAATATAATAAAGCTTTATAATTCACCCTTAGAATGCGGGAACGGAACATGTTCGTCTCCTGTTGTTTTAATTTAGTCTTCTTTCTCACTAGAAAAAATGGGTTAACAGCACTTTAGAATCATTTCCATTGGAATGATTCTAAAGTGCTGTCAAACCATTTTGTTATGAGAAAAACGGTAAATAACGGTAAATACGAAATAAACAACAAACGAAATGTTATTCAGCATTGTAAGGGTTAAACTATTTTGCCCACTCACTTTCTATGCACATCTCAGAACCAGTGCATTAACCGCTACTCACAACAATTGTCGTCTGCTGTTGCTTTTATATCTTGCCTTATTTCTCAATAAAAATATGGTTCGACAGCACTTCAGAATCATTTCCAATGGAAATGATTCTGAAGTGCTGTCAATGCAATAGAAAATAAACAGCAGGTGACAAAAAAAATAAGATAGCGGTCTAAGGGTTAATTTCATGGTCAAGCAATTTTCCCCGCCATTGTTTAGACGTGTATTAAACATGACCCACGAGCTTAACAACATGTACGAAATTAGAACAATCGGAAACAGAATACAATGAATAATCAACAATGCAATGAATACGTTAACGTGTAGATCTGGGCGCGTGTTATTTATAGGTCCCACGTCAAATTTATACACTGTTCCCACGGAACCGCACATATAAACGCAGCTTTCCAACTTTATACGTTCTATGTACGGTACTAGTTGTATATTTTGCACTTTTGTCACATTCTCTTTATTACTTCACCATTCCAATATTTCACCATGCTCAATTACATGTTCATATTTGTGCTCTCCTACTGAAGGAAACAAAGATGTTAAAGGGGTGTGTTGCACTCATGGTCAGACAAGTTGAAGTTCAAAGTTTTATTGACGATATGAAATCCACAGTTAACCCACTCACCCCTAAATAACTGGAATGTAACTTGATATGTTAATTTTCAAACTAGTCCAATAGTCTCAAAATAATTTTCAGACTATGACTTGTATAAGAAGGGGGTGTGGGTTGTGTCTAAAAATATGAACACCACTAACAACTCCACCACCACCACCACCAACAACAACGTAATTACCACCACCAAACAATCACCATTACAACAACATCACTACCATCACCAACACCATAACCACCAACAGCAACATCACTACCAACACCACCACTACCGCCGTTTCATTGATGGAATGGCGGACAGCCCGGATAGTTTGGCAATTGACTCCGAAACCTAGCCGAACCTATCGAAACGATAGCTTGGAAATGGTGTAACTAAGAAGACACAAGTTAGATTTTAAAAATCGGCCAACAAATTATAAAATTACTGATGAAAATATCGTCAACTTACGACGCCATTTACGGAATCTATCGTACATTTTGTAAATATTTTTCATGAAATATCGCACATTTTATTAGGTACAAAATCGCATGGCGTGCCTCATACAAGAATGTAAATCAATGGCTACCCATTAGTTGGTGTAAGTATTAGCATGACGATCAGCCCTCGAGGATACATGTCACCACCTCTGTGTAAAAGTACAATAACATTTAGTCAAAATTTGATACAAATCGGTCGAGTTAAAACACATTTTCTTGATGAATTTATTTCAAATGCTGGAATTATAAGGAATGAATGGCCTTTTTGTGGAATTTATCGGGGATATAAACTTGGAAAAGTCGCGGGAATACTGGACGAGGCCTTCCGGCCTTCGTCCAGTATTCCCGCGACTTTTCCAAATTTATACCCCGATACATTCCACAAAAAGGCCATTCATTCCTATAACATAATCTGTCATGATACAATTACCATGAAATAACTGTATACTATTCCCATGGAACACAACTAAGTAAAAAAGAACCGCTTGTACTTTTATTTTCATGTATACAGTAAGAATAGTATGACGACCTTTAGTTGCAATCATAAACAAGCCGAGGAAATGAGATAACGTCAGATAACATTGATATTTTCATTTTAAGGACTGACTATAGAATATATGACATTTTGTTTCAAATGTAGTGGAATCATACATGTGACTGAATATCTATATAAAGTATATCTGACCCTGTTCTTCTTAGAGTATATTATACAGAGCATTGAGTTGCCATTTTGTACATATTATCGGACAATTTCACCACTTGGAGGGTTTGACACCTACAGCAAATAACATGGCAGCAAATATAATAATATTTGGAGCAATAAGTCCCACATATATAGGACGACAACGTCCTATAAATATTATTTAAGCAGACTGCACAAAAAGCTAGACATTTGAGCATTTCCTCCATCACTCACAAAATATACAATGGACACGTTTTGAATGTGTAAAATGTCAAACTGATGCACTGTCTATTATTAGGAGTGCATTTGCCACAGGTAAAAATCGTACTTACTCGCATAGCAGGCAAGTAGACAGTAGTACAAATACACTCAGATAACTGCTTACAAGTCACTGGATTCAATGCAGTATTTATGGCAATACATGTATAATCAAACCTGTGACTAAAGGCCAGCCATGGGAAGTGAACAATCTGGCCTTTGTTCACAGGTGGTCTTTTTCGCAGGGTTATTTATATAGTAATTGTGCAATTGGATCAACAACAGTGTGGCATTTACAGCCAGATGATTGCTATTCGGATGTAGTCTTTAGCACAGGTTCGACTGTATATATATCTACTGCACTGTGTATTGTTCGTACTGTTACACAGTCTTTACTGAATTATCAAACATTTTAATAAAGGGTCAACGAACTCTTCAGATATCAGACTTTGTATATAAATTTGATGAAAACAAGGCACAGCTTGCTGTAGTCAGATCTCTCCCCATCATGTTGCACCAAATTGTATTCATGTGTTTGTCATATGGTATGTTGTCAAACGCAACAAGAGGTAAACTGGCTGATGGTTGGTACACAGAGAATACCAGGCTAGTGTCTTTTGATATCAAGTTTATCAGGCAAGGCTAGGAAACGCGTAGGAATTCCAAGGCTTGCCGAGGAATTCCTACCGTTTCCGAGCCGAGCCTGATAAACTTGATATCAAAATACACTAGTATGGTATTCTATTTATCAGGTAACGTTTTATGTTCGAAAATGACATTAGATGACGTCGTATTCTATGGACAGAACGCGGACTTGTTTACGTTGCGCCATTACACTGACGTCATTCGGTAACGTCACGTGACGTCATCCGACCAATGGAACGTCAGTTTTCACTTCGTTGTAACCCGGATGTTTATATCAGGGCAATGCCTGATACAACAATATGTTATCAGTCAGTACGTATTCGGTCAATACAGGGCAGGTTACCTGATAAACACTAAGATTGCCGACATGGCAACTCCATGCCCTGTGTAGGATTAGTCAGAAAATAATGTTCACTTGTATGTTATGCATATATCCTATCACATTTATGAAGCAATTATGCATGAGTCATTATATGATCAGGGGCCCCACGGGTCCTTAAAGTCTAGACAAATTAGACTGTCATTATACACTGGGTCAAAGATACGAAAATAATACAGTGGAACATCTCTAAACTGGACACACTGGGAGGTTCCCAGGGTGTCCGGCTTAGAGAGGTTTCAATGTAAATCAGGCATTTTATCATTCTGAGTCATAGTTGTGTGCTATGCGATCACGAACATACATTATTACCTGAGATAAATGACCAAGAAACTCATCAAAAATGTTTTCTTGGTGTCCGGTTTAGAGAGTTTCCACTGTATATCGTAGGTACAAAAGCATACGACTTCTCTCATATGACGAACAGTATACATACGAGAAACACACAATGGAAGAGAACATGTTTTGCTACGTTAAGTACGTGTTTGTAATATGACGCTATACGTGTATAAGAACTAGATTGAATTTTCTGAAATGTCGACGAAATGAAGAGAAAGTAATACAACGCAGCCTGGGGAAATATTAGACCGGTCACGACAAAGATGGTCTTATTGAACTGTTGCCCAGTATACTGGTATCTCCTTGTATGTTTCCACGCTACTCTACTTAGTTTAGCCTAATCCTCACTTACTGCGTATTTCGTAGACTGCATTCAAAATGCGTGTCAAATCAGGGGCGAACAACATAGTCAGTGATCAGCCTGCACGGGGCTATGCTGGTGGCAAACACAATAAGCCACGCTTTGTCGTGAATGTCTACCTACCAGACTGTGACTTGAGTGATAAATAGATAAAGAAAAATCTCAGAATCTACTGTCTGTTTCGCCAAACGATGAACAATTTCTACACGTAATTCTATAATTATTATAGTAAAAGGTGATTGCAATAAAGTATTAATACTTCACCGAATCTATTTGTATATACAATAAAAAGACTCGATAAAGCTTGGAAATTTTATATGTCAAATTTAGATTTTAAATTGCCAAGCTTCTACAGTAGCGCTTTTCTGCAGGTCAACTATACGTACTATACCAATACTATACGTATACTATACCAATACGATATGTTTTCTATACGATATGCATATAATATAAACGTACGGTATGTTTGTACCGTACATACCAACCAATATCGTATAGATATACCATTCAAATCGTACGTTTATACGATTTTTATACATGTTAATACTTTTGGTACGTTTGTATCGTACAAACATACCAGATTTGTGTACAATAGTCAAATAGTACGTTTGTATAATGTAAACAAACTGTACTATACGATGATACGGTACAAACATACCAATATTATATGATCATACGATATGCTCATTAAATATACCAATACTGTACGGATTACGATATGTATACGATATTAGTATATACAAATAGGTAAGGAGCAGAAACGCGCTGCTGTAGCATAGCGGATGTTTCGTTGATGGAATTGCGAACTGTGCACATCCGGATCAGACTGTGCGGATGCACAGGCTGATCTGGATGTACACTGGTCGCAAAACCCATGGGCCCCATTCTCCAGTCACGGCCTCATTTATGGAACTGTTAATAATGCTATTTCGTTATAATTCCAGCACAAACATATTTACACAATTCCCTAACATTTGATTGGCCCGTAGCAAGTATCAGTCCAAAATTTATATCCCAGTAAACTCCCACGCCGAAGTACTTTCTACAGGTGCGCTGTCAGTGCTGTCAATGTAAACAAATGGCTGCCGTCTGTCAAAATAAACACATTTTCTTGATGAATTTATTTCAAATGCTGGAATTATAAGGAATGAATGGCCTTTTTGTGGAATTTATCGGGGATATAAACTTGGAAAAGTCTCGGGAATACTGAACGAGGCCTTCCGGCCTTTGTCCAGTATTCCCGCGACTTTTCCAAGTTTATACCCCCGATAAATTCCACAAAAAGGCCATTTATTACTATAGTGAATGCCTTACATAACTTGTACAACTTAGTAGGAAATTGTTTACATGCTAGACCTATGTTGAATTAATTTAAGTTAAATGTAACTGAATAAAATGATAACAATCGAATGCACTAAAGCTAGAATTCGCAGTGCTAGTTAAGTTTCAGTGTTATAACAGTGTTATTATATGTTATCTCAATTGAGATAACATATTGTGTCACGCAAATTTCTATTGGCGCAGCAATACTCTCGTACTACGCCTAAATAACGAGTACGACCAAGAAAATAGTGCCCTGTGCCAACATATCCTATGCATCTTGCGTTGTATCCAAAACTCCACATACTATACTATTCTCTATAGTTTTCACAGTTTTGGGCTTAGTTTATCAGTTAACTTCTAGAAAATACGAATCAAGACATTTCGTGCGTATGAATACAGCGGCTACTGTCTTTAGTTCTCACAGTTAGGTAACAGTGACCAGTTAGCCGCCAGTTTCGTACAATTATTTCTGGGAGTTTCAAACAGTAATTTATTCTAGAGAAAACGTACGGATGGGAATGGGTTTGCACTATCACAGTACATTTGCCTCTGGCTGATGGAACTGTGGAATATGCAACTGTGAGTCTCTAGTTCCGCAAGTGATCAGTTTTTGTGGATTTTTACATGTATCACACAGCCCACATATGACAGAAAAGCAATCGCATGTCTGTGTCGTCGCCAGTAGAAGTGTAAGGTCAGCGACGTAGTACACATAATTGTATTTTTCAAACACGTTTCTCCGCGCTGCTGATCTTATCGTTGGTATTAGAACTTCAGCAGCGGTGTTTGTATTGGCACCTGTGCCACAGCCCGATGCGTTTTGGTGACATGTACATGTGGGTTCTGTAAATTATACAAACATATGCGCAACATGTAGAACACATACGGGTTTCAATTGTACACGAGCTGTGACGCTACTGCCGCATGTGTGTGGGGTAGACTAACGCCCAGACAATGGGCACGTTACATGGCACACTACTGCCGCATGTGTGTGGGATAGACTAACGCGTGGACAATGGGCACGTGATATGGCGCTCTATTTCCGCATACATGTGGGATAGACTAACGCCTGGACAATGGGCACGTTATATGGCGCTCTATTTCCGCATATGTGTGGTATGGACTAGTGCGTGGACAATGGGCACGTTATATGGCGCTCTATTTCCACATATGTGTGGGATGGACAAACGCGTGGAAAATGGGCTCGTTATATGGCACTCTATTTCCGCGTATGTGTGGGATGGACTAACGCGTGGACAATGGGCACGTTATATGGCACTCTATTTCCGCGTATGTGTGGGATGGACTAACGCGTGGACAATGGGCACGTTATATGACACTCTATTTCCGCGTATGTGTGGGATGGACTGACGGGTGGACAATGGGCACGTTATATGGCACTCTATTTCCGCGTAAAAAATGTGTGGGATAGACTAAGGCAATGGGCCACGTATAATGGACAACTCTATTTTCCGCGTATGTGAGGGATGGACTACCGGTGGACCATTGCACGTTATAATGCAATTCTATTTCCCCGCGTTATGGGTTGGATGGACCCTAAACGGAAGGTGGACAATGGGCACGTTATGGACACTCTATTTCCTTCCGCGTATGTGTTGGATGGGACTTAACGGTTTGCACAATGGGCCAACGGGTTATAGGCATTCTAATTTCCGCGTTAGTGTTGGATGACTACGGGTGGACAATGGGCAGTTATATGACACTCTATCTCCGCGTATGTGTGAGATGGACTAACGGGTGGACAATGGGCACGTTATATGACACTCTATCTCCGCATATGTGTGGGATTGACCAACGGGGTGGACAATGGGCACGTTATATGGCACTCTATTTCCGCGTATGTGTGGGATGGACTGACGGGTGGACAATGGGCACGTTATATGGCACTGTATTTCCGCGTATGTGTTGGATGGACTAACGGGTGGACAATGGGCACGTTATATGACATTCTATCTCCGCGTATGTATGGGATGGACTAACGGGTGGGCAATGGGCACGTTATATGGCACTCTGTTTCCGCGTATGTGAGGGATGGACTAACGGGTGGAAAATGGGCACGTTATATGACACTCTATCTCCGCATATGTGTGGAATGGACTAACGCGTGGACCGTGTGCGCGTTATGAGACATCACGGCACTCTTCTGTCTCTTACACGTGTGGGATAGTCCAACGCGTGGATCATGCGTCAGTTATGACAGATAGCGGCGCTCTACTGTCGATACACCATAGCCTGCGACAATCTTGCCAATATTTGTTAATGTATCTACACAAAAATATTCGAATATAGTGCTTGAAAGCTAGCAGTTTGATTGGCTGAGCCTGAGCTGTGCTACAGCTCAAGCACAGCCAATCAAGGTTAGACCAGACCAAATAGTTTTACTATATAATTTAACCGAATACCATCCAATAAGGCCAGTCTCTCCTACTTTCACTAATCGTATGGATGCTGTGGGACCTACTTGTACATGACCTGCAGCCAGTCTGTACTGGTTCTGCATGAATTAAACAATAGGTTCACTTACTCCTAAGAAAGAAAAATCCAGCCTCGTCATATCACCCAATATTGTTTACATTTTTTGGCCACGGAAACTATGTTTACATCACGTGACCAGGTTCAGTGTTTTCTTTTAAATGCTACAAATATGCTGAAAACTGGTGTTAAAAGCACCCCAAAATGTTCCTCAAGTGAAACTGGGTAGTAATGGATCAAGATTTGCAAGCAAACTGTGTCTGTGACCTCAAAACGCCCGCACTATTTTTTTATACCGGACTACTTATGCCCCCTGGGCTATTTCACGCCATTTGGTATAGTCTAACCTGAAACTGCTGGATTGCGAGTTGATATTGTCAATAGATGTTCAGATACGTTGACATCTTGGTGTATGTGTGGGAACAGACTACGCTTGAAATACGTGCACGTTATGAGCGATCGCGGCTCTAGTGCCGCATATGTGTGCTAATGGACAGACCACTTGCACGTTATGAACGTTCCCGGCACTTTACTGTCACATGTGTGTGTGGTACGACTAAAGCGCAGACCGCGTTTGCGTTATGAGCGAGCGCGGCAAGGCCGTTTTCACATAAATACCCATGTAACTGGAGGCACAGCGATCTCATAACATGATTAGTCGACAATATTAGGTCCCTGTTGAGTTATACAATTAAATATGAAAACTGCCGAGTGGTGTAGTTTACCACTTGATTTCCATATGAGACCTGAGAACTGTCAACGCGACAAATCAACGGGAGAAATTAATGTACGGACGAAACGAAGCGCATGCGTTTGACTGATAGGTCCTTTCGTTGTCGTCACACGGCCCACAAGCCACGATGTGTTTTTGATTCTATATGTGTGCAACACTATAATTAATGTATACCGCAGGGACTTTACACACTGCAATTCATAATTGGGCCCGTGTAACATGGGTACGGAAGCCCATTAGGGCCACTTCACATTTTTTTTATCTTTTCTTGAATTTTCGAGATCTTTTCTTGAATTTTCAAGATGTTTTCTTGAATTTTCGAGAGAAAAGATCTTGAAAATTCAAGAAAAGATCTTGAAAATTCAAGAAAAGATCTTGAAAATTCAAGAAAACATCTTGTTTTCAAGATGTTTTCTTGAATTTTCAAGTTATTTTCTTGAATTTTCAAGATCTTTTCTTGAATTTTCAAGAAAAGGTCTTGAAAATTCAAGAAAAGAACTTGAAAATTCAAGAAAACATCTTGAATAAATGGAAAGTAAAAAAAAGTGAAGTGGCCCTAATGGGCTTCCGTACATGGGCCCCGTAAGATGTGTGGGAATCGATAAATCATTTTGGCGCTATGTTGGATTACAGACATTGAAATGTGTCACAAATGAACGCAACAGTCAGTATGAAAACTGTTCACGGTTTGTTTTGAATCTAAATTCAAAATATTGATTCAGTTACCCGCCAATGATGCCCTGGATCTGTACTGGTGCATAGCCAATAAGCCCCATGTCTCAAGTCGCAACCACATACATGTTGACTATTTCATATTTATTGCATACAATTAGCTTTTACAGTGTATTAACACAGTGTAATAAAATGCAAATAAAAATAAGATACGCATAATTGGCAAATATTTAACGTCGAATCATCAAATCCTTTGTATAGTGTATAATGGTAGAGAACCCAGATTTGTATTAACCCGTTCAACACTACAAACATATTTATAATAGTGGTGTTTGCAAACAGTGTAGATCCAGATGAGCCGGCTCGTCCAGAGCCGTCTCATCAGGATCTGCACGTTTTGCAAGTAATTTTCATATTTGTTGTTTAGAGAAAGAAAAACACACACACACACACCATTTTCATAAATGGACTTCTCTGAAATTCATTTTTGTGGCAATGGGATTGGTCGCGAAATTAACATAGCAAAATCCATTCCAGTTAGTTAATGTTTTATTACATTCTTACTCAATAAAATATGATTGACCGAAGTCATGACAAAGCAGGTTAGAATCATTTCCACTGAAAATTTATAGTGTTAGAATGATTCTAAAGTGCTGATAAAGCATGCATTGATGAGAAACAAAGGGAAACTAGAAAATAAACAGGAGACGACAAAATGTTATTCAGCCGAGTAATTGTTCAGTTTTGCAAACGATGTGGAGACTATATTACACCACCGATTGCGTTAGTCTTCACATATATTTTGCAATTTCAACTCGAAATCAAAAAGTTTTATTTGGCTGAGCCTGAGCTGTAGCACAGGCTCAGTCAATCAAGCTTCTTATTTTCAAACAAAATATTAAAGTATTTGATTATAAACACATTTACAAATATTGGCAAGATTTGCGCAGCCGGTGGTGTATTGTCCAATAATGACCGTGCTCCAGATAAGTGTTTTTTATCTTAAGAGTATTATACCCCCAGATTTCAAATTCAATACATGTTTTACTTTTCCAAATGTATTATCGATTTTCTTTCTTATTAAATAGGGAAAAAATGATACAAAAAAAACAGCAAATTAAAACATTCACTTATTAGAGCTGCAACAAGCAAACACAGTTTGCTTTTTGCAGCTCAACTAAGTAAATGTTCAACTTTATTACAATATTTTCACGGCTTAATTTGAAAATAAATGCATAGTTTCACATTGCTTGAGTATTGTGTACTCCCACGTTTGATAATCAATGCGTGTTCAGCTAAAATAAGTGCGTAAAAGACGCCAATACGCCGCAACTTATCTGGAGCTCTGGAGGCCGTTTCACTAAACTTCGTACATCTAAAATGTTCGTAAGTGCAACATTATGATAGTCTGTAAATTTCTCATTAACAATCTTTCTTGTAAACAATTATTGGATATGCAGCCTATGCTCAATAAATGTAAATACATCAATTGAAATTTCCAAACGATCTTAAATTTGCACTTACGAAAATGTTAGTCTTACGAAGTTTAGTGAAACGGTCCCTGCTGAATTGAAGCAAACATCCGTCTGGCAGGCGTGTGATTTCAATAGTTAACGAGTCCCCTGTGCCATTTAAAAGCATCAACATTGTCAGATGCTTTCTACAAGGTGAAAAGTGCACCCGTCTGACGCTGAAAGGTGTTGTTAGGGCGTTTCCGATTGGTATGACATCTGTTCAGTGAGAAACCAGTCTTAACCAATCAAACTCTTTTATTTCGAGCATAGGAACGGCATCCATGGCAAACCAGTGTTACAAGCACTTTCCTAGATTTCGGAGAAAATTTCTATGTTTGTCTGATTTTGTTTTCAAATTCACACTGTCTTCTTATTAGCTTCGATTTCATAACTGATAAATCCAATAGGAAAGTTATAGCCCGGTAGCTGCATTGCCCAATTTTCTTCGCAGCTGCGGCGTATGCGATAATATAATTTATATTACAGATTGTGTCGTTACTGAAACAGACTAGCGAGCCTTCGCATGAGAAGGTTTACCTAGCCACTTATTTTGTCTCACGTATCGTGCAAATAGTCCAAAATGTATTATCTCCCTTTAGAATTGTTTCCGCCATTTGTAATCCCGCATGGTGAAATTACCACGTTTCTAACGCCGGGTATGGAAGGTGTTCGAGCCAATTCCCACCCTTAAATATAAGCCGAGACGAAACGTGGTTCAATTCAAACATCGTCGTTTCAACCAGTCAATTTGGTCACAAAGTGTTAGTTGACATATTATACGTTGCTTTAATAATAACTTGTGGCCATGTTCTTGAATAGTCCTGTTATTTGATGACCAACTGTGTGTAGAAAACAAACCGATTCGCACTCGCACTGTTTCGGACTCTTACTCGCAATCATATCTTGCGAGTGTGAACATATCCACCATGCATACTGGTTCATACATGAGTTACACTCCAAAGTGTGTACACAGCTATAGACTCTACAAGCATATACGTATTCACCATGTTCAAATGGAAATGTGAGGTTTGTTTCAAGAGTTGTCTAGATTATCCCACGCAGTCTGATCTGGGTCTATCCTGTTTTCGCTAGCTAGTCGGTAAATGATATAAATCTACACTGTTCACATTAATACAGGATTTTTCATGAAACTTAATATTGTTTATTTTATATTTCTGTTTTTACCTACATTACACCTTAAAACGAGAAACATCACACCCAAAGACATCACACACATAGTAATTGAAAACTGCACATCATCGTCATAGCTTGATCAAATAAACGGTGCATTTGATCAATGCCAAACAGTAGCCTGTCTAACCCGAACACAGAGACAAGTTAATTTGTATTAGCCGATATATTTATAGATCGGCTATATATTGGTTATCCATCGGTTTGTGAAAAAGTTTGTAACCACCCTTTTCTCCTATATTCTGTAATCTACAAACGCGAAATTTGTTGTATCACTTCTAAATTACATCAACCGGATAATTTTTCATTTTTGGCCATTATCTCTGTTGAATACTTTAAATATAGCGAAATAACACAATTTGGCTATAAATAAACGTTTTCATTACAAGAGTTCGGTAAACTAAAGTTAGGCGGTTTGCAATTTGCCTATAAATAAACGTTTTGACTACAAGAGTTCGGTAAACTAAAGTTAGGCGGTTTGCAATTTGGCTATACATAAACGTTTTGACTACAAGAGTTCGGTAAACTAAAGTTAGGCGGTTTGTAATTTGGCTATAAATAAACGTTTTATCTACAAGAGTTCGGTAAACTAAAGTTAGGCCGTTTGCCTTCTAGTCGAGGGGCAATTGTAGGTATATATATAAGATTCCGGCACCTCGTGTTAATTTATGGCACCCGGTGTTTTTATAAACTTGAATGTATAAGGTTTCCAAAAAATCCGGGTGCCATTTTTGAAACCAAGTTCAAGGTCATTTCAAAGTCATTGAACTTTATGCTTGACGGAAGTCGAAAATTGCCAATATATGAGCCGATAGGTCATGGTCCTTAACTTGGAAATTGGTGTAAGTTGTTAAAAAACATTTCGGATGGATATATTAAAGAATTTACGTAAACTACACTAATATTCAGTATATAATTATCATATTTTCAAGATGGCCGCCAAAAATCGGGTATTTATGAGATTTCGGTTGACTTGCTACATATTTGTGTAATGCTAAGCGCCTTCACCTATATTCAAAGGTTAATTATTTCAACTGGAATAATATTGTTTACATTTGACTACCATAAGTTGCTATGATCAGATATTAATGATAGCTAAATATAACTGGGAGAATTTGGTTGGTGAGGAAATCAACACTTCTCTCACTTTTCCCTGAGATTCCGTAACTACTAAAATGTGGACATATATTGAACCCTGATTTGATCGGCTAATAATATCATGCTCTGCATGAATTTTCATTCTTAATTTTGATTTATTTCGTTTCCATTTAGCTCCGACGATAATGTCTGTTCATGATCGCAAAGCACCCACGTGTGTCTTGAAGTTATTATAGGCATGTTTCAAACTGGAGCCTCTCTAAACCGGACACCCTGGGATGTCCCCAGGGTGTCCGGTTTAGAGAGGTTCCACTGTATAAAGTGTTCCGAGAAATCTAAAAAAAAGCGTGGGTTATACCAAAACGCCATGTTTTGGTTTAACCCACGTTTCTTGTGATTTCTGTGCACTTCCTCACTTCACTACGCATGCGCAGTTATACCAAAATGATGAAACGTTCGCTGCACGTTTTCACATCGGACACGTTTAACCGATTGTTGCATCACTGCACATGCGTAGAGTTTCAGGAAAACGTGTTTTGCGTTTTTCTTTTAATGCGCATGTGCATGTTTTTGAGGAAATTCTACGTCATTAAAACACGGTATTTTCATTGGATACACGGGACCGTCTTTTAAAGTCCCCATCCGAAATGACTAGTAGAGCAGGAAATAAAAAGTATCTCAGAAATACTGACGCCCTGACCGAGAATCGAATCCGGGTCGCCAGCGTTGCAGTCCAACGGTGTTAACCCTCGGCCACGGTCTGCTCCACCAGTGACAGTACATGGCTTTTCCATTTACAGAATCCATGTGTTCAATCCACAGCGAAGATCTGTTGAACGTTCCAAAACAAAACAAACAAAAACGAATGGAAAACAAAGTGTTGTACACGTACAGCGATATGCACATACAAGAATATCGTTTGGTCGTTTTTGTAGCCGAAAATGATAGTTTCCTTTGAATACCCGGCTCCCGACAATCTAAACCCCTGTCATTTCTTCGAACGCATGCTGTGTCATTTTTAACGCTTGTCATGCCGTTTACACATCCTTTTCTTTCGGTTGAATAATTAGAAAACTGTCACCATCGTTTTATTATTAAAAAACGAAAACGATGTGTAAACAATAGGCAATCGTTCGTTTGTAGAAACAGGAATAAATATGGCCTCTGCATGTGTGTACATGCAGAGGCCTACTGTCTGTTCCACGTTTTGCTGTCAACGAACGTTTGGCATTAAAGTTCAAAACAATGTAAGTACTGCTTCATCAATAAAAAAAAAAGTCACACTCCCCAATTTATTTTATTTGATATTGATTTTATTGCAAAAACGGGTTTCCTATGGAAAAACCTGGGACAGACAGTACTAGTGGTAGGTTGTCAAGAGACCAGTTCGTACTGTTTGGACTAATTACAGAATGCCTACTGCAGACGTCAGGTTACAATTACCATAACGTTCACGACACTTACAGTTTAACGATTCACATTTCGTGCACATGCGCAATAACTAAAATAAAGGTAGTTCCTGGTAAATTGGTTTTCGTGAACAGCAAGCATGGCACAAACGGCCTTACTGCATTTCGCCCCTCTGTCGATAAATGGGATCAATAGCACATTATTGTAACATATATTGCTTGTTAGACGAATGACGGTGTTTCGTTGATGGAATGGCGAACAGTGCAGATCTTGATCAGACTGTGCGGATGCACGGGCTGATCTGGATTTACTCTGGTCGCACAAGACATAAGCCACATTTCTCCAGTCATAGCCACAAATACGTTCAAGAGATTGACCAACACGGTTATTCAATGCGCATTAAAATTGTTGGATTGGCTGAATGACGCAAATGCCAACAGTGTTCTTTAGTCAGATGAACATGCGGTCCTGTTAATCAGTGTCTGATTGGTGAACAGCGTATATTTATACCCCCGCAACGAGTTGTGGGGGGGGGGTATACTGGAGTCAGGTTGTCCGTCCGTCCGTCCGTCCGTCCGTCCGATCCGTCCGGTCCGTCCGTCCGTCCGTGCATCCGTCCGTCTCCGTCCGTCCGTCCGTCCGTGCATCCGTGCGTCCGTCCGTCCGTCACTAAACTTAACATCAGAGAAATATTGTTATAACTTCTATTCCCTTCATCTAAAGTTCTTAATATTTCACACATGCCTTCCTGTAAGGCTCTACTACCATGCTGTGCCAAATCCACGACCGTCCAAACCCCGCTGATCCCAAGGTGAAGGTCAAATACTTAGTCCCTTTACAAAACTTAACATCAGAGAAATATTGTTATAACTTCTATTTCCTTCATCTAAAATGCTTAATATTTCACACATGCATTCCTGTAAGGCTCTACTACCAGGCTGTGCCAAATCCACGACCGTCCAACCCCGCTGATCCCAAGGTCATGGTCAAATACTTGGTCGCTTTATAAAACTTAACATCAACAAAATAAGTTATAACTGCTATTTCCTTCATTGAAAATTCTTAATATTTCACTTGTGCATTCCTCTAATGTTGTACTATCATGCTGTGACAAACTTACGACCGTCCAACCCCCGCTGATCCCAAGGTCAAGGTGATATACTTAGTCTCTTTACAAAACTTAACATCAGAGAAATATGTTATAACTTCTATTTCTTTCATCGAAAATTCTTAATATGTCATGCATGCATTCCTCTACTCTCATGCTGTGACAAATCCCCGCTGATCTCGAGGTCAAGGTCACATACCTAGTCTCTTTACTAAACTTAACATGAGAGAAATTGGTTATAAATCCTATTTCCTTGCTCGGGTCTGCTTCACATTTCACACATGCATTGACCCAATGGACCTCTACCACCGTGTGACAAATTCACGTTCGTGCCCAGAGTCAAGGTCACAAGCCCACACACTTGGATTTTGTTTACATATTTAGGGGTACCTGGGCCCACGCGGGGGTATTTCGTAAGCCTCGCTTACTGACCAATCTAGTCTGATCAGGTTTGATATGTGACTAGGTTGGCCATTAACACATTAACAATTAGCATAGACATTACATCTACAAATGCGATCTTTATTATATTAAATTATATATGCATTGCCTTGACATTCACGCAGGCATACTGACATATCATAACTCGGCAAATGACAATTTCTCGCGAGTCAACGAGTATTCGTGCAATGCGCAGTAGGTTGTATAGATAGCTAATCGCATATGTCGCAACGTTTACAATATATTGCTTATGTTTATATTACAAATCTATATCAACATACAGTGGGGTCAGCGTGTAAGTGCACACACGAACGAACACGACAGGTTTGAACCAACCTGTCGTGTTCGTTCGTGTGTGCACTTACACGCTGACCCTACTGTGCACAGTTTAGTGTCGCAGGTAACGCATGCAATGACCGACGAATATCATATGCTCTGATAAAACTATGCAGCTGCGCAGAATGACCTGCGAATATCATGGTCGGTTATACCGCACCAACTACAATGTATATACTGTCAGCCGAGTGTCCATATATACAGATATAAAGAATAGTAGGTTAGTGCCGTGAATGGAAAAAAATATCTGGCAAGGCTTAGGAAACGGGATGGGCGAGGCTCTGCCGAGCACATCCCGTTTCCGTTTCCGTGCCGCGCCATATTCGTTATTTCGGCCATCTTTGTGTGTTCAAGCCACCATCGACTTTCAGCTCTTGTTTCAACGACAGGAAAATGCAAAGTAGAACACTGTAGCTAATTATACACAGCAATGCAATGATAACGAACTCCTGTCAATTATATTACACCAACATGTATTGAAAGTCTACGGGGACATGGATTTTTTTTTATTAATTCGTTCCCACGAAATAACAATTCGTTCTCTCAATTTATTAATTCGTTCCCACCAAATAAAAATGTGTTCCCACGATATAAAAATTCGACAATAATTCGTTCCCACGAATTAACAATTCGTTTCCCCGAATTAATAGTTCGTTCCCACGAATAACAATTCGTTCCATCGAATTGACAATTCGCTCCCACGAATTAACTATGCGTTCCCACGATATATCAGTTAACAATTAGCAATTCGTTCCTTCGAATTAACAATTCGTTCCCAAGATATATCAAGTAACACTTAACAATTCTTTCCTTCGAATTAACAATTCGTTCCCACGATATATCGTGGGAACGAATTGTTAATTCGAGGGAACATATGGGAACGAATTGTTATTTCGTGGGAACGAATTAACAAAAAAGAATTCTACGTCCGCTCCGTAAAAGTCAGATATCGGTGTACCTATGCCAATATTCTTAAACGGTACATAAGCTACACTTTCATAGATACTGCACTGTATCGCCACGATGTATTGTGTGTAATGGACCTTTTCCTCATGGATACTGAATTGAAACTGAACAAATACAGTGGAACCTCTCTAAACCGGACACCAACTAAACACCTTGTAATCTTATTTTTGATGGGTTTCTTGGTCATTTATCTCAGGTGATAATGTATGTTCATGATCGCATAGCACACAACTCTGGCTCATAATAATACACTGCCGGATTTACAGTGAATCCTCTCTAAGCCGGACACCCTGGGGACCTCCCAGGGTGTCCGGTTTAAAGAGGTTCCACTGTATTTGTAAAATAGAATGGCATAATTGGAAGTAACGCCTGGTAGCGTTGGGAGTGACTCAATACTCAGTGGCGTTTTAAACTAGGTTAACCTATGATTATACCGGGCTCATCGACATTGAGGTGTTTAATTGACACGTTCAATACATATGTTGCCGTAGTGCGTCCAACTTACAACGTCACGAGAAACACTTAGTTTCGGTTATTAGCTTGGAAGTCCCGCAGTTGACGTAGAATTTTGTTTTTTTATTAATTCGTTCCCACGAAATAACAATTCGTTCCCTCAATTTAACACTTTGTTTCGTTCCCTCGATTTAACAATTCGTTCTCACGAATTAACAATTTGTTCCTAGTGGGAACGAGTTGTTAATTCGAGGGAACGAATTGTTATATCGTGGGAACGAATTGTTGATTCGAGGGAACGAATTGTTATATCGTGGGAACGAATTGTTAATTCGAGGGAACGAATTGTTATATTGTGTGTACGAATTGTTTTTTCGAGGGAAAGAATTGTTAAATTGAGGGAACGAATTGTTATTTCGTGGTAACGAATTAATAAAAAAAAATCCATGTCCGCTGCGGGGCTCCGTAGGTTTGGCCTACATTTGGCTCACGTTTGCGCTACTTTTGCCAGACAACCAGCTTTTTGTGCTTTCTTTGCGTTTCCCCCGTTTTATCTTCACTCCGCATTCTCAGTGATACAAAAAGCGATGAAACGTTTCCGATGAAAACGCGCAAACGTTTAACCGTTTCTTTGTATCACTTCACATGTAGAGTTTCAGGAAAACCGTTTTTGCGTTTTTGTTTCAATGTGCGTGCGCATATTTATTTTAAAAGAAATGATACGTGATGCTAAACGGCTTTTTCGTCGGATAAGAAAACCAGAAAACGGAAAGTGGTTTGAAGTTAGCCTAAAAAACGGGAAAATCTGTCTACAAGAAACGCACTTTTGTACAACGTTTGGAATTCGAACACGTTTACTTCAGGGAGCCGTTTTACTAAACTTCGTACGACTAAGAAGTTTGTTAGTGCAAATTTAGGATCGTCTGGACATTTCAATTGATGGATTTACATTTATTGAACAGCCTATGCTCAATAAATGTAAATCCAATAATTGTATATAAGAAAACTTACGAACATTTTAGTCGTACGAAGTTTAGTGAAACGGCTTCCCAGGTTTCTATTGGCAACACAAACGCCAACGCCACTGTACAAGTACAGCCCGGATTTGTTCTTTGTTCCAGAACGGAACGATTGCCAATCGTTTACATATCGTTTTGATGGAACCTCTGTAAACCGACTCCAATACAAGTCAACACATGCGATCTTATTTTCATGGGCTTCTTAGTCATTTATCTCAGATGACACCGCCTGTTCACGATCGCGTATCACACAGCTATGGATCAGAATGGACATATGCCTGATTTACAGTGGAACATCTCAAAACTCCAAAGGGTGTCCGGTTTAGAGAGGCCCACTGTATAATTAGGCAGCGATGTTGTAGTTGATTAAAGTTGTCATGAATCATGGTGTCAACACATTGGCATTTACATATTTGTTGGTACATGTATAATTCAATAATCCCTTGCATATGTTAAAGGTACATTGCCCACTAAGTAGGCACAAACTGTTCTTTACATGAACTTGTATAATACATGTATAATTGTGTCACTATTCCACCAGTTCTAAACATTACAAGATCCCGCTATACATATATAATCATTTAGTAATATTTATTTTACTGATAGTGACTCGCGGTGGTATCAGACTATTTTAATACGCAAATGAGGCATGATATTGTTTTAATTATTTATACTATTTATATAATGTATCGCATGATAAAATAATATTTTCGACAGATTATAAAGTATGCTCATTGCACACCAAAAAATAAATACAGAGAATAAATAATAATTCTAAGGAAACACGGTTATCGCCCCTGCTATCAGTGTGGATCTTTACGTCGGATATAAAATGTATAATACTGCCAATCAATACGTGGGGTAATGGTGACTGAATGTTTATTTTGCCAGAAAATATCAAATCTACAGAATATACAAACCTATCTGTTTCCTTTAACCCTTTCAACCCTAAGGAACTGGAATTGACTGTGATATGCTAATGTTCCGACCAATCCAATGGTCACAAAATGATTTTCAGATTCGTCCATTTATGAAAAGGAGGTGTTTTTGTTCTCAAAAATATTAAAATTACTTTAAAAAAGTGCAGATCCTGATGAGACGGCTCGTTACGAGCCGGTTCATCTGGATCTGCACTTTTTGCATAAACCGATATAGCGGGCTTTCGGGTTCAAAGGCTAAACCGGACAACCTGGGAGGTCTCCATGGTGCCCGGTTTAGCTAGGTTTCACTGTAAATCAGGCATTCGGTTATTCCAAGCCATAGCTGGGTGCTATGTGATCACGAACAGGCATTAATACCTGTGATACATGACCAAGAAACTCATTGAAAATAAGATCATATGTGTTTACTTGGTGTCCGGTTTAGAGGGGTTCCACTGTTCGCACCTTTTACAAATTCAGAAAGTGTCAAATAATCTATGACACATGTGTTCAATTACAAGAAAAAAATCCAAATTCGCTGCATCTTCACACCATCAGGAAGCCAGATACCAAGTCTTCAGCTAGTACGATGTAAAACTATTACGTCTTACAAGAAACGTGACGGACAGACTGACAGACGGATGGACGTCCGTGCCGAAAACTATATATCCATTTTCTTAAAAAATGTAGTTAAAATAAAACATACATGTATTTATGGCTGCGACTGGAGAAATGGGGCTTATGGCATGTGTTATTATAGGAATGAATGGCCTTTTTGTGGAATTTATCGTGGTATAAACTTGGAAAAGTCGCGGGAATACTGGACGAAGGCCGGAAGGCCTTGTCCAGTATTCCTGCGACTTTTCCAAGTTTATATCCCCGATAAATTCCACAAAAAGGCCATTCATTCCTTATAATTCCAGCATTTGAAATAAATTCATCAAGAAAATGTGTTTATTTTGACAGACGGCAGCCATTTGTTTACATTGACAGCACTGACAACGCACCTGTAGAAAGTAGTTCGGCGTGGGAGTTTACTGGGATATAAATTGTGGACAGAGACTTGCGACGGGCCAATCAAATGTTAGGGAATTGCGTAAATATTTTTGTGCTTGAATTATCAGTGTATAGTAGTATTTCCTGATCATATAGAAAATTCCTCTAGCCTGATAAAGATCTATATATGGCTTGTTAGAAGAATGGCTACAGCTCAGGCTCAGCCAATCAAATTGCTTGATTACGAGTTGGCATTGCCAATAGATGTTCAGAAACGTTTATAATATGGGCAAGATTAACGCAGGCAGTTGTGTACAATGATGTGTAATTGGCAGTTCCAGCGCATGTGTTGACATAGTTAGCTCACGGAGACGCTTTATTTCCCAGAGGCCAAGCGTCAATCTCATACCAACGCTTGGAAATACGCACGTGTCGGAAATGGACAATATTGAAATGGACATGTATACCAAAACAGAACACCAAATGCTTTACATTCACACGATACAAGCGTCATCGTCTCTGACGTCATATTATGGGAACGTTTTCTGTACTATTAATATAATTAAGGCTGCCGGACTACTTTTCATATTTACATAGAAATCTACACCTATTTTGGAACTGAGTCACGGGAATACACGACGCATAATACGTGGCGTCGTATTTGTGTAGTATTTGTCTCATTATGAGACAAACAACGTGATTTTGTACCCAAGAAGATGTGTTACGATAAACATTTACAGAAACTGTATTTTGTTCGTACATCACGTCGTAAGTTAACGAAATGTTCCTAGCAAATGCGCATTCGTCAACTTTCGACGTAATTTACGGTAAATTATCGCGAATGTAAATATTTTTATAACATATTGTATATCGTCTTAGGTACAAATCACATGATTTGTCTCATATTAGCAACGATTTTCTCACATACAGCTAGATTTAGGAAAAACGAGCTTACGACTTTTGCAACCAGACTATGCGCAGGTATCGGCGCCGTCTGATCACGGCCTACGTTGTTTACCATCCATACACTGAAACGACTTACTACGCTCTGCAAAAGGGTTAGCTTATTGTGGGACTCACGTAAAGTGCATGCTGTAATAATGAGATGGATAATGTATAGCGTTGCTCAGAGCTCCAGTTAAGGTGCGTAATTTGGAGGTAAGTTTCTTATTTCTCCATCAAAAATGGTAAATTGGGAGTGCTTTAGAATCGTCTCGATGAGACGATTCTAAAGCACTCCCAACTTGCCATTTTTGATGAAGAAATAACAAAATTTCACCCCAAGTTGGTCAAATTACGCACCTTAACTGGAGCTCTGATTAAGAACTTACTGTAAAGTCCCTTATGCCAGCCTGTGGGCAAATTATAGTGTTCGTTTACTGTGCTTCGCCAGTGGACATTCTACGCGAGTTGTTCGGCGCTAATAAAGCATCGTCAAGGGACAGTATTCCTGATAAAACAGCAGAGTCCCCTGAATGATTGGTACCTAATCTAGATCACTTGAACGATTGCTGCCTAATTGACAGGATGTATGACACGTGAGCAACAAGACAAATGATAACTCCAAAAGACAATACGTCTCCGTGCATGTCGAATGTGTTCTCCGAATTTTATTTAGAAATACAACGAAACCTCCCTTAACCGGAGGTCCCCAGGGTGTTCGGCTTCCCTGTAAGTCAGGCATTTGATCATTCCGAGCCATAGTTGTGTGCTATGCGATCACGAACAGACATTATCACCTGCGTTAAATGGCCAAGAAACTCATCAAAAATAAGATCGCATGTGTTTTATTGGTGTCCGGTTTAGAGAGGTTTCACTGTAGAATACAATCATGGAACCTCATTCAACCGGACACATCCCATGGTGTCCGGTTTAGAAAAGTGCTACTGTAATTCAAGTATATGTATAGGAGCATATAGAGAATAGTAGGTAGTAGGTGGCCGTGAATGGGAAAAATATCCGGCAAGGCTCAAGAATTTCTTTATTTCTCATCAGAAGTATATGTTGTGACCACTCATTTGAACCGTCTCGCCGAGACGGTTCAAATGAGCGGTCACAACATATACTTTGGTTCAGAAATAAGGAAAATAGATAGAGAATAGTAGGTTAGTGCCGTGAATGGGAAAAAATATCTGGCAAAGCTCAGGAAACTGGATGGGCGAGGCTCTGCCGAGCACATCCCGTTTCCGTGCCGCGCCAGATATTTTTTTCCATTCACGGCACTAACCTACTATTCTATTTATCCTGTCAACACATACAAATTGCTTTAAAATGCAAAGAAATAATCCCAGAAACCGCACATATTCATACGCAGTGAGTAGGTCGTATTGACAGGATATCAAAAATGTTTCACGGCACCGTGTTTCACGGCACATACGCACTGTGTTGACGGGATAAAAATTATTAGCCTCCATGTTAAATTCCCATAGGAAAATTGTTCTTCGCAATAAAATAAATATTTGGTGGAAGTTTATCAAATAATTTATTTTGGGAGGGCGATTCATTTGTTATTGATGAACAAAGTACTTACACTGAGTATTTTATGTGTATTTTAGATTTAATGTGATTAATAGCCAAAAGTGCGTCGGCAGCAAAACGTGGAACAGACAGTAGGATATATAGAGAATAGTAGGTTAGTGCCGTGAATGGTTTCCGTGCCGCGCCATATATTTTTTCCCATTCACGGCACTAACCTACTATTCTATTTATCCCGTAAACACTTACAAATGGCTTTAAAATGCAAAAAAAATAACCACAGCCACCGAACATATTCATACGCAGTGATTAGGTCGTATTGACAGGATATCAAAAAAATGTTTGACGGCACCGTGCTTCACGGCACATACGCACTGTGTCGACGGGATAAACACGCAATATGTTGAATGGGCGTTTTCATTATGAATTTAAGAACGGTGTAAATATTTAGAAACAATACACAATGAAACCTCTTTCAACAGGACACCCTGGGTTCCCCATGGTCTCCTGTTTAAAGAGGTACCCGTGCCCAAATTGTACGGCTATACAAATGCATTGTAATTCAAAAACAATATTGTTTTCGATAATATTAAATTATAACAAAATTTAAGAGTGAGACTTCTTTTTATTTCGTCAAATTTGGTCCAATATTGATTTTATTGCGAAAAAACGTTATCGCTTTCTCGGTTTAGAAATGAACGATGCACTGGATTTTACACACCAGGTGCGGATCCAGGCGGGGGCGTGTCCGGCGCACGCCCCCTCTAAAATGGATCGAGTTCAGATTTTTTTTTTTTTACTAAATGGTTTATTTTCAATTTTTAAATACATCAGATTCAGATTTTAACCCATTTTTTTTCCGTCGAAATATCTGATTATTTTCTTATTTCTCACACAAAGTGTATGTTGTTACCACTCAGTTGAACCGTCTCGCCGAGACGGTTCAACTGAGTGGTAACAACATATACTTTTGTTGAGAAATAAGAAAAAATGCAGAAAAAATAATCTGAATTTTATGAAAATTGAAATCCACGCCCCCTCTAGACATAAATTCTGGATCCGCCCCTGCACACGGTGCTACGACATTGAGTGATGCCGGCAGTCGCGCAATAGGATCACTGACAGAGTGATGTATGTTTAATCCCTTCACCCATAGGTAACTGGAATTGATTTGGATATGTTAATTTTGCAACCAATCCAATCGTCACAAAAACATTTTCAGACTAGTCCATTTATGAAAAAGGGGTATTTTTGTTCTCAAAAATATGAAAATTACTTCCAATCAAAAAATGCAGCTCCTGATGAGACGTTTCGTTACGAGCCGGCTCATCTGGATATGGGGGCCGTTTCACTAAACTGCGTACGACTAAAATGTTCGTAAGTGCAAATTTAGGATCGTCTGGAAATTTCAATTGATGGATTTACATTTATTGAGCATAGGCTGCATATGCAGCTTATGCTCAATAAATGTAAATCCAATAATTGTTTGCAAGAAAACAATGGTAATGTGAAATTTACCGACTATCATAATGTTGCACTTACGAACATTTTAGTCGTACGAAGTTTAGTGAAACGGCCCCCCTGCATTGTTTGCATACACGCTATAGCGGGCTTTCTGGTTCAAATGGTTAAGGAAAAGTGGAATAACTAACTGTTTACCCTATGCAACCTGATGGTAGAAACGCGAATATTCGTGTTCCCAGTTTCAGACTGAATGACATTATCTTACTTTATAATCTTTCGAACATATTATTTTTTCAGGTGACGCATTTAATTAGTAATAATTAAAAAAATATCGTTCCTCATTTGCATATGAAAATAGCCTGATACCACAGTGAGTCACTATCAGTACAATAAGTATTACTATAGTCTGTTTCGTGAAAGCTGCCCAAATTTTACGGCCATATAAACAATTAAAAAACAATACTTTTTTCGATAATATTAAATTAAAGGAAAATATAAGAAGATTTCCCCATGTTAAATCCCCATAGACATCTTCACAGAGTGAAGATGTATGGGGATTTAACATGTGGACATTTTTTAAAATTTCAGTAATCCTGGACCGATTTTAAAAATTTAACTTTTGTTTTCATATTTGGATCATTTCCAAGCTATCTAGCTAGGTTTCAGAGTCAATTTCCAAAATCTTTCGTTTGTTGACTCCTCCCACACTCCTCTACCTCTTTTTCCCCCATGTTAAATTCCCATAGAGAAATAAATTTTTCGTAATAAAATCAATATTTGACCAAATTTCACGAAATATAAAGAAGGCTCTTTCTTAAATTTTTATAAAATTTAACATTATCAATTTTTTTTTAGTTTTTGCATTGTCTATATAGCCGTACAATTTGGGCATCTTTCGTGAAACAGACAGTAAATGATTATATCTGTTTAAGGGGCACTTGTAATCTTTAGAACTGATGGAATGGTGACACAATTATACACTTACTTAATTCCTATAAAGAACATTGCGTGCCTACTGAGTGGACATGTACCTTTAAACACGTCAGTCCACAATTGATTGCTAAATTAAACAGTGTTTGTTTTATTAAGTCCGTAAATATAAGAATGGGTGTAACAAAACAACCATATTTGGGTGCTCTATTTGGATGGCCATTACGAATAATGGACGGTATTAGTTTTGAAATCATTAAATGTCAAGTATTACTCTGAATAAAGTGTTGTATTCTTGAAAGCAATACTTGATTGCGGGTGTGACAGGAGAAATTTGATTTATGGCATTCTCGACTTGTATTAAGGATCATACGTGGGCGATGGGTTAATATCGCATACGTACACGACCGTTTGCGCTAATCTTGCTAATATTTGAATTTAGTTTCATTTCAAAATACTTGAAATAGTACATTGTGTTCGAGATCGGGCAGCTTGATTGGTTGAGCCTGAGTTGTGCTACAGCTGAGGCTCGTACAATCAAACTGCTTGACTGCGAATTCAGACTGCCAATACATGTTCGGAAACATTGACAGCTGGGCAAGATTGACGCAGGCGATGGTGCATACTGTTTTCACCGTTTTTGTGAAGACACGACGCAAAAACAAACCGGCTTGCAACTCTTCAAAAACAGATATGTCCAGCATTGCACACTCCTTTCTATAAAAGAGCGGAAACTACTTTCTAGATAAAGTATTATTCTTCGACAACACACTCTAATTTTATTTGATAATTTTACCTTACTGGTACGTGTATATCGAAAATGTTAAATTATGCATTGTAGAACCGACTGTTGTTCATCGACGACTATCGTTCACGTGTATAATTAAGCCGGGGAAATATTTTCCCCGGCTTAATTATACACGTGAACGATAATCGTCGATGAACAATAGTCGGCTTTTAAAGGTACATGTACATGCCCACGCAGTAGGCACAACATGTTTTTTATAGGAATTAAATAAGTGTATAATTATGTCACTATTCCACCAGTTCTAAAAATTACGAGTGCCCGCTATACAAATATAATCATTTATTAATTATCAATTTACTGTTAGCGACGCGCGGCGGTAACAGTCTATTTTGATAATGTGCGGGTACGACGACTTTCACATCACGGCTTGCGGTGCGCATGCGCAGTATACTACGCGCGCCAGTAGGCTTCCCAAAATGTAAACAAGAATATCAACATGTCGAAACGTCCAGGACGGAAATTGTATGAAACGGCGTCGGCCAAAAAAAGGCGAAATGTCTGAGGGACAGGCAGTACAGAGAGAGAGAGAGTGGTTAATATTGGCGACCAGATCACCAAATGGAAAGAGTTACATGGAGATTTAGATTTGGACTCGAACAGAGATTTGTGTTCTCAACTTCCGATACTTCACTGCGCATGTCAAATATGTGATATGATTGACCGTGTCACGTGACGCGTGTTGGTATAAATAGTACGAGGTCGGAAAATACCCTTTCTGGTCGCGGCATATAGAATGCGATTTAACACGCGCCGTAACTAAAAATAACTCGTTAGTGGGTAGACAAATGGCTCATAAAAGGCATGACAGAAAATGAAAAGTAGTAGTACGGTGTAACCTGTTGTGTGGGCATGTACCTTTAACATCAAGACTATTGTCGACGACTAATGTTCACCGGTAGTGAAGTTTCTTAAAAATTGTCTAAATTGTTCAACGATGCACAGTAAAGGTGGAATGGCTTCAGAAATGGCTAAGTTATTTTCCCCGGCTTAATTATACACGTCAACGATAGTCGTCGATGAACCATGGTCGGCTCTACAATGCATAACCAATTTATCTCCCTTTGTATCACAGTTTCTGATATTATATATGTATATATACAGTGGAACCTCTCTAAACCGGGCACCTAGAAAACACCTGTAATCTTATTTTAGATGAGGTGACAATGTCTGTTCGTGATCGCAGTGCGCACAACCGTGGCTCAGAATGATCAAATTCATGATTTACAGTGAAACATCACTAAGCCGGACACCCTGGGAACCTCCCAGGGTGTCCGGTTTAGAGAGGTTTCACTGTGTTATATAGTTACATGTACGTAAATATAACGCATGTGTTTTGGGGAATTCGATCATACAAACTGGTGCGATTGATTGGTATACGTCATTTACAGTGTATGATGGGAAAACACATATTGGATATCGGAGACACAATGCCTTTAACAGCGACTGCTGACGTACTTCCGGTGTAACTAATAACCACTTAATTATCCAATCCTAGGAAATGTGTCGTCATTTGAGACACGCCATGTGATTTTTTACCTTCGGACATCTGCGTAATTTCATGAAATACGTTTACAAAATTTACAATATTTTCCGTAAATGGCGTCAAAAGTGAACAAAAAAATTCAGAAAATTTGGTCAACTTTTTACTTTATTTATGAAAAATATTGTAAATTTTTGTATTTAATGAAATTAAATACGCGAAGGTACACAATCACATGACGTGTGCCAACGGGTGCCAACGAAACGAGACTTTTGGAATGTGTGACCGTGACTGGAGAAATATGGAGAAATATGGCTTATAGGATTTGTGATCAATGTAGCTCCTGATCAAAGTCAACTTCGGTAGCCTGATAACGAACTATATTGCTTCTTTCAAACATGCCGGGTCTTTCGTTGATGGAATGGCGAACAGTGCAGATCCTAATCAGACTGTGCGGTTGCACAGGCTGATCAGGATCTACACTCGTCGCAACACCCATAAGCCCCATTTCTCGAGTCACTGTACATGTGTGGTCAGCCTCGCTCGTGATTTGAGACTTTTGACTGTGACTGGAGAAACGGGGCTAATGAAAATTATGGCCAGTCTAGCTTCGTCAAGTTGCAACTCTGCACATGCGCAGTGATAAAAGCAGAGTACAACGTTTTCTATGAAAACGCTGCGTTTTCCTAGGACAAGTTTCACCGTTTTCGTTTTACTGACCTTGTGTAGTGATACTACAACATTTGGTTTTCTGGCAACGTAGCGCAAGCGTGAGCCAAACGTGGGTCAAACTAAAACGCCACGTGTAAACTCGGACCAATTAACAATGTGTTCTTGTAAACAATTATTGTATTTATATGTATTGAGCATATGCTGCATATGCAGCCTATGTTCATAAATGTAAATCCATTAATTGAAAGTTCCAGACTATCCTAAATTTATATTTACGAATATTTTAGTCTTACGAAGTTTAGTGAAACGGTCCTCTCAGCAGTAATGGTGCATCACTTCCGGTGACGACACTCGGTAACCGTAGCTAGTTATCTCCCGCTGAATTTATTTATATAATTCCGGTCCAAATTGTGTAGTTTAGTGCCTTAAAAAGAGCGACTGTAGCATGATATGTTGAGAAAAGGAACAATTATAGTGATTTCCACTAGTGTTGATCCAGATCATCCTACATATCTACGCAATCTGATCTGGGACTACATTATTTGCCTGATTCATATGTTCACACTTATTAATGTTATTGCAATCAGTGTAGACCCAGATCAGACTGCACAGATGTGCAGTCTGGTCTGGGTCTACTCGTTCGCAAAACTCATTGTTTGTGCTATTCAGTAAGAAATAAACGCTGAAATACAACAAAGGACCGGATCTCTATAAATAGATTTGCAAAGGGAAATAACTAGCAGCAGCCGGGTTTGGAAGGTCCTCGACCATACGATCCATTTTTCTCGCCCCATTGACACAATTCCATCCGACGTATACTAAAGTACTTCTTAAGGACAATGTTTGCGGGACATCAATCGTGGGCTATTTGATTATGACTGTTTGCTCGTTCATAATGCATAGATAGACACGAGTTTAGAATGTCGACTTCGTTGTAAACAGACCGGTATATGGAAATAATACACAAACATGATGTCTAGCAGTGTATCATGCACATTATTGTCGTCAGTGTATCATGCACATTATTGTCGTCAGTGTATCATGCACATTATTTGGCGTCAGTGTATCATGCACATTATTGGCGTCATTGTATCATGCACATTATTGGCGTCAGTGTATCATGCACATTATTTGTCGTCAGTGTATCATGCACATTATTGGCGTCAGTGTATCATGCACAGTATTGGCGTCAGTGTATCATGCTCATTATTGGCATCAGCGTATCATACACATTATTGGCGTCAGTGTATCATGCACATTATTGGCGTCAGTGTATCATGCACATTATTGGCGTCATTGTATCTTGCACATTATTTGTTGTCAGTGTATCATGAACATTATTGGCGTCAGTGTATCATGCACAGTATTGGCGTCAGTGTATCATGCACATTATTGGCGTCAGTGTATCATGCACATTATTGGCGTCAGTGTATCATGCACATTATTGGCGTCATTGTATCATGCACATTATTTGTTGTCAGTGTATCATGCACATTATTGGCGTCAGTGTATCATGCACATTATTTGTCGTCAGTGTATCATGTGCATTATTTGTCGTCAGTGTATCATGTACATTATTGGCGTCAGTGTATCATGCACATTATTGGCGTCAGTGTATCATGCACAGTATTGGCGTCAGTGTATCATGCTCATTATTGGCGTCAGCGTATCATGCACATTATTGGCGTCAGTGGATCATGCACATTATTTGTCGTCAGATGCACATTATTTGTCGTCAGGGTATCATGCACATTATTTGCCGTCAGTGTATCATGCACATTATTGGCGTCAGTGTATCATGCACATTATTTGTCGTCAGATGCACATTATTTGTCGTCAGTGTATCGTGCACATTATTTGTGGACAGTGTATCATGCACATTATTTGTCGTAAGTGTATCATGCACATTATTGGCGCCAGTGTGTCATGCACATTATTTGTCGTCAGATGCACATTATTTGTCGTCAGTGTATCATGCACATTATTTGTTGTCAGTGTATCATGCACAGTATTGACGTCAGTGTATCATGCACATTATTGGCGTCAGTGTATCATGCACAGTATTGGCGTCAGTGTATCATGCACATTACTGGCGTCAGTGTATCATGCACATTATTGGCGTCAGTGTATCATGCACATTATTGGCGTCATTGTATCATGCACATTATTTGTTGTCAGTGTATCGTGCACATTAGTTGTGGTCAGTGTATCATGCACATTATTTGTCGTAAGTGTATCATGCACATTATTGTCGTCAGTGTATCATGCGCATTATTTGTCGTCAGTGTATCATGTACATTATTGGCGTCAGTGTATCATGCACATTATTGGCGTCAGTGTATCATGCACAGTATTGGCGTCAGTGTATCATGCTCATTATTGGTGTCAGCGTATCATGCACATTATTGGCGTCAGTGTATCATGCACATTATTGGCGTCAGTGTATCATGCACATTATTGGCGTCATTGTATCATGCACATTATTTGTTGTCAGTGTATCATGCACGTTATTGGCGTCAGTGTATCATGCACAGATGCACATTATTTGTCGTCAGTGTATCATGCACATTATTTGTGGTCAGTGTATCATGCACATTATTTGTCGTAAGTGTATCATGCACATTATTGGCGTCAGTGTATCATGCACATTATTTGTCGTCACATGCACATTATTTGTCGTCAGTGTATCATGCACATTATTGGCGTCAGTGTATCATGCACATTATTGGCGTCAGTGTATCATGCACATTATTGGCGTCAGTGTATCATGCACATTATTGGCGTCATTGTATCATGCACATTATTTGTTGTCAGTGTATCATGCACATTATTGGCGTCAGTGTATCATGCACATTATTTGTCGTCAGTGTATCATGCGCATTATTTGTCGTCAGTGTATCATGTACATTATTGGCGTCAGTGTATCATGCACATTATTGGCGTCAGTGTATCATGCACAGTATTGGCGTCAGTGTATCATGCTCATTATTGGCGTCAGCGTATCATGCACATTATTGGCGTCAGTGTATTATGCACATTATTGGCGTCAGTGTATCATGCACATTATTGGCGTCATTGTATCATGCACATTATTTGTTGTCAGTGTATCATGCACATTATTTGTAGTCAGTGTATCATGTACATTATTGGCGTCAGCGTATCATGCACATTATTGGCGTCAGTGTATCATGCACATTATTTGTCGTCAGTGTATCATGCACATTATTGGCGTCAGTGTAGCATGCACATTATTTGTCGTCAGATGCACATTATTTGTCGTCAGTGTATCGTGCACATTATTTATCGTCAGTGTATCATGCACATTATTGGCGTCAGTGTAGCATGCACATTATTTGTCGTCAGATGCATATTTGTCGTCAGTGTATCGTGCACATTATTTGTCGTCAGTGTATCATGCACATTATTGGCGTCAGTGTATCATGCACATTATTGGCGTCAGTGTATCATGCACAGTATTGGCGTCAGTGTATCATGCACATTATTGTCGTCAGTGTATCATGCACATTATTTGTCGTCAGTGTATCATGCGCATTATTTTCGTCAGTGTATCATGTACATTATTGGCGTCAGTGTATCATGCACATTATTGGCGTCAGTGTATCATGCACATTTTTGGCGTCAGTGTATCATGCACAGTATTGGCGCCAGTGTATCATGCACATTATTTGTCGTCAGATGCACATTATTTGTCGTCAGATGCACATTATTTGTCGTCAGTGTATCATGCACATTATTTGTCGTCAGTGTATCATGCACGTTATTGGCGTCAGTGTATCATGCACATTATTTGTCGTCAGAAGCACATTATTTGTCGTCAGTGTATCGTGCACATTATTTGTCGTCAGTGTATCATGCATATTATTTGTCGTAAGTGTATCATGCACATTATTGTCGTCAGTGTATCATGCACATTATTGGCGTCAGTGTATCATGCACATTATTTGTTGTCAGTGTATCATGCACATTATTTGTCGTAAGTGTTTCATGCATATTATTGGCGTCAGTGTAGCATGTACATTATTTGTCGTCAGATGCACATTATTTGTCGTCAGTGTATCGTGCACAGTATTTGTCGTCAGTGTATCATGCACATTATTGGCGTAAGTGTATCATGCACATTATTGGCGTCAGTGTATCATGCACATTATTGGCGTCAGTGTATCGTGCACATTATTGGCGTCAGTGTATCAAGATGTAAACTATATCCACTATAGGCAGCAATTCTACTAGTATTAGGAGATAGTGGTATAGTCAGCATTGTACGGAGCCCCGCATGGGACGTATACTTTTTCTTTTATTAATTCGTTCCCACGAATTATCAATTCGTTCCCTCAATTTAACAATTCGTTCCCACGAAATAATAATTCGTTCCCACGGGAACGAATTGTTATATCGTGCGAACGAATTGTTATATCATGGGAACGAATTATTATATCGTGGGAACGATTTGTTAATTCGTGGGAACGAATTGTTAATTCGAGGGAACGAATTGTTAATTCGAGGGAACGAATTGTTATATCGTGGGAACGAATTGTTAATTCGAGGGAACGAATTGTTATATCGTGGGGACGAATTGTTAATTCGAGGGAACGAATTGTTAATTCGAGAGAACGAATTCTTGTATCGTGGAAACGAATTGTTAATTCGAGGGAACGAATTGTTAAATTGAGGGAACGACTTGTTATTTCGTGGGAACGAATTAATAAAAAACAATCCATGTCCCCTGCTGGGCTCCGTAGCATTGCATATAGTAGCGGATGAGTCATCTCTCGCTGTAGCTAGACTAATTATAAAAAATGTAAATTTCAACATTATATTGTGATGTATGCCAATACTTATGTATTTGCGCATTGAATCTCGCCAGGGGTCCATTAGCATATCTATAGCATATACATGCATTATTTTTTTTTTATTTGCAACCCAATTCACTCGAGTGACCATTTATGAGATCATATTATCATGCGATATGCAAACATAAGTTGCTCAAACATCAGATTGCATAAACCCGGTTATTTATTGAAGGTGAAAAAAAAATGTTTGTACTGTAATGCTCGCTACTAAAATCAAACAACATACCCGTGTTACAATAAAACAGCCACTCTCAAACAAAATAAATATTCACATACACAAGAGTGACTTTGTCATGTGCTTCACTCACTGTATATGCGGGACATATGCGTGCAATATACGTTTCAAGACATATGAACCTCCTGCTCGCTCGTCCTGGCCAAAGTTCTCCCACCAAAATGGTTGTTTTATCTCTGCACGTAATCTCAGTCCAACTACCACACCTACACTCAATAATTACATATTCGAACATGCTCAATTGTTTTTACGTCCGCAATTCACATAACATGCATTTATAACAGTTATACATACTAACTTCGCTAGCCTGGCTACATGTATATAAATCATTATTAAGCCACGACCTTCACAAAACCAACATACTCTGTGTCTGTATCTAATGCAATACATGTATATACTTATTATGTTCATTCTAAAATAACATATATATAATGATCAGGGATTCCGCTGGGGAAAATAAAATTGCGAAAGTGGCGATCGCCAGCGGAATCCCTGAATGATTGATGCACGCCGTTTATCTGCTCAGTTTTTTAGTGCCGCTCATTAGAAAATAAGCAAAATGAATCTGACATACAGCTTACAGCATAGTACATACACACGATACAGAAATATGCACATGGAGTATTGTTTTCAGCAAATTATGCATGAAGGTATGCCATTCACTAGGGCTTGTAAATTAGGTAATTAAGCCGTTTCAAGAAATAGAAGACCTTCCATTTATTTTTAAAATAGTTAATGAACATTATTTTCAACATAATTACCAGGATAACATGTTTAATTCACTTCAATTATAATAACAATGATTTCAGAAATTAGTTTAAGGTCAACAGCATTTAGCAAACATGTATTGATAAGACAAAAACACATACGCCCCATTTCTCAAGTCACAGTCACATAATTATACGTTCCATGATAAGTCGGCGTAAAAAGAACATTTAACATTGGTCGGTGAGAATTCGGTCATTGAGCAGCGGGTTTCCGGATAAAGACGTATATAAGCATGTGTAAATGTGGCTCTGACTGGAGACGTCACAGTTCTCCAGTCACAGCTACATTTCATATCGTAATTATTATTCTCAGCCAGTTCGTGGATAAATATATATCAATGGAAATTATTCTCACATTTCTTGTAACCTTACAGACAAATTATATCAAAACGTGATAGGATCGTACGGAGCCCCGCAGGGGACGTAGACTTTTATTTTTTATTAATTCGTTCCCACGAAATAACAATTCGTTCCCTCAATTTAACAATTCGTTCCCACGAAATAACATTTCGTTCCCACGGGAACGAATTGTTCATTCGTGGGCACGAATTGTTATATCGTGGGAACGAATTGTTAATTTGAGGGAACGAACTGTTAAATTGAGGGAACGAATTGTCATTTCGTGGGAACGAATTGTTAATTCGTGGGAACGAATTGTTATATCGTGGGAACGAATTGTTAATTCTAGGGAACAAATTGTTAAATTGAGGAAACGAATTGTTATTTCGTGGGAACGAATTAATAAAAAAAATCCATGTCCCCTGCTGGGCTCAGTATGATCCATTAGCGTGAATTAGCCTTAGTTTACTGGCCGGAATATCATTATACCACCAATAATACACTGAGGTATTGCTGTACACTGTGGTCATGTGATCAGTCCTTTCGTTTGTCTGTAGTTCCCGTCTGTGAATGAACTTGTGCTTATGCAGACATTTGGTATTAATGGGGGCAATTTTGAAAATACCATTACTATTAACCCTTTGAACCCGAAATCCCGCTATAGCGGTTTATGCAAAAAGTGCAGATGAGCCGGCTCGTAACGAGCCGTCTCATCAGGATCTGAACTTTTTGAAAGCAATTTTAATATTTCTTAGAATAAAAACACCCCCTTTTCATAAATGGACGAATCAGAAAATCATTTTGTGACCATTGGATTGGTCGGAACATTAGCATATCACAGTCCATTCCAGTTCCTTAGGATTTAAAGGGTTAATACTATGACCATACTGATCAGTATAATCGCTAACCATCACCATGGACGATTATGATGAATAATCTGCAAACGATGGTTGTCCATCTTGCATGGTAGAAGATGGTATATACGTGGATATACCCGAATGTTCGAGGACTAATTGCATTGCAGAATAACTACAGTTAGGTCACACGTGACACTCGTATCAAACGTCATTTGTAGGGCGTTTAGTCAGAACTTTGTAACTTGCATTGAAATACATTGTATAGTTAAACACAATTATGTATCGTCGGCCATGTTTAACAATATAGCCGCTGGCGACCATCTTGAATATGAGATACAGCTTCCATATGTTGTTAGTCAGTCGTCCATGACCATTAGAAACTTGCATACAACGGAAAAAATTAATCATGACTTTAATTGAAATTTAGCTAAACTTATATACTTTCTGCCAAATTTTCCAATATTAGATTTGCGATAGGACTTCTATATGTTATATGAGTATAAATATGAGTTACAGCGTGTGTTTTTGGATAACAAAAAAGCGGCCATAATATACTTCCATTCCAAAGTGGACCTTTGCATCATGACTTGAAGTGTCAGAAGTCACTTAACATGTCAACTATATGTCCATATCACCCAGGGGCATTTCATGATCAGCGGTGTACGGTCCAAATCTGAAACGAACACAAATGCACAGGCACACGCGGTGTGCAACATTTTTCAGTGTTCATGCAAGCCATAATCATATTACAATCCAACACGTATCTGCACCTTTTCCGTTGTATCGGCAATACGTTACGCTATATCGCTACAACACAGTCAACGGTATAACTTTGCGGAATAATATTTCCATTTCCCGCACTAAAATATAGAGAATACCAGGCTAGTGTATTTTGATATCAAGTTTATCAGGCAAGGCTAGGAAACGCGTAGGAATTCCGAGGCTTGCCGAGGAATTCCTACCGTTTCCGAGCCGAGCCGAGCCTGGTATTCTATTTATCAGGTAACGTTTTATGCTCGAAAATGACATTAGATGACGTCGTATTATATGGACAGAACGCGGACTTGTTTACGTTGCGTCATTACACTGACGTCATTCGGTAACGTCACGTGACGTCATCCGACCAATGGAACGTCAGTATTCACTTCATTGTAACCCGGATGTTTGTATCAGGTCAATGCCTGATGCAACAATATGTTATCAGTCAGTACGTATTCGGTCAATGCAGGGCAGGTTACCTGATTAATGGCAATACTCTACAGGGCGTTGACATTCATACTTCGCTATATTGTTATTGAGTGAAAATTCTGCAATATGAGACAAACGTATTATGATAGGCTCACCTAATAAAGTGTGTATTAGCAAAATTCTAAGGTCACTCTCCACGAAGTAGAAATTTAACGAAGAACACTTCAAATGAAAATTTGGAAATACGACTCTGTCATCACGATTATGTAATTCAATGTAATGTAATGTAATGATAGTTGTGTACTCAGAACTATCCAACACGAAGCCATTACATTGGACATTGCTAACCTCTACATTCATACTTCATAACGTACACATGTTCGGCCTACGAGTATGTTTTAACCCTTTGAACCCGAATTCCCGCTATATCGGTTTATTCAAAAAGTGCAGATCCAGATGAGCCGGCTCGTACGAGCCGTCTCATCAGGATCTGCACTTTTTGAAAGTAATTTTAATATTTTTGAGAACAAAAACATCCCCTTTTCATAAATGGACGAATCTGAAAATCATTTTGTGACCCGATTGGATTGGTCGGAACATTAGCATATCACAGTCCATTCCAGTTCCTTAGGGTTGAAAGGGCTAAATTGGTACTCGTGTTTGGAAAGCCAAAATCTACATACACCCAAACAATTAATGCTAGCTCTACATAACTAGAGCTACATAAACCCAAACAATTAATGCTAGCTCTACATAACTAGAGCTAACATTAACTACTTAGTGATAGCTCCAAATCATTGGAAGTGCTCTCCAAATCATTTGGAGCTAGCTCTAAATATTTAATGATAGTGCTCTTATTTAGAGCTAGCAATAATTATTTGAGTTTATGTAAATTCGGCGTTCCATGAACGCCAAATCTATAAATAAAACTCAAATAATGGATGCTAGCTCTAAATATTTAATGCTAGCTATGAATATTTAATGCTAGCTCTAATTAAGCTAGCAAAACTTATTTGAGTTCGTGTAGATTTGGCGTTGCATACTCGTCGGATCACGCGAACGGTTTACGGCGGATATGTCGTCATAAATATTAAATGCTCCCGATGTGATCTGAAATACGTTTCAATTTCAGCAACACCTGCCGTGTCCTCGCACTCTGCACGCCATCCACACTACCGCATACGTTAATCTGGCCCCGATTATAAACGTTTCTGAACAATTAAATAATTTCTAATCAAGCAATTTGATTATCTGAGCCTGAGCTGTAGCACAGCTCAGGCTCAGTCAACATATTTGCTTTATTTAAAACACAAGATGTATGTACATGTCTTTTGAAATGAATACATTTACAAATATTGGTATGATTAGCGCAGCCGAGGGTGTAAATACAAATGTCACACGCAACTTTCTACAATGTTGTCAGAAGCGAAAGAAAAGACACGTACTAAATTAACCTCGGGCCAAACTGTGCCTGATTGCATTTTACATTTAATTACTGTGTGGGTCAGTGACCACATATCAGCTATGCCGCTTGTACATTAGAATAATTCCAGCACAAAAATATTTACACAATTCCCTAACATTTGATTGGCCCGTAGCAAGTCTCTGTCCAAAATTTATATCCCAGTAAACTCTCACGCCGAACTATTTTCCGTAAACGTGAGACACAGTTGAAATAATTCTTAAGAAAACGTAAAATAAACACATTTTCTTGATGAATTTATTTCAAATGCTGGAATTATAAGGAATGAATGGCCCTTTTGTATAATTTATCGGGGATATAAACTTGGAAAAGTCGCGGGAATACTGGACGAGGCCTTCCGGCCTTCGTCCAGTATTCCCGCGACTTTTCCAAGTTTATACCCCGATAAATTGCACAAAAAGGCCATTCATTCCTATAACCTCTTCAAACCGGACACCAATACAACATCTATGGTCTGGTTTTTGATGGGTTTCGTTGTCATTTATCTCGGATGGTAATGTATGTTCATGATTGCAAATCACACATATAATGAGCATAGTGGTCATATGCCTGATTTACAGTAGAACATCTTTAAACTGGACACCCTGGGAACCTCCCAGGGTGTTCGGTTTATAGAGGTTTCACTGTACAAAAGACGTTTTAAAGGGGCCGTTATCAGTCGGCTCATCTAGGGCCCGTTTCACTACGCTTCGTACGACTAAAATGTTCGTAAGTGCATGTTTAGAATCGTCTGGAAATTTCAATTGATGAATTTACATCTATTGAGAATAGGCCGCATATGTAGCATATGCTCAATAAATGTAAATCCAATAATTGTTTACAAGAAAACAGTGTTAATGTGAAATTTACAGACTCTCATAATTCTGCACTTACGAACATTTTTGTCGTACGAAGTTTAGTAAAACGGTCCCCGTGGATCTTCAGTATTTGTACAACTTGGATGTCTGGTCTGTAGGATTGAACTGGTTAAAAACCTTATAGTATACACTACTGTTTGTTCCACGTTTTTCTGCCGACGGACACATATTCAATCTATAAAATATTTAAATGTAAGTAGTTTTACGTCAGAACAAAAAAATTACCCTCCCCAATTGTTTTTATTGATGTTAAATTGTCAAATTCCGATAGGAATAGTTTTTTTCGCAATACAAACAATATTTGATGGAAATTCATGAAATAAAAACAATTAGGAGGGTGACATTTTTGTTATTGATGAAAAAGTACTTACATTGAAATATTTTTAAGATTTAATGTGTTTAATAGCTTTAATAGTTCATCGACAGCAGAATGTGAAACAGACAGTAGTGTAAGAAATATGCAAATTAGACCGCTACAGAACACGTGATCACGTTATCACCACAGCGTTAGTGTATGATGATGTGTTTCTGTAACGAATATAGTCTAACATTTGCATTGATTTAATATGAAATATATTAAACATATTGTATAAAGTGAACGATGGCAACAACACACATCACATAAACTAGAAAATGTACACCGAAAGGACACCGAAGAGCCCGGGTAAAAAACTTAGCCAATTAAACAACCGCCTGCGTTAATCTAGCTCAAATGCCAACGCTTCTGAACATCTACTAGCAAACTCAACTTGCAATCAAACAGTTTTATTGACTGAGTCTGAGCTGTAGCACAGCTCAGGCTCAGCCAATCAGGCTGTTTGATTTCACGGAAATATTCAAGTGTTTTGAAATAATTACAGTCATTGATAAGATTAGCGCAGGCTGGCGTGTAAGATTGGAATACGAATATAGAAGTGATTACCGTACAGCGGCAATCACTTCTATATTCGTATTCCAATCTTGTTCGCTTATTTCGTTTGGAAACCTTCACCAAATCTTCGCTTTAAGTTCTAATTCATTTTAGTGCATATTTCAGTGTAAGACTGTGTTGTGGACAATTATGGTAGCAGACTTCATACATCGTAAACTATTCCATTTTCTTAGGCGAGTATTTGCATGTAATAAATGTCATGTTTACAATGTAGCTATCAAATATTAACATAGCATGCGCCGCTCCTGCGCGATCGGCGGAACTACATTCATTCAGTCCATTAGTTTTCAAAGTTGGACTTACGAAAAGCATACCAGCAGATCTACATTTATCAGGTAAAAACGAGCTTTGTATTGGCCGCATATGTACTGCCTGATAACATATTGACCTGAGTCGAATATCCGGGCTACATATGACGTTACCGAATGACATCAGTTTAATGACGCAACGTAAACAGTGTAATGACTCAACGTAAACAAGACACGTTCTTTTCAACGAAGTGTACTATACTACTATGACGATACTACGATACTAAGATGATGATAATACGATACTACGATAACGATAGTGCGACACTACGATGGCGATACTACGATAACGATAGTACGATGCTACGATAATACTATATCCCGACGGTACGATGACGATAGTAGATATAACGAATGTACGAAGACGATTGTACAATGGCCTAAACGGAACACCGTAATTCTGTACATGTATACATGAACTTCGATCACTTGATGTGCGGAGGCTCATATGAAAAAGCAGCAGCAGTTGGATAATAATATGTACTGTTGTTAAAAGCATGACAAATGTTTCATTGATTTATTGACTCCTTTGTATGCGCGGACTGATCTTGATCTAACTTGGTCCCTTATGTCATAAGCCCCACCTCTCCCATCACCGTTTTGGACTCATTTGATTTATTTCATTGTAGCTTATCTCCAATAATAATGCATGCTCATGATTGCAAAATACATATACATGTACATGTTACATACAGAGCTCCTAATAAGGTGCACATTGCCGTATTTTACGTACTGGATTTAGTAGAATTCGCATTGATTATGAAAAGTGGGAGTAGAAAATACTCACAGGAATGTGAAAATACGCATTGATCTTCAAATTGAGTAGTGAAAATACTGTAATAAAGTTGACAATTTACTTAGTTGAGCTGCAACAGGCAAACAGTGTTTACTTTTTACAGTTCAAATACACTTTAAGTGAATTTTTAAATTTATTTTATTTTTTATCATTTGTTCCTTATTTAATAAGGAAGAAAAGCAACAATACAGTTGTCAAAGTACGCATTGAATTTGAAATATTGGGGTATAATACTCTATAATTCCAGCACAAAAATATTTACACAATTCCCTAACATTTGATTGGCCCGTAGAAAGTCTCTGTCCAAAATTTATATCCCAGTCAACTCCCAGAAATCAGTTGGTGACGCAGCCTGTGTCCGTCAGTGATTTATGATATCGTTGACTTTGTAAAATGAAACTCATTATTTGCCGTCGAAATACACGAGCAGACTGCATTATTTGTGAATCATATTTACACGAGACTTATCAAGCCGTTTTCCTGCGGATCAAGTGCCTACAAACGTATATTTCATATGACAAACGGGTATTAGCGTAGGCTTCTCGAGTTCTGTTAAAGATACAATCGAATCTGTGTTAAAGGTACATGCTTACTCAGTAGGCATATGTTTTTTATAGGAATTAAATAAGTGTATAATTGTGCCACAATTCCACCCGTTCTACCATTTCAACTATCACAAAGCCCGACATATTGTTTGGCATTATTATACATTTTATATCAGACGTAAATTTCCACACCGATATCAGGGGCGATAACCGTGTTTCCTTAAAATATTAACTGACATTACTATTTATTATTTATATTTTTCTTTTGATGTGCAATGATCATACTTTATAATCTGTTTTTCATGTGACGCATTTAAATTAGTATAACACAAAATATCATACCTCATTTGCATACAAATAGTCTGATACATGTACCACCGAGAGTCACTATCAGTGAAATAAATATTACTAAATGATTATATCTGTATAGCGTGCACTCGTAAGTTTTAGAACTGGTGGAATAGTGACATAATTATACACTTATTTAATTCCTATGAACAACAATGTGTGCCTACTGAGTGGGCATGTACCTTTAAAGGCCACCTCAGAATAGCAATTTCCTGCATAAAGCAGTCACGATTTTCATTGATTCTCCACTAACGGTGCAAATTCAAAATCTGGAAATGCATTAAATGAAGTTCACACAAATGCATAATGAATTGATTTGTTTGAAACTTCAATCTATATACAATACCTTAAGCACAGAAGCCGATATTTATACAGAATCGACACGACATAAAACAAAATGCATCGGGGGCCCGTTTCACTAAACTTCGTACGACTAAAATGTTCGTAAGTGCAAAATTATGATAGTCTGTAAATTTCACATTAACATTGTTTTCTTGTAAATAATTATTGGTTTTACATGTATTGAGCATAGGCTGCATATGCAGCCTATGCTCAATAAATGTAAATCCATAAAATGACATTTACAGACGATCTTAAATTTGAAATTACGAACATTTTAGTCGTAAGAAGTTTAGTGAAACGCACCCCAGGAACGCATACGTTACTGTGAACAGGGTTTGTTTGTATGTATAATATCGTTAGCATTTGGGGCCGTTTCACTAAACTTCGTACGACTAAAATGGTCGTAAGTGCAAATTTATGATAGTCTGTAAATTTGCCATTAACAATGTTTTCTAGTAAACAATTATTGGTTAAATCCATCAATTGAATTTTCCAGACGATCCTAAATTTACACTAACGAACATTTTAGTCGTACGAAGTTTAGTGAAACGGGCCCCGTATCGAATATTAATGTGGAAGAAAATATTTTCAGTTCCAATCAGCATCAAAATAAAGCTACCAAACACATACATAGAGGATATTCATATTTTTGCAACGAATATGACATATATGTTCATCGAGTGGTGTGAAATGTCCATAACGGCACTCGTGAAATATGGACATTTCACACCACGAAATGAACATATATGTCATATTCGTTGCAAAAATATGAATATTCTATTTATTATATACCGCTCCATGGAAAAGTGAACACATTTTTTTTCGGCCGGATATTTTGAAAAAAATATTTTAAAATTTGAAAAACATTTGTTTTCAATAATTATTCAAAAATTGTGTGAAACCAAAAAAAAGTGAACACATTTTTTTTCGGCCTGATATTTTGAAAAAAATATTTTAAAATTTGAAAAACATTTTTTTTCAATAATTATTCAAAAATTGTGTGAAACCAAAATAAAGTGAACACATTTTTTTTTTGACCGGATATTTTGAAAAAAATATAGATGGCTGAACTAGTCGTATTCTCACCGGAAGTTGTTTATTTCATCGATGAGAACATATGACTTTTATTTACATCGTATCACTATGTATTTCATGGGTAGGTATATAATAAATTGTTGTATTTATATCTTCTTATAAAAAGCGATGCAATTGTATGTTATAGCATCTGTATGGTTAACTTCAGCTATTGAATTTAATACAAGTAAATGTATGGTTATATATTTAGATCGTGACATATAGTGAGCTATATAGAAATTGTAACGTATCTGTTCAAAAATATAATTCAATCGTCATCAAGAAGAGCGCCAAACACATTTAAACGTGCATATGTACCTACCGTCAGTGTGAACTTGTCTTGAAATGTTATTTAGAGTCACAGAACGCAGTTGTTGTATACGTACATGTATATATTCAGTAATTTCCAATAACCTCCGAAGGGAAGCACATTTAATATACGTTTTTTTAAAGTCACTCTTTTTATTAATAAAAAGAGTGAATTTAAAACAATGTGTATCTATTTACAATAATATCTGTCTGTACTTTCGCATATTAGTATTTAACCACTTTGCACAAATATGATAAACTGTGAAAGTGAAAATTGACATATGTGAATGTGATTAAATATGTGAACGCTATTTACCATCGGTAACGCAGCAGTGTAGCATGTTATTTGTTTCCGTGACGTCTTCGGTAAAGTAATGTGACGCCGCTCGACCAATGCAACGCCAGTTTTCAATCTGTTGTAACCCTGATAATTGATACGGCAAATTGAATGTGTTATCAGTCAGTACGTATTCTTCCAATACAAAGCAGGGGGCAAACTTATGATAGTCTGTAAATTTTACATTAACAATGTTTTCTTGTAAACAATTATTAGGTTTGAGGCGGCTTTCAGCTGCGCCGAAAACCTATTGTATTCGTTGGTTTTTATTTTTTATTTTTTTTTTTTTTTATTCAGCCGTTCAGTCTACAGCCCAAACCGCTTCGGATTCCAAATCGGATTCGCTGACAGTTCTCGGCTATCTGGTCAAATAAGAGAGCTATAGGGATTTGAAGTTGAAAAATGTACATATTTTTCAACGATTTTGCCGAATTTTTGCCGAATTTCGGCTGATAACGGGTGGTCTTTGCAAACGTTTTCCAATTTGTACAGTAATGTCAGCAACATAATTTCTTGCCAGTGTGATAGGGGAGTGTCAGGCGCATAAAAGATGATAATTTTCAGAGCTCTATCTTGACTACTTCCGGTTCTATTGGATGTCAAAGATGAACGTCTTTTTTTCAAGTTTTCAAAATAGAGCAAACGGATGTGACGTCAGCTTCGTTATTTATCAATAGATTTCAAAATTTCTTGCTGCGGTCGATATTTCAGTCCTTTAGCTAAAACTTTCCCGCTTTGTGCCCGGCCTATGGTGAAAAACAAACGAAAACTTCAGTGGCGGAATATTGCTCATATGTAATTTCCGTTTTATTAGGTGTATTTACAAATGGCGTAAACTGCAATTTAGGGGCGATAACTATCGAAAAATAATCATCCGCTGACTTACGGGCTCCCTCCATCTACACCAAACCGCTGGTCGGATCGACTTCAAATTTTGCATGCCGATTAGGATCAAGTGTGAGCAGATACTCAGAGATTTTCAGATATCTGTTAATGCTACTTTCCACGAAAACGGAAGTGACGTCATACTTCCTATAACTTCCTTATTTTCCAACCGATTTCAAGAATTCATTTTGCATCGGAACGCTGACACAATTCTCTATCTCAGAATCGCTGACAGTTTTCGGCTGTCTGCTCAAATAAAAGAGGTATATGCATTTGAAGTTGAAAAATGTACATACTTTTCAACGATTTTACCGAATTTCGGCTGATAACGGGTGGTCTTTACAAACGTTTTCCAATTTGTACAGTACTGTCAGCAACATAATTTCTTGCCAGGGTGATAGGGGAGTGTCAGCCGCATGAAATATGATAATTTTCAGAGCTATATCTTGACTACTTACGGCTCTATTCAATGTCAAAGATGAACGTAGTTTTTCAAGTTTTCAAAATAGAGAAACAAGGATGTGATGTCAGCTTCGTTATTTATCATTCGATTTCAATTGTTTTTGCTGTAGTCGATATTTCTGTCCTTTAGCTAAAACTTTGGCTGAGGATCGAACCCGGTATCCCTCGCTCCGAGCCCATCACTCTACCTCTAAGCTAACCGGCCCCACATCGGTGTGATGATGCGAACACAATAACTGTTCATTCTAAAACTTCAGAAATTCTTTTTGCAACCGATAGTTTACACCTTGGGCTAAAGCTTAGTTACACATGAAATCAATGTTTGAGGCTCAAACCGTTGATGCAGCTCAAGCTGCTCTAGTTGGACTTACATTTATTGAGCATAAGCTGCAATAAATGTAAATCGATCAATTGGAATGTCCAGACAATCTTAACAAGACAATCTTAAATTTGCACCTTTTAGTCGTACGAAGTTTAGTAAAACGGCCCCTGATTACCTGATAAATAATGAATGTGTACTCGTATTATAGAGGAACCTCTCTAAATCGGACACCCTGGGAGGTCCCCAGGCTGTCCGGTTTAGAGACTTTTCACTGTAATTCCGATGTAAGAGCACTGAAACACACGCTTGTATGCATTCCAATCAAGAACACCGATAAACATCAGCGATATTTGACAGTGAAATCTGTCATAAATTAATACATCGATGTCGCAAGGTTGTTCGGTTTAGAGAGGTTTCACTGTACATATGCTCTAGCAGTTGAAGACATGCACAGCAAGACATGAAATATATTGCTAACAAGAGTGCCGTAAGTCACAAAATACGCCCGTCGAATATGGGCCAGACAGCGAAGATGCAGAAATGTGAAGCTTTCATCAAGGCAAGAAACATTAAGGAGAATTTGAAACTGTATAGCATTATTTCTTCATCTCGAAGACGTGTGTATAGTTTCAGAAAAAATGGCTAAGTTAAAAAGGCGATATTTTTGTTAACGAATATTTTTTCGGCTTAAAAACACCAAGGTGCACATCTTCAAAATGTGTAGAAGACGTGTGTATAGTTTCAGATCGATCGACTGAACGGTTTCAGAGGAGTTGTGTACACAAAATATGCACGTTTTCTGTCAGCCGCCCGCCCGCACGCGGTAAAACATAATACGTACCGTTTTTTAAAAACGGTCGTATAAAAACTATTTGATTTATTAATTTGTATCTTATTTGTGATTGTGATTGGAGAAATGGGGCGAATGTTTTTTTGCGATCATGATCTGCACCGTTCGCCATTATACCAATGGAACAGGTATCATGGTTCTAACACGCGATATACATGTATACCGTTATCAATAGCCGATTTCACCAACATTGCAAAGTATACTTTTCTAGCAAAGTATACTTTGAGGGAGTAATCATTTATTTTTCCTGAAATGCATTATTTCATATAGAACTAACAACTGCATATATTTGATGATTAAAAGTATGCAGAATTATTATACTGATTTTATTACATTATCACAGCCAAATTGGCTGTGATAATGTAATAAATTCAGCATAATAACAATTAATAAATTTATCATAAAATTTAAAATTTCTTCCTCAAAGTATACTTTGCTAGAAAAGGTTATACTTTTCAATGTTGATGAAATATGCTAAATGTTACATGAGTGTGATAGTTGATCAAGAGGTTCACTGGTTACAAATCTCGTAAACCCTATATGTCCAGTCACAATCACATTTATAAACCCAATTGTTCGTTTGAAATGCCTGAACACATTTTTGGATTCGATTCGGCTCATATTTAAGGGTGGGAATTGGCTCGAACACCTTCCATACCCGGATTTTTGGATTATTAAAAACATGTTTATAATAATTGAAAATAACATTTTGTGCAATCGATGGTTACTAATTTTATTTTATTTATATTATTTATATAATTTAAACTAGTGAAATTCCCTTTATAAATCAGATATAATATGATCATTTCACTATACAAATAATGTTATTTCAAAATGTGTCAATACTGGTACGTGTATAATGAACAATCCTAACCAAAGTATCTCTCAGTTTATCACAGTTTCTCATACAGTGAAACCTCTCTAACCCGGACACCCTGTGAGGTCCCCAGTACAGTGTGGGAGGTCCCCAGTACAGTGTGGGAGGTCCCCAGTACAGTGTGGGAGGTCCACAGGGTGTCCGGTTTAGAGAGGTTTCACTGTATGAGAAACAATGATAAACTGAGAGATAATTTGGTTAGGATTGTTCATTATACATGTACCAGTATTGACACATTTTGAAATAACATTATTTGTATAGTGAAATGATCATATAATTTATGATTTATAAAGGGAATTTCACTGTGAACCAGGCAGGTGATCATTCTGAGTCATAGTTGTGTGCTATTCGATCACGAACAGATATTATTAACACAGTGCGTATGTGCCGTGAAACACGGTGCCGTGAAAAATATTCTGCGTATGAATATGTACGGTGACTGGGGTTATTTTTTTGCATTTTAAAGCCATTTGTAGGTGTTGGACGGGATAAATAGACTAGTAGGTTAGTGCCGTGAATGGGAAACATATCTGGCGTGGCACGGAAAAGGGATGTGCTCGGCAGAGCCTCGCCCATCCCGTTTCATAAGCCTTGCCAGATATTTGTTCCCATTCACGGCACTAACCTACTATTCTCTATTTATCATCTGAGATAAATGACTGAGATGGAACTCATCAACAATAAAATCACATGTGTTTTGTTTTTGTCCGGTTTAGAGAGGTTTCCCTGTAAATACAATATTAGTAACCATCGATCTTTCAGTATTATAAACCATATTTTACTAATCCAAAATGTTTTTCAGATCAATTAGGTTCAGAAATGTGGTTGAGACTGGAGAAATAGGGCTTACAGAATGCTTGACCAGTGTATCTCTTGATAAATCTCACACTCATGTATTATAATAGTTGAATAAGGCCAAACAAATTGTTTGTTTCCGCTAAAAAAATAGGGTAGGTAGGTAGGCGAAACTTTTTATTATCTCGAATTTTTTTTTCCATTCACGACACACATTTTGTACTGGATATGTTAACCCTTACTACGCTGAATTAAACGTTGTCGTCCGTTGGAAAATGTTTTATTTTCAATATTTCTCGACAAAAACTTGGTTTTGACAGCACATGAGAATCGTCTCCAGTGGAGACGATTCTCATGTGCTGTTAAAACCATTTTTTTGTTAAGAATTAAAGCAAAAAATGAAAAACAGCAGACGGCAATTTCCGTAAACAGCGTAGGAAGGGTTAACCCACTATGGGTTAGTGAAAATATACTGTTTTTATCAAAACAATTACCGATATGACGAAAACAAATGTAGGGTCAGCGGGACAAATTAGGGTCGGTCGGGTTAGTGGAAACAAACAATTTTTTTTTCTACGCCTGAAACAAATGTGGGGTGGGGGGATTTGTTCAGATTGACTGAAATATGTACATGAAATGTGCTGTGCGTGTAGCGAAGAATCACATACTGCATATCCGACACATCATCTTTGAGCAAGATTGACCAACGTCTTTTGCAACTAATTAAAGTATAACCTCTCTAAACCGGACACCATGGCGACCCCATTGTGTTTAATTTAGATTGATTTCATTGTAACTACAGTGCACCCTCAATAAACCGACACCCGTGGCGACCCCACCCTATTGAGTTTGTTTAATTTAGAGGTCATTGGGTTTCATTGTAACTACAGTAAGCAACCTCAATCAATAAACCGGACACCCTATCGACCCCATTGTGTTTAATTTAGATTGGTTTCATTGTAATTACAGTGCACCCTCCCTAAACCGGACACCCTGGCGACCCCATTGAGTTTAATTTAGATGGGTTTCATTGTAACTACAGTGCAACCTCAATAAACCGGACACCCTATCGACCCCATTGTGTTTAATTTAGATTGGTTTCATTGTAATTACAGTGCAACCTCAATAAACCGGACACCCTGGCGACCCCATTGTGTTTAATTTAGATTTGTTTCATTGTAACTACAGTGCAACCTCCCTAAACCGGACACCCTATCGACCCCATTGTGCTTAATTTAGATGGGTTTCAATTACAGTGGAACCTCACTAAACCGGACACACTGGAGACACCGTTGTGTTTAATTGTATCCCCCGGACGTCGGGGGATACTATGGATATGACACCGTGCCGCGTCCGCGTCTGCCGCAGACACTTCTTGTCCGGAGCATAACTCGAACACCCTTTTGAATATTTTAATGAAACTTCACACATGCATAGACCACGACCCGAAGGTGTGTCGCGCACAAGAATGACAACTCTTGCATAGCTAATTTTTCAGTTATCTCCCTTTTTTGTTTCGCGCACTGATTTCGTGTCCGGAGCATAACTCGACCACCCTTTGGAATATTTTCATGAAACTCCACACATGCATAGACCACGACCCGAAGGTGTGTCGCGAACAAGAATGACAACTTTTGCGTAGCTAATTTTTTAGTCATCTCCCTTTTTTGTTTCGCGCACTCTACAAACTGGACAATAATGCATGAAGACCCGTTTTCTCGTGTGCTCTGTACACCTTACCTGTAGAGAGAACAATAGCCTTCTCCGGTTGAACAATAGTGACTGGGAGAACCATTCACCTGTGCATGTGCTAGCATGTACAAATGTCCAGACTGACCACTAACTTATTACAGGTAATTTATACAGGTAAATGATTATATTACATTTCCGTAAACTGTGTTGACAATATTGTAGCAATATGTGGAGCTGTGCAGATATGATATGTACATAAATATAGGACTATTAACACAAATTCTGGGCTCCAGTAGCGATTATTATTTAAAAAAAATTAAACAAAATAATTCAAATTTTGTTATTCAAATTCTTTTTCAATTTGTGTCTAGTAGCATAAGGTCGTAAGTGCTATATACAGACTATTATCATATAATAAAACAATTATTGACTAGTGAGCCATAAAATATAATCTGATATTCTATGGCTCACTAGTCAATAATTGTATAATATGTTCGGGCCAGTGAAAATTGCTTTCGGGTCCAGGCTCGAGGTCAAGGCGAGACAAGGCGAGACAAGGCGAGGCATTTGATTCCGCTGAATTCTTGTTTACTTATCTCCCTTTGTTGTTTCATGCACTGATTTCGTGTCCGGAGCATAACTCGAACACACTTTGTAATATTTCCATTAAACCTCACACATGCATAGAAGACGACCAAAGGTGTGTCGCGCGCAAGAATGACAACTCTTGCATCGTCAATTTCTTTTACTTATCTCCCTTTGTTGTTTCATGCACTGATTTCGTGTCCGGAGCATAACTCGAACACCCTTTGGAATATTTTTTATTAAACTTCACACATGCATAGAAGACGACCCAAAGGTGTGTCGCGCATAAGAATGACAACTCTTGCGTCGTTAATTTCTTAGTTATCTCCCTTTGTTGTTTCGTGCACTGATTTCTTGTCCGGAGCATAACTCGAACAACCTTTGGAATATGTTCATGAAACTTCACACATACATAGACCACGACCCTAAAGGTGTGTCACACAAGAATGACAACTCTTGCATCGCTAATTTTTTAGTTATCTCCCTTTGTTTTTCCGCGCTCTGATTTTGTCTATGGAGCATAACTCGCACACCCTTTTTTCAAACTACTTGTGTATCTGGGGAGGGGGATACACATGCGCTTATCGACAAGCGTCCATTTCCAGTTTATTAATTTAGATTGATTTCATTGTAACTACAGTGCAACCTCCCTAAACCGGACACCCTGGGGACCGCATTGTGTTTAATTTAGATTGGTTTCATTGTAATTACAGTGCAACCTCAATAAACCGGACATCCTGGCGACCCCATTGAGTTTAATTTAGATGGGTTTCAATTACACTGAAACTTCCCTAATCCGGACACCCTGGTGACGCTATTGTGTTTAATTTAGATGGGTTTCATTTTGATGTATTTCATTGGCGTGTCTGCGATTCAGTGAAACTGACAAAGATATATCATGGAGTGCATAATTACAGTGGAACCTCCCTAAACCGGACACCCAGGCGACCCTATTGTGTTTAATTCAGATGGGTTTCATTGTAATTACAGTGAAACCTCCCTAAATCGGACACCCTGGCAACACCATTGTGTTTAATTTAGGTGGGATTCATTGTAATTACAGTGGAACCTCTCTAAACCGGACATCCTGGCGACCCCATTGGGCTTAATTTCAATGTAATGGGTTTCATTGTAATTACAGTGGAACCTCCATAAACCGGACATCCTGGCGACACCATTGTGTTTAATTTACATGGGTTTCATTGTAATTACAGTGGAACCTCCATAAACCGGACACTCTGGCAACACCATTGAGATTAATTTACATGGGTTTCATTGTAATTACAGTGGAACCTCCATAAACCGGACATCCTGGCAACACCATTGTGTTTAATTTACATGGGTTTCATTGTAATTACAGTGGAACCTCCATAAACCGGACATCCTGGCAACACCATTGTGTTTAATTTACATGGGTTTCATTGTAATTACAGTGGAACCTCCATAAACCGGACATCCTGGCAACACCATTGAGTTTAATTTACATGGGTTTCATTGTAATTACAGTGGAACCTCCATAAACCGGACATCCTGGCAACACCATTGAGTTTAATTTACATGGGTTTCATTGTAATTACAGTGGAACCTCCATAAACCGGACACACTGGCAACACCATTGTGTTTAATTTACATGGGTTTCATTGTAATTACAGTGAAACCTCCATAAACCGGACACCCTGGCAACACCATTGTGTTTAATTTACATGGGTTTCATTGTAATTACAGTGGAACCTCCATAAACCGGACACCCTGGCAACACCATTGAGTTTAATTTACATGGGTTTCATTGTAATTACAGTGGAACCTCCATAAACCGGACATCCTGGCAACACCATTGTGTTTAATTTACATGGGTTTCATTGTAATTACAGTGGAACCTCCATAAACCGGACATCCTGGCAACACCATTGTGTTTAATTTACATGGGTTTCATTGTAATTACAGTGGAACCTCCATAAACCGGACATCCTGGCAACACCATTGAGTTTAATTTACATGGGTTTCATTGTAATTACAGTGGAACCTCCATAAACCGGACACCCTGGCAACACCATTGAGTTTAATTTACATGGGTTTCATTGTAATTACAGTGGAACCTCCATAAACCGGACATCCTGGCAACACCATTGTGTTTAATTTACATGGGTTTCATTGCAATTACAGTGGAACCTCCATAAACCGGACATCCTGGCAACACCATTGAGTTTAATTTACATGGGTTTCATTGTAATTACAGTGGAACCTCCATAAACCGGACATCCTGGCGACCCAATTGAGTTTAATTTAGATGGGTTTCAATTACACTGAAACCTCCCTAAACCGGACACCCTGTCGAACCCATTATGTTTAATTTAGATGGGTTTCATTGTAACGTATTTCATTGGCGTGTCTGCGATTGATTGAAACTGACAAAGATATATCATGGAGTGCATAATTACAGTAGAACCTCTCTAAACCGGACACCCTGGGGATCTCCCAGGGTGTCCGGTTTAGAGAGGTTCCACTGTATATCCAGCACAAACTGCCGTAAGCATATTAGTAGTTGTCTGTCTGTTTTACATTGGAACCTCTCTAAGCACCCTGTGGACCACCCACACTGTACTGGGAACCTCCACTGTATACGATGCTAAAACTATTGATACACCATCGCCTGTGCTGACCTTGCCAATATTTGAATTTAGTTTTATTTCAAAATATTTGAATACTGTGCTTGAAATCAAGCAGCTTGATTAGCTCAGGCTCATCCAATAAAACTGCTTGATTGCGAGTTGAGATTGCCAATAGACATTCAGAAACGTTGTGTATGATTAGTTTTTAAGTTTGCATGTAAAATCCAAGATGGCCGCCATCTTGAAAAAATCCATAAAAAACATACTTTTAATTAAACGTATTTCTTTCACTAATGTTAGCATGCTGCACCTACTGAAGGGGCTGTTTGATCTTTTGGAAGTAATACTACAGTGGATCCCCTCTAACCTGGACACCAACACATATCTGATTTTATTTTATCTGTGAGTTTCTTGGTCATTTATCTCAGGTAACAATGCCTGTTCGTGATTGCATAGCACGCAAATATGACCCAGGATGATCAAATGCAGTGAAACCTCTCTAAGCCGGACACACTGTTGTGAGACCTCCCAGGGTGTCCGGTTTAGAGATGTTCCATTGTATTTGTTTGCGTATCTGAGACCCAGTGTATAATGACAGTCTAATTTGTCTAGACTTTAAAATGAAAATATCAATGTAATCTGACGTATCTACGGAAGCCCATTAGGGCCACTTCACTTTTTTTTTAATTTCCATTTATTCAAGATGTTTTCTTGAATTTTCAAGTTCTTTTCTTGAATTTTCAAGAGAAGAACTTGAAAATTCAAGAAAACATATTGAAAATTCAAGAAAAGATATGGAAAATTCAAGAAAAGAACTTGAAACATCCTTTATTAGAAAAGGTCTTGAAAATTCAAGAAAAGATCTTGAAAATTCAAGAAAAGATCTTGAAAATTCAAGAAAAGAACTTGAAAATTCAAGAAAAGATCTCTAAAATTCAAGAAAAGAACTTGAAAATTCAAGAAAAGATCTTGAATAAATGGAAGTAAAAAAAAAGTGAAGTGGCCCTAATGGGCTTCCGTACGTATCTCCTTTCCTCGGCTGGTGTATGATTGCAACAAAAGGTCGTCATACTATTATTACTGTGAAAAAAACAAATATAAGCGGTTCTTCTTTATTTAGTTGTGTCCCATGGTAAATAGTATACATTTATTTCATGGTCATTCAGGGAACTGTCAAAACTATTGCCCCGAGGTGTTGTGGGCGACCCGAGGCACTATTGCGCAGAGGCCGAAGGCCGAGGGCAATAGTGCATCGGGTCGTACACAGCACCGAGCGGCAATAAGTTTCTTCATGGTCATTCGGGGAACAGTCAAAACTATTGCCCCGACGTGCTGTGGAAGACCCGAGGCACTATTGCCCAGAGGCCGAAGGCCGAGGGCAATAGTGCCCCAGGTCGTCCACAGCACCGAGGAGCAATATGTTTTGACTGTTTCCCCAAATGACCACGTAATAACTGTTTTATTACCCAACCTATAATCTACTCTATGTGATACAATTAGCATAAATGTTTGGTGAGGCGCATCCAATGATCGATATAAATTGCGTGTAATCTTTTTTTTTCATATAGTTTTGACTATTCCACAGACACGCGGAATTATTACCCAGGCACGTGAAACTATTTCCCAAAACAAGAATAGTAAAAACTATATAATATCAACTTATATAGGGAATTGGGTAATACTATACTATAGTGTTTCAGAACAGTGTGCAGTGAAACCTCTCTAAACCGGACATGCAGGCAGTCTGTGTATCCTTAATTGTATGGGTTTCAGTGGTGTACAGTCGAACCTCCCTGAACGGCCACCTCTCTACAACAACACCCTCTCTGTAACAGCCACTATTTTATATCCCAAATGGATGGTTTCCTCTATATCTAACCCTTAGACTGCTGAGCACGAACATTGTCATCTGCTGTTGCTTTTGTATTCTTTCTCAATCAAAACATGTTTTGACAGCAATTTAGAATCATTTCCGTTGGAAATGATTCTCAAATGCTGTCAAAGCATGTATTTGATGAGAAATATCAAAGAAAATAAATAAACAGCAGACGACAAATTGTATTCAGCATTAACCTCTCTACAACAGACACCTCTCTACAACAACCAGTTTTGCGTCTTCCTAATGGTGGCTGTTGTAGAGAGGTTGCACTGTATATTTATTTACGATGCATCATGACTTTTCAAGTTCGCAAAGCACAGTCGCATACTTTGGCGTTGTCATTATGTCTGATTTACCGTGGAACATATCTAAACCGGACACCCTAGTGTTGAAGTTGAACATTGGCAATCTCAACTCGCATTTAAGCAGTTTGACTGACTGAGCCTGAGCTGTAGCACAGCTCATGCTCAGCCAATCGGGCTTCTTGATTTCAAGCGCAATATTGAAGCATGCATAATTAAAACAAGTGACAAAGATTGGCAATATTAACGCAGGCGGTGGGTTACAAGACGTGCAGTTTGCGGTCCGAGAAACACAAAATTGTCTGTGTAACTTCGTTAAACGGCTATTACTGCCATTGTCGTGTTGTTATTCATTTGCAACACATGTTTTCTGTAGTGTGTTTTTATATGTTATCTCCTTTGAGATAGCATAGTGTGTCACGCACATTTCTATGGGGGGCAATCATTGTCGTGCTACGCCTAAATGGCGAGTACGACCAAGAAATTAGTGCCCTGTGCCAACTTATCCTATGGTTTTGATCTGTTCCGCTTTATGTCGTTTTTGCAAAGAATCGATTTCCGTGTCGGAGACACGGAAATCGATTCTTCGCAAAAACGACAGAAGCGCTGTGTATATAAAACTGTATATGTACTATTCTCTATAGTTTTCAAAGTTGTGTGATCATTTGTTCACTTAAATTCTGGAAGATACTAATCAAGACATGTCGTGCGTATGAATACAGAAGCTATTATATTTAGGTAAGGCGCTCGGATGTCTCGGGTGATTGTTGTTTTTTTTCGGTTCATGGAGTGAACGATTCATCACAACACATACTTCCTTAAATACATTTGAAACGCAAGTAATAGTATATGTCATCAACATGGTGTATCCTCGATAGTTACGTGTCTACGTAACAATTCAGCAGAACCACTAACGAACCCTGCCCAAATTTTACGGCCATATAAACAATGCAAAAACAATATTTATTTTTTTTCGATAATATTAAATTTTATCAAAATTTAAGAATGAGCCTTCTTTTTATTTCGTGAAATTTGGTCAAATATTGATTTGTATTACGACAAATGAATTCTCTATGTGATTTTAACATGGGGGAAAAACGGGTGGAGAACCTGGAGGAGAAGTCGAAAAACGAAACATTTTGGAAATTGATTCTGAAACCTAGCTAGATAGCTTGGAAATGATCTAACTAAGAAAACAAAAGTTACATTTTGAAAATCGGTCCACTATTTCTGAAATTAGAAAATCCCCATGTTAAATGGGGATTTAACATGTGGAAATTGATTTTTCGCAATAAAGTCAATATTGGACAAAATTTTACGAAATAAACAATAGGCTCATTCTTAAATGTTGCTATAATTTAATATTATCGAAAAATACATTGTATTTACATCATTATTATAGCCGTAACATTTAGGCATTAGTGCTGCACTCGGCGCCAGCGTAAAATGTTTCACGGCGAAATGTGCGCCGGATTCCTAACGAATTCCCATTCAGCTACATGCAGAAGATACTGCATAAACACATTTTTGTCTAGTAACCGGCTCAAGTTATTTGCGCCGGTTACTAGAAAAACATGCGTTTATGCGATAGTAGAGCTGAGTGGAATATCGTCAGGAAACAAGTGCATTTTTTCGACGTGAAACATTTTACGCCGGCGCGGAGTGAATCACCAGTGATAATCACGTTTCCAATCATTATTAGTAAGTAAGTAATAAGTAAGTAAGTACGTAAGTAAGTAAGTAAGTAAGTAAGTAAGTAAGTAAGTAAGTAAGTAAGTAAGTAAGTAAGTAAGTAAGTAAGTAAGTAAGTAAGTAAGTGAGTAAGTGGAGGTAGTATGTAAGTAAGGTAGTAGGTAGTAGGTAGGTAGGTAGGTAGGTGGTGGAGGTAGGTAGGTAGGTAGGTAGGTAGGTAGGTAGGTAGGTAGGTAAGGTAGGTAGGTAGGTAGGTAGGTAGGTAGGTAAGATAAGGTAGGTAGGTAGGTAGTAGGTATAGGTAGGTAAGGAAGGTAGGTAGTGGTAGGTAGGTAGGTAGGTAGGTAGGTAGGTAGGTAGGAGGTGTAGGTAGGAGGTAGTAGGTAGGTAGGAAGGTAGGTAGGTAGGTAGAGGTAGGTAGGTAGGTAGGTAGGAGGTAGGAATAGGTAGGTAGGTAGGTAGGAGGTAGGTAGGTAGGTAGGTAGGTAGGTAGGTAGGAGGTAGGTAGGTAGGTAGGTAGGTAGGTAGGAGGTAGGTAGGTAGGGGTAGGAGGTAGGTAGGTAGGTAGGAGGAGGAAGGTAGGTGGTAGGTATGGTAGGAAGGTAGGTAGGAAGGTAGGATAGGTAGGTAGTAGGTAGGTAGGTAGGTTAGGTAGGTAGGTAGGTAGGAAGGTAGGTAGGTAGGTAGGTAGGTATGGAGGTAGGAAGGTAGGTAGGTAGGTAGGTAGGTAGGAGGTAGGTAGGAAGGTAGGTAGGTAGGTGGTAGGTATGTAGGAAGGTAGGTAGGTAGGTAGGTAGGTAGGAGGTAGGAGGTAGGTAGGTAGGTAGGTAAGTGGGGATGGTAGGTAGGAGGTAGGTAGGTAGGTAGGTAGGTAGGTAGGAATGGTAGGTAGGTAGGTAGGTAGGTAGGTAGGTAGGTAGGAGGAGGTAGTAGGTAGGTAGGAGGTAGGAAGGTAGGAGGTAGGTAGGTGGTAGGTAGGTAGGTAGGTAGGTAGGTAGGTAGGTAGGTAGGTAGGTAGGTAGGTAGGAAGGTAGGTAGGTAGGTAGGTAGGTAGGTAGGTAGGAGTAGGTAATGATAGGTAAGTGTAAGTAGGTAAGTAGGTAAGTGTAAGTAGGTAAGTATAAGTAGGTAAGTAGGGAAGTGTAAGTAGGTAGGTGTAAGTAGGTAAGTGTAAGTAGGTAAGTAGGTAAGTAGGGAAGTGTAAGTAGGTAAGTGTAAGTAGGTAAGTAGGTAAGTAGGAAGTGTAAGTAGGTAAGTGTAAGTAGGTAAGTGTAAGTAGGTAAGTAGGGAAGTGTAAGTAGGTAAGTGTAAGTAGGTAAGTGTAAGTAGGTAAGTGTAAGTAGGTAAGTGTAAGTAGGTAAGTGTAAGTAGGTAAGTAGGTAAGTGTAAGTAGGTAAGTAGGTAAGTGTAAGTAGGTAAGTGTAAGTAGGTAAGTAGGTAAGTAGGTAAGTAGGTAAGTGTAAGTAGGTAAGTAGGTAAGTAGGTAAGTAGGTAAGTGTAAGTAGGTAAGTAGGTAAGTAGGTAAGTGTAAGTAGGTAAGTAGGTAAGTGTAAGTAGGTAAGTAGGTAAGTGTAAGTAGGTAAGTGTAAGTAGGTAAGTAGGTAAGTGTAAGTAAGTAAGTAGGTAAGTGTAAGTAGGTAAGTAGGTAAGTAGGTAAGTAAGTAAGTACGTAAGTAAGTAACGTCTTATTTATAGAAGAAGCTCAGTTGGCCTAGCCAATCTTCGCTTAGATCATCTGTCTAACGACAAATACATGTATAGTTAACAAATAATAATGATACAAGTATTAACATTTATCCCGTCAACACAGTGCGTATGTGCCGTGAAACACGGTGCCGTGAAACATTTTTGATATCCAGTCAATACAATTTTTGCATTTTACAGCCATTTATAGGTGTTGACGGGATAAATAGAATAGTAGGTTAGTGCCGTGAATGGGAAAACATATCTGGCGCGGCACGGAAACGCGATTTGCTCGGCAGAGCCTCGCCCTCGTCCGGCACTAACCTACTATTCTCTATCTATTTTCCTTATTTCTGAACCAAAGTATATGTTGTGACCACTCATTTGAACCGTCTCGGCGAGACGGTTCAAATGAGTGGTCACAACATATTCTTCTGATGAGAAATAAAGAAATTATTGAGCCTTGCCGGATATTTTTTCCCATTCACGGCACTAACCTACTATTCTCTATATACATATATATATGTGTCACACGAATATGGTGTATGATGAAACCGTACATGAGTATTAGATTAACCCTTTGAACCCGAAAGGCCGCTATATCGGTTTATGCAAACAGTGCAGATCCAGATGAGCCGGCTCGTAACGACCCCCTTTTTATAAATGGAATAGTCTGAAAATCATTTTGCGATGATTGGATTGGTTGCAAAATTAACATATCACAATCCATTCCAGTTCCTTAGGGTTGAAAGGGTTAAGAGCTAATCATATACATGTAGAGTACGTGTATGAACACTTAATTGCTCTTAAAATCTTCCACGGACTTGTCAGTTTTAACATAAACTGGTAGATCAGTCCATATTTATTATCTACGCCGTTCACATAGATCAATAAAACATGGTATGATTGTTAAAGGTACATGCCCACCCAGTAGGCACTACTAGGAATTAAATAAGTGTATAATTGTGTCACTATTCCACCAGTTATAAAAATTACGAGTGCCCGCTATACAGATATAATCATTTAGTAATATTTATTTTACTGATAGTGACGCGCGTTGGTATCAGACTATTTTCATATGCAAATGAAGCACGATATTTTTTAATTATTTATGCTAATTAAATGTGTCACCTACAGAGAATAAAATAGTAATGTCCGTCAACATTTTAAGGAAATACAGTTATCGCCCCTGATATCAGTGTGGAAATTTACGTCGGATATACAATGTATAATACTGCCAATCAATACGTGTGGTATTGGTGAATGAATATTACTGTTGCCAGAGAATGTCTCAGACGATGTCTCTGATATAAAGAACATTTTGTGGGCATCTACCTTTAAAGGCACTTTGTATCAGATGATCTCTCTATGGAACGCCAAATGTACATGAGCTCAAATAATGAATGCTAGCTCTAATTAATTAGAGCTACATTAAATAATTAGAACTAGTATTAAACAGTTATAGCTAGCATTATATATTTAGAGAAAACATTAATTATTTGAGTTGTATGGCTATAATTCCAGTACAAAAATATTTACACAATTCCCTAACATTTGATTGGCCCGTAGCAAGTCTCTGTCCAAAATTAATATCCCAGTAAACTCCCACACCGAACTACTTTCCGTAATCGTGAGGCGCAGTTAAAATAATTCTTAAGAAAACGGAAAATAAACACATTTTCTTGATGAATTTATTTCAAATGCTGGAATTATAAGGAATGAATGGCCTTTTTGTGGAATTTATCGGGGATATAAACTTGGAAAAGTCGCGGGAATACTGGACGAGGCCTTCCGGCCTTCGTCCAGTATTCCCGCGACTTTTCCAAGTTTATACCCCGATACATTCCACAAAAAGGCCATTCATTCCTATAGTAACTGGAGAAATAGGGATTATGGGCTTTGTAGCTCCGGATCAAATAGCTGACTCCTGTAGCCTAATAACGATCGATATTACTCGTTAGAAAATGTACGCGTGTTATAGTTATGGAATGACGAACAGTGCAGATCCTGATCAGACTGTGCGGACGTACAGGCTGATCTGGATCTACACTGGTCGCAAAACCCATTAGTTCTATTTCTCCAGTCACAGACACGTATGATTTTTAAAGCGAGTGTTTCTCAGTTCATATCTCAGATATTGTACACGTATTTCTTTCAGGCGACACAAAATTATGTAGTATCGTGTTCAGTAACATACGGAGCCCCGCAGGGGACGTTGACTTTTTTTGTTTTATTAATTCGTTCCCACGAAATAACTATTCGTTCCATCAATTTAACAATTCGTTCCTACGAAATAAAAATTCGTTCCCACGAGTTAACAATTCGTTCCCACGACTTAACAATTCGTTCTCACGAAATAACAATTCGTTACCACGAAATAACAATTCGTTCCCACGGGAACGAATTGTTAATTCGTGGGAACGAATTGTTATATCGTGGGAACGAATTGTTAATTCGAGGGAACGAATTGTTAAATTGATGGAACGAATTGTTAATTCGAGGTAACGAATTGTTAAATTGAGGGAACGAATTGTCATTTCGTGGGAACGAATTATTAAAAAAATCCATGTCCCATGCAGCGCTCCGTGGAAATCTACTCGAGGCATTTACATGTACATGTAACGGTCGAAAGCACAGTGCCACAGGCAGGCCTGGATCTACACGTATCGCTAATACGACATGGTTTCGTTGTCTCATGACTCGAACATGAATCAGTGATACACCATACAATGAGTGTCTGACTGTTTATAAGCTAAAATATGCACATAACGATTACCGTTTTTCTGTGTTCATTGAACTTGTCAATAGACTATTCGACGTAACTCGATCCCTACATCATACAATTCTACCTACTTCCGTGTGTTGGAACGGTAAATATTTTAATCTAGCACGTTTAAATCGCGACTACACGAACGCTTGCATAAATCTTGCTCATGTTATAAAATATTTCTGAACATCTACTGGCAAATGCCAACTCCTAATCAAGCAATTTGCTTGTCTGAGCCTGAGCTGTAGCACAGCTCAGGCTCAGACAATCAATATGCTTGATTTGAACGACAATATTCAATTATTTTGAAATATTTATTTTTACGAATATTGGCAAGATAATGGCAATATACTGTAGTTAGGGACAGTTCACCTCTTACACTACCGCCTACTGTAGTTAGGGACAGTTCATCTTATACCGCCTGCGCCAATCTAGCCAATACATATATACTGAGCAAAACTAGAAACGTCCCTCCATGTTTAAGGAAAGATTCATCAACAACCAAAAGGGTTACTTTTAAAAATCAAAATGGAAAAACAAGTTCATTCATTTCTGTATCAAAGCCAATAAATTGCATTTGGATATCTTGTTAAATATTCGAGAGATAACCGGCCAAGGGCGGTAGGGGTCAAAATCAAAAATCACAAAAACTCAGAAATGTGTTACTTAATGTTTAGAGATGGAATTTCAATAAGTAATGTGGCAAATTCAGTAAATCTCGTTAGTACCGAGTGTGGCCACCATTTGCATGAATGCATGCAATGATCCTACGCCGCATCGACGTGACGTAACGCAATACCAGTGCGTTGGGCAAATTCCTCCATTCCCGTTGTAACGCCCGTGTAAGATCGCGAACATTGTCAATCTGATGGTTAGCTCGTGCTTTGCGGCCCAGCTCATCCCATATGTGCTCAATGGGATTGAGATCCGGGGAGACCGCGGGCCATGGCATGACGTCGACGTTGTTTTGCTGTAAGTATTGAGTGGTGACCCTGGCTACGTGAGGGCGGGCATTGTCGTGCATCAATGTCACACCAGGACCATGCTGACGGATAAATGGTATAAGGCATGTGCATTTAGCACATCTGCAACATAACGTTGTGCATTGATGTTGCCCTGTACAACAACCAAATCTGTCTTCCGGTTTCCCATGATCCCACCCCAGACCATTACGCTCCCTCCCCCAAACCTGTTCTTCTCAACAATGCAACAATGGGGTGAATCTTTCATTTTTACGCCTGTATACTCGTAATCTTCCGTCAGCATGACTAACTGTGAACCGAGATTCATCGGTGAACAAAACTCGGTTCCAGTCAGCCCTTCTCCAGTTCAGATGACGTCGCGCCCATAACAGTCTGGCAGCACGGTGACGTTGGGTCATTATCTGACCAGTGTACGGGCGGCGTGCCCGGATTGGTTGGGCGTTACGACGTAACCGGTTGCGAATGGTCTGCCCTGAGACACCGTATCGTCTAGCAGTGACTGTGGCTGCCAATCGACGTTGACGTAAGTGCGTCAACGTAATGTAACGATCGGCTCTAGCCGTCGTTACACGAGGCCTACCAGGTCGCTGCCGGTCGTGAACAGCCCCACAGTCTGCTGGTACCGGGCTGCAAGACGATCAATCGTCTTCCGACAGCAACCAAACCGAGGCGCGACCGCCCTGGCGGCCATCCCACCCGCAAGCATCCAATTGCCTGATTTCGCTCGTTTTCGGAAAGCCGTGGCATATCGAAAACAGTGAAAAATTAAAAGTTTTTTTTAATTTTCCGAATAGCCCCTATCGCATGAATGGTACGACATGAACTGAATTCACCTTATCGATGACAAGTATAGCGTGCACGTGCAAAAAGTGGAAATCAACGTTCCGGTCACTGGCCGCTATGTAAACCGTGCGTATCGGCTAAACTCTACACGATCGTATTCTGAACATCGCCACAGTTTAAAATACATGTACTTTGAACATGTGGTACATACATAGACAGAGCTACACCGGCTATAAAACAGGGACGTTTCTAGTTTTGTTGAGTATAGTTAGGTCACCGTTATGTTCCCACGAAATAACAATTCGTTCCCTCAATTTAACAACAATTCGTTCCCTCAATTTAGCAATTCGTTCCCACGAAATAACAATTCGTTCCCACGGGAACGAATTGTTAATTCGTGGGCACGATTTGTTATATCGTATAACAAATCGATATAACAAATCGTGCCCACGAAATGACAATTCGTTGAGGGAACGAATTGTCATTTCGTGGGAACGAATTGTTAATTGGAGGCAACGAATTGCTATATCGTGGGAACGAATTGTTATATCGTGGGAACGAATTGTTAATTCGAGGGAACGAATTGTTAAATTGAGGGAACGAATTAATTAAAACAAATCCATGTCTCATGTGGGGTTCCGTAATATAAGACACACTAATTAGTACAAATTCGTTGTACATTGAGTTGAAAGGACGATATATAGAAAACTTTCAATACCGCCTTCACTAATCCTGCCAATATTTGTAAATGTCTTTATTTCTAACTACTTGAATATTGTGCTTGCAGTTAAGCATCATGATTGGCTGAGCCCGAGCTGTTCTACAGCTCAGGCTCAGGCAATCAAATTGCTTGGTTGCGAGTTGGCATTGCCAATATATGTCAGAAACGTTGATAATCTGGGCAAGATAAACGCAGGCAGCTGTGTAGCAAAATAAAATAAACACAACTACGCTGGAATGTACATTGTAAATGTTATGCACACCATATGTATATTAGTATCGATACACAATCTATATATTTAGAATATGATATCAACTTGAAGTTTAATTGTCTATGTGTGTATCAGTTGTGCTTAAAGACACGGGCAACCATATTTGGTGTTATTTTATTATATTAACATGTAACAACAAAGCGTGTAGGAATATTAATGTTAAACAGTTAAAGGTAGTGTGGCTCGCATCGGATAATCTCAGATTTTGGAGACATTATTGTAAATAGTACACATACATGCATGTGGCTGTGACTGGACAAATGGGGGTTATGGGTTTTTGCGATCAGTGTAGATCCAGATCAGCCTGTGCATCCGCAGTCTGATCAGGATCTGCACGGTTCGCCATTCTATTAGCGAAACAGCTTCTAACAAACAGTACACATCGTTATCAGGTTAAATGTGATATTTGATCAAGAACTACACTGGTCACACATACCATAAGCCCCGTTTCTCCAGTCAGTCACATATAAGGCACCGTTGCTCATACAGGATATTCCCGGATTCTCGAGATAAACGGTACACTAATTCGTTAACGGACTATCTTTAAATGTGTAATTTACTAATAGGAATTAACAATAATTTTAGTGATATATGCACAGCCCATGGTTGGAAATAATTTATTTATTATACGGAGCTCCGCAGTGGACGTAGATTCGTTCCCATGAAATAACAATTCGTTCCCTCAATTTAACAATTCGTTCCGACGAATTAACAATTTGTTCCCACGCATTAACAATTCGTTCCCTCAATTTAACAATTCGTTCCCACAAAATAACAATTCGTTCCCACGGGAACGAATTGTTAATTCGTAGGAACGAATTGTTATATCGTGGGAACGAATTCTTAATTCGAGGGTTAAATTCGAGGAACGAATTGTTAAATTGAGGGATCGAATTGTCATTTCGTTGGAACGAATTGTTAAATCGAGGGAACGAATTGTTAAATAGAGGAAATGATTGTTAATTCGAGGAAACGAATTGTTATTTCGCGAAAACGAATTATTATATCACGGGAGCGAATTCCTAATTCGAGGGAACGAATTGTTAACTTGAGGGATCCAATTGCCATTTTGTGGGAACGAATTGCTAATTCGTGGGAACGAATTGTTAAATTGAGGGAATGAATTGTTAATTCGAGGAAACGAATTGTTATTTCGTGGGAACGAATTAACAAAAACATCCATGTCCTCTGTGGGTCTCCGTAGAAATACAACAAGAATCTACTAACATATATGCCCACCATGCAAGCGGTGTACATTAGCAGATCAGTGTCTATATTTGGATTACTTGTGCTGGCGTCCCAGCAGTTTGGTGAAATGAACGCACAGAGTTCTTATACGACGGTGGGACTCCCAGCATGTTACGCGTCGTCGTCCGACAGTCACGGGACCCCTGGACAGTTCACCTTGTGTACATCGACATGCTTAAAAGCAAAGACTTATGAACATCTATACTGCAGCAAAGACCACGATTGTTGTTATCAAAACGGGTGCTCGGCCTGCTGCGGTCGGTAAGTCACTGTACTATCGTACTATCGTACTATCGTAATATCGTCATCTTGATGTCGTACTATCGTACTACCGTCGTAGTAGTATTGTAATATTGCCATCGTAGTATCGTCATACTAATAATTCCAGCACAAACATATTTACACAATTCCCTAACATGTGATTGGCCCGTAGCAAGTCTCTGTCCAAAATTTATATCCCAGTAAACTCCCACGCTGAACTACTTTCCGTAACCGTGAGGCGCGGTTAAAATAATTCTTAAGAAAACTGAAAATAAACACATTTTCTTGATGAATTTAGTTTAAATGCTGGAATTATAATACATGTATAAGGAATGAATGGCCTTTTTGTGGAATTTATCGGGGATATAAACTTGGAAAAGTCGCGGGAATATTGGACGAGGCCTTACGGCCTTCGTCCAGTATTCCCGCGACTTTTCCAAGTTTATACTCCAATAAATTCCACAAAAATGCCATTCATTCCTATGATAGTGTCATCGTACACCAACGCCTGTGTTAATCTTGTCAATATGTCAACGTTTCTGAACATGTATAGGCAATATCAACTCGCATAGTAATTTCCAATGAACGCCGCAGGGAAGAACAGCACATGCAATATATAAAGAATACCAGGCTAGTGTCTTTTGATATCAAGTTTATTAGGCAAGGCTAGGAAACGCGTAGGAATTCCGAGGCTTACCGAGGAATTCCTACCGTTTCCGAGCCGAGCCTGATACACTTGATATTAAAATACACTAGCCTGGTATTTTATTTATCAGGTAACGTTTTATGCTCGAAAATGACCACATATGACGTCGTTATATGTGAACAGAACGCGGACTTGTTTACGTTGCGTCCTTACACTGACGTCAACCGACCAATGGAACGTCAGTTTTCACTTCGTTGTAACCCGGATGTTGATACAACAATATGTTATCAGTCAGTACGTATTCGGTCAATACAGGGCACGTTACCTGATAAATATTATTTTATATTCTCTGTTTTCTAATAAATACAAGGAAATAAGTTTGTACTTATCAGGTTCACCATTTTCGGCTTATATCTTACCTAGCTCCAAATATTTTTTAGAGCCCTCTAAAGCATTTGGAACTAGCTCTAAATATTTAATGCTACGTCTAATTATTTACATCTAGTAATCATTATTAGATCTAAATAATTAGACTTAGTAATTAATTGAGTTTATGTAGATTTGGGGTTCCAGGAACGCCAAATCTACACAAACTCAAATAATTAATGCTAGCTCTAAATATTTAATGCTACCTCTAATTGTTTAGAGCGAGCAATACCTTTTTGAGTTGATGTAGATTTGGCGTTCCATATCGTTTTGTAAAAAGCGACTGACACGTTTTGCGGGCTTTCATAATAAGGTAGTACGGTCTATTCAAGTACAAATAATTCCAGCACAAACATATTTACACAATTCCCTAACATTTGATTGGCCCGTAGCAAGTCTCTGTCCAAAATTAATATCCCAGTAAACTCCCACGCCGAACTACTTTCCGTAACCGTGAGGCGCAGTTAAAATAATTCCTAAGAAAACGGAAAATAAACAAATTTTCTTGATGAATTTATTTCAAATGCTGGAATTATAAGGAATGAATGGCCTTTTTGTGGAATTTATCGGGGATATAAACTTGGAAAAGTTGCGGGAATACTGGACGAGGCCTTCTGGCCTTCGTCCAGTATTCCCGCGACTTTTCCAAGTTTATAACCCGATAAATTCCACAAAAAGGCCATTCATTCCTATAGTACATACGTCTTCACACCGATTTAATATCGCTCCAATGTGCAATGTAACTTCTCAGCGTTTGTTGTTTTCGGGTTTGTTGTCTCTGGATACAAGTGTAACGGAGTGAGATATATTTGAATTTCAGCGACAGCAGTTTGAAATCCGCCGAAATCATCGGCATTGTGATTGGTTGCCTCGTCGTCTGTGCCGTCATCATGGGCGTCAGCTACTACCTGTCGGCTCGTTTCTGCACAAAGGTATATAACTCGATCCGGGTCTGAAATTACTTCCCAACTGGTACTGACATTACCTCACTTTCTACATCGCCGATACTGCATTTGATAATTAGCTATGTCAGAGTGGGTGATCATGCAGTTCCGAATGGCGTGACGTCATGTTTTAGATTTAAATTTCCTTTCATTATTGTGTAGCGAAATGACGGATGTTTTATGAATTATCACGTCGCAAATGTTACACCGTTTGACCTTTTTTGTACAGTTTTCTTTCATCTCATAATTCTGTTGCTTTGCCAAAGAATCGGTTATCGTCAATGTAAACACACATATAGAGCACGTGAATGTAATAAATAAAAGGTACTCGTTTATTCGTGACAGTTATGTTATTGTAAATAACTTTTAGAGCACCCATAAACGTCATCGTGATTGGTGCGTTATGTATCATCAAATCCGTCCGTTTGTTAGGACGATTTTGAAGAAAACTGAAAACGTCACGTCGGAAAACGTCTCACATAAATGTTCGGAACCCTTTGAATTACGTTGAAAGTTGACTTAAATTTCAGAGCACACGCGGAATATCATTCCGCGTATGCTCTGAAATTTAAGTCAACTTTCGACGTCATTTACGGAACACAGAGAGATAATAGTAGACCTGACCAGTGGGTTTCATCCCGGTTACTCTGGTTTCCTCCTACATTTACGATCACCCTTATGTCGTCATCTGTGTCAAGGAAAGCATTTGTATAAGTCATCTCGCGCTTCTTTGTAATCGTTGTAAAATAACTGTATTTTAAAAATTAAAGGTACATGCCCACTCAGTAGGCACAGCGTGTTCTTTATTTGAATTACATAAGTGTGTAATGGTGTCACTATTCCACCAGTTCTAAAAATTACGAGTGGCCACTATACAGGTATACTCATTTAGTAATATTTATTTTATTGATAGTGACGCGCGTTGGAATTTTGGATATTTTCATATGCATAAACGGCATGGTATTTCTTTATTATTTATACTAATTAAATGCGTCACCTGAAAACATAATATTTTCGACAGATTATAAAGTATGATAATTGCACATCAAGTATAAATAGTAATGTCCGTTAACATTTTAAGAAAACACGGTTATCGACCCTGATATCGGTGTGGAAAGTTACGTCTGATATAAAATGTATAATAATGCCAATCAATATGTGGTGTAATGGTGAATGAATGTTTATTTTGCTAGAAAAATGTCTCAGATGATGTCTCTGATATGAAGAACATGTTGTGCCTACGAAGTGGACAGGCACCTTTAACCCTTTCAACCCTAAAGAACTGGAATGGACTGTGATATGCTAATGTTCCGACGAATCCAATTGGACACAAAATGATTTTCAGATTCGTCCATTTATGAAAAGGGGGTGTTTTTGTTCTAAGAAATATGAAAATTACTTGCAAAAAGTGCAGATCCTGATGAGACGGCTCGTTACGAGCCGGCATAACCGCTATAGCGGGATTTCGGGTTGAAAGGGTTAAGGTTCTTAATTTTCGTCTGTAAGCGACGTACAAACGAAGGAAGACAATATTAATATTCGTTTCCACGTGGCAAAGGAATGAAGTGAAGTAATGTCCCTAACTATGCACCATACATTTCAGATGTGAGCGGAATAGACTACTCGGCCAATCCACAGTCGGTGCATTTACGCGTGTGAATATATACGGTGGGCAATACGCTCAATGTGCACCGGTACCAACTATAAAAGCAACAGCAGACGACAATTGTTGTGTGTAGCGGTCTAAGGGTTGACAACTCTTTATATTTCGTTGACACTATATTTGGCATTGGATTTAAAACCATGATAGTCAGATAGTAGACGTTCGAAATCAGTGACTGAATTGTCGTCTGCTGTTGTTTCATATATTGTCTTTTGTCTCAATAAAACATGGTTTGGCAGCACTTAAGAATCATTTCCATTGGAAATGATTCTTAAGTGCTGTCAAATCATGTTTTTGAAGAGAGAGAAAATGTAAATAGAAAATAAACAGCAGACGACAAAATTTAATTCAGCACTGTAAGGGTTAAAGTAAGTTGAATTATGACAATTTCTGCACTGCGTACTTATTGTCTGTTTCACGAAACCTGCCCAACTTTCACGGCTATATACACAATGCAAAAGTAATATCTTTTTCGATAATATTAAATTATATACAAATGTAAGAATGAGCCTTCTTTTTATATCGCGACATTTGGTCCAATACCGATTAAAAAATATCCCACGTTAACTCCCCATATGGGGATTTAACTTGGGGAAAATTTCAGAAATACTGGACGGATTTTCAAAATTTAACTTGTTTTCTTAGTTACATTTTTTTCCAAGCTATCTAGACAGGTTTCAGTCAGTTTCCAAAAACAATTAATTGTTTTTCGGCTCCTCCTCAGGCTATCCACATCGTTTCCCCCATGTTAAATTCCCATAGAGTAATACAACCAATATTTTACCAAATTTCACGAAATAAAAAGAAGGATCATTCTTAAATTTCGATGAAATTTAATATTATCGAAAACAATATTGTTTTTTGCATTGTCTAAGCCGTAACATTTGGGCAGGTTTCGTGAAACAAACAGTATGTCAACTTCGACAAAAATACCAACGTATATATAGACAGTGGAGCCTCTAATCGGATTGTGGTGATTGGTTTAGAGCATGTGATGGGTAATTCAACGATCGGGGTTCATCCTTACCAGAATCCCGACCGGAGAACTGACATAGCCTTCACGTATACCTTTGGCTGCATTGTTACTTGAGACTTGAATCCGATTATACCCATTATCAAAGAAGAAAGATTAGTAGTAATATATACTCAACAAAACTAGAAACGTCCCTGTTTTATAGCCGGTGTAGCTCTGTCTATGTATGTACCACATGTTCAAAGTACATGTATTTTAAACCGTGGCGATGTTCAGAATACGATCGTGTAGAGTTTAGCCGATACACACGGTTTACATAGCGGCCAGTGACCGGAACGTTGATTTCCACTTTTTGCACGTGCACGCTATACTTGTCATCGATAAGGTGATTCAGTTCATGTCGTACCATTCATGCGATAGGGGCTATTCGGAAAATTAAAAAACATTTTTAATTTTTCACTGTTTTCGATATGCCACGGCTTTCCGAAAACGAGCGAAATCAGGCAATTGGGATGCTTGCGGGGGGTGGGATGGCCGCCAGGGCGGTCGCGCCTCGGTTTGGTTGCTGTCGGAAGACGATTGATCGTCTTGCAGCCCGGTACCAGCAGACTGGGGCTGTTCACGACCGGCAGCGACCTGGTAGGCCTCGTGTAACGACGGCTAGAGCCGATCGTTACATTACGTTGACGCACTTACGTCAACGTCGATTGGCAGCCACAGTCACTGCTAGGCGATACGGTGTCTCAGGGCAGACCATTCGCAACCGGTTACGTCGTAACGCCCAACCAATCCGGGCACGCCGCCCGTACACTGGTCAGATAATGACCCAACGTCACCGTGCTGCCAGACTGTTATGGGCGCGACGTCATCTGAACTGGAGAAGGGCTGACTGGAACCGAGTTTTGTTCACCGATGAATCTCGGTTCACAGTTAGTCATGCTGACGGAAGATTACGGGTATACAGGCGTAAAAATGAAAGATTCACCGATTGTTGCATTGTTGAGAAGAACAGGTTTGGGGGAGGGAGCGTAATGGTCTGGTGGGATCATTGGAAACCGGAAGACAGATTTGGTTGTTGTACAGGGCACATCAATGCACAAACGTTATGTTGCAGATGTGCTAAATGCACATGCCTTACCATTTATCCGTCAGCATGGTCCTGGTGTGACATTGATGCACGACAATGCCCGCCCTCACGTAGCCAGGGTCACCACTCAATACTTACAGCAAAACAACGTCGACGTCATGCCATGGCCCGCGGTCTCCCCGGATCTCAATCCCATTGAGCACATATGGGATGAGCTGGGCCGCAAAAGCACGAGCTAACCATCAGATTGACAATGTTCGCGATCTTACACGGGCGTTACAACGGGAATGGAGGAATTTGCCCAACGCACTGGTATTGCGTTACGTCACGTCGATGCGGCGTAGGATCATTGTATGCATTCATGCAAATGGTGGCCACACTCGGTACTGACGAGATTTACTGAATTTGCCACATTACTTATTGAAATTCCATCTCTAAACATTAAGTAACACATTTCTGAGTTTTTGTGATTTTTGATTTTGACCCCTACCGCCCTTGGCCGGTTATCTCTCGAATATTTAACAAGATATCCAAATGCAATTTATTGGCTTTGATACAGAAATGAATGAACTTGTTTTTCCATTTTGATTTTTAAAAGTAACCCTTTTGGTTTTTGATGAATCTTTCCTTAAACATGGAGGGACGTTTCTAGTTTTGCTTTTAGAGAGTGGGGCTCAGTGACTCTGATGCGGTGAGGACCTGGAACCAGGTCAGGTTATTCTAATTTCAGAGCTGAATATATATATTTTTCTGTAAATATTCAATTCTGATTCTGAGGTAACATACGGGATTAGACCCCATTAACTCGACCTAACATGACCTTAGCTGTTGACAGGCCGTTGATCACCATTAAATCAAATCAAATCTAAATCGGACACTTTGGAAAATGTGTTTGTTCAACCCATTAGACATAGTACACGGAATATTACTACTATTAATACATCTGTAAACATTAACATTCTGACATGGAACATAGAAGGACTTAAACAATATTTAAACAACTGCGGTATAGTTAATTATTTACAAGAGTTGATATCAACTCTTGTAAATAATTAAGTATACCGCAGTTGTTTATATATTTAAATGAGACGTGGTCAGACTAGAACTCTGAATTTGACCAGTTTGTGTGTGGCTATACTTGTTTTGAACATGTACGGTGTAACCCAGGTAACAGTGGGGGTATAGATGTGTTTATTAAACATGCATTAGTAGAACAGCTACAAATAACACGCATCTACAAACAATTTGATAATTGTGTATTTTTGAAATGTAATATGTCAGTATATGAAGGTTCACGGGATATGATATTGTGTTTTGTATATGTGTCAACCGAGGGGGTCACCCATATATCGTGATAGCGATGAGAAAGATGTGATTCAGGGGGCCGTTTCACTAAACTTCGTACGACTAAAATGTTCTTAAGTGCAGATTTAGAATAGTCTGTAAATTTCAATGGATGGATTTCCATTTATTGAGCATAGGATGCAGCCTATGGTTAATAAATGTAAATTCAATTATTGTTTACAAGAACACATTAATTTGAAATTTACAGACTATCATAATTTTGCACTTACGAACATTTTAGTCGTACGAAGTTTAGTGAAACGGCCCCCAGGTACTAGATACTTATTTATTGACAGCCCGGACTGATTATACAGGATCTACACTGTTCAGTGCTGGAGATATAAACTCTAGATGCAAGGATGTTCTTGATTGCATACCTGACGACTCGCTCGAACCCATTTTTGGTGACATTGCTTATGATGGTGATTTATTCAACATTCGAAGAAATAACAATTATCCCGTCAACACAGTGCGTATGTGCCGTGAAACACGGTGCCGTGAAACATTTTTGATATCCTGTCAATACGACCTAATCACTGTGTATGAATATGTGCGGTGACTGGGGTTACTGTTTTTTTTGCGTGTTAACGCCATTTGTAGGTGTTGACCGGATAAATAGAATAGTAGGTTAGTGCCGTGAATGGGGAAAACTATATGGCGCGGCACGGAAACGGGATGTGCTCGGCAGAGCCTCGCCCATCCCGTTTCCTAAGCATTGACAGATATTTTCCAATTCACGACCCTAATCTACTATTCTCTATATATATTCGCAGGTACAACTCATTTGGTGTGTCATTACTGTCTGTTCCACGTTTTGCTGCCGACGAACTTTTGGCTATTGAACACATTAAATCTAAAACATATTTAAATGTAAGTACTTTTTCATCAATAACAAAAACGTCACATACCCCAAATAAAATTATTTGATGAAATTCCATCAAATATTGATTTTATTGCAAACAAAATGATTTTCCTGTGGGAATTTAACATGGGAAGTCAATTTCCAAATGTTTTCGTTTTTCAGGATCAAAAAAGGAAAACATTTGGAAATTGACACCGAAACCTGGCGAGATAGCTTGAAAATGATGTAACTAAGCAAACAAGAGTTAGATTTTGAAAATCGGTCCACAAATAAAAACAATATTGAAAATATATATATTTTTAGCCTCCATGTTAAATTCCCATAGAAAAATAGTTTTTTTCGCAATAAAATCAATATTTGATGGAATTTCATCAAATAATTTTTGTTTGGGTAAGGCGACTTTTTTGTTAAAGTACTTACATGTACTCTTAAATATTTTTTTAGATTTAATGTGCCAAAAGTTCGTCGGCAGCAAAACGTGAAACAGACAGTAGTGGATCTATTGCTGCTTTCTTGATCATTGATGTGCATATTATAAATGATCGGGTTACAGGTGACACACATGGCGCATATGCATGTACTGCCAATGAAGGGGCTAGCCTTGTAGACTATAATATTGCATCTTTTGATCTATTCCGTCATGTTACTAGTTGTTCTGTTCAGGAACGAGACGAGTCAGTTCATTTCCCCTGTCATGTATACTACGATTGAAAGTTAGAACCTACCTTAGTGGTATTGATGATGAATTTATCAGGTAACCTGCCCTACATTGACCGAATACGTACTGACTGATAACATATTGTTGTATCAGGCATTGCCCTGATATAAACATCCGGGTTACAACGAAGTGAAAACTGACGTTACATTGGTCGTATGACGTCACGTGACGTTACCGAATGACGTCAGTGTAATGCCGCAGCGTAAACAAGTCCGCGTTCTGTCCATATAATACGACGTCATCTGTGGTCATTTTCGAGCATAAAACGTTGCATGATAAATAGAATACCAGGCTAGTGTATTTTGATATCAAGTTTATCAGGCTCGGCTCGGAAACGGTAGGAATTCCTCGGCAAGCCTCGGAATTCCTACGCGTTTCCTAGCCTCGCCTGATAAACTTGATATCAAAAGACACTAGCCTGGTATTTTCTATATTTGTCATATTCTGTATACACGTGTGTAGAGCCGGTTTTTGTAAACCCCCGGTTTTTTTAAACCCCGTTAACAAAAACCGGGGGTAACAAAAACCGTTGACGTACGCGCCGGTTTTTGTAAACCCCCGGTTTTTGTAACCCCAAATATTAATATTGCGATACATGAAATAAGATTGCTTCAAACTTTAAATAAGGTATGTTTGGGCTCGGTCCGAAGTTCCGAGTTCGATACTCAAGCCGTTGGGCGGTGGCAGAGTGCAAATTTAACTCTGTCGTTTTTTCCAATTGTTTATACATTATTGCCGAGTGACAGAAAATGTAATAGACTTTTCACAGCATAGGGTTAACAAAAACCGGGGGTAACGAAAACCGTTGACGTACGCGCCGGGTTTTGTAAACCCCCGGTTTTTGTAACCCCAAATATTAATATTGCGATACATGAAATATGATTGCTTCAAACCTTAAATAAAGTATGTTTGTACCTGACTCGACGTTCCGAGTTCGATACTCAAGCCGTTGGGCGGTGGCCGAGCACAAATTTAACTCAGTCGTTGTTTCAACCTTTTCTACACTATTGCCGAGTGACAGAAAATGTAATAGACTTTTCACGTCATAGGGTTAACAAAAACCGGGGGTAACAAAAACCGTTGACGTACGCGCCGGTTTTTGTAAACCCCCGGTTTTTGTAACCCCAAATATTAATATTGCGATACATAAAACATGATTGCTTCAAACCTTAAATAAAGTATGTTTTGACTCGAAGTTCCGAGTTCGATACTCAAGCCGTTGGGCGGTGGCCGAGCACAAATTTAACTCAGTCGTTTTACAACCTTTTCTACACTATAGCCGAGTGACAGAAAATGTAATAGACTTTTCACGGCATAGGGTTAACAAAAACCGGGTGGGGTAACAAAAACCGTTGACGTACGCGCCGGTTTTTGTAAACCCCCGGTTTTTGTAACCCAAAATATTAATATTGCGATACATGAAACATGATTGCTTCAAACCTTAAATAAAGTATGTTTTGACTCGAAGTTCCGAGTTCGATACTCAAGCCGTTGGGCGGTGGCCGAGCACAAATTTAACTCAGTCGTTTTACAACCTTTTCTACACTATAGCCGAGTGACAGAAAATGTAATAGACTTTTCACGGCATAGGGTTAACAAAAACCGGGGGTAACAAAAACCGTTGACGTACGCGCCGGTTTTTGTAAACCCCCGGTTTTTGTAACCCAAAATATTAATATTGCGATACATGAAACATGATTGCTTCAAACCTTAAATAAAGTATGTTTGTGCCTGACTCGACGTTCCGAGTTCGATACTCAAGCCGTTGGGCGGTGGCCGAGCGCAAATTTAACTCAGTCGTTTTTTCGACCTTTTCTACGCTATGGCCGAGTGATAGAAAATGTAATAGACTTTTCACGGCATAGGGTTAACAAAAACCGGGGGTAACACAAACCGTTGACGTACGCGCCGGTTTTTGTAAACCCCCGGTTTTTGTAACCCCAAATATTAATATTGCGATACATGAACTATGATTGCTTGAAACGTTAAATAAAGTATGTTTGTGCCTGACTCGACGTTTTCTTTCTTTTGTTCGATACTCAAGTCTTTGGGCGGTGGCCGAGCGCAAATTTAACTTGTTTTTACCAAAAATGTCTACACTATAGCCGCGTGACTGAAAATGTAATAGACTTTCAAGTGTTGAACTCAAGCTTTTCAACCTCCGAGTAAGATAACATGATGTTAATATTGCGATACACGAGATATGCTTGGTAACTGCATACCTGAAAATAAGGTATGTATAGGCTAATCCTACCTTCTAAGTTCGATACTCAAGCTTATCTCAAGGAAAATTTAACTCAATATGTTTTCAACTTTTCCTACACTATATTGCTCGACTGGCAGACTCGAATGTCATTTTTTTAATTGTTCTATATCGTAGCAGAGTGACAGAAAACGTAAGATATTTCTCATGGCATATGGATGATAAACACCAGGTGTTACAAACACCCTGAACGTACGCGACGGTTGTGCTAAAAACCCGCTTGTTGTAGCCCCAAATAGTATTATTACGATATAGCAAAGTATCGTTCGTGCGGGTGGCTGTATACTTAAACCTTAATGTTTCGAGCTCGATACTTAAGGTTTTTGGCCGTTGCCAAGTGACAGGTTTACTGCATTCATTTTGTTTTCAAATTCTTTCTATTCTACAGCAGAATGACAGAAAATGTAAATGAATTGGTTCGTTATTTCTTTCTTATCTGTACTTTAACTATTTTATTTCTACAGAGTGTATGTTCATTTGTACACTTTCAACCGTATGGTGTGTCGGGTATTATGTACAGCAAACTGACGTCAACTGTGGAGATGTCACTTCGTCTACTGACATCCGAAACGTTTTGGTTTTACGCTTTTTTCACCGACAAATCTTCATATATCAACTCGTGAGTTCCTGCCTCAAGTATCAAGATGATGGTTCAAGAGCAGTACCTACTGAACAGAATGTATGTATAAATGTATTATACCTTGTGCCAACAAGAACCACGCTACCCCAACATGTGGAACTTTTGGTGTGTACAATTCTGCGAAACATTAGCATATTGTCTATTAAACGCTTAAACGGCAGCTGGTTGAATCATGGCGGCAATGTTTAATGGCTGCCAAACACTATTGTTTTGCTTTCATTGAGATCGTTTTCCATAATATATATATACACATTTTCTACAGTAGATCCGTCGAAGTTGTGTTTAAACAACATGTAATATCAGATACATTATTTAGTTAGTATAAACTATACTAAGCTTAAACATATTTTTATATTTTCAAAATGGCCGCCAAAGTATTATGTTTTTCTACAATATTGTCAATCCGGTCGTTGTTCACAGTAATTCAAACCATTATATATACGAGGGTCAGTCAATAAGTATCCGGCCTAGATACTTTCTAGTCACGACTGACTTCCTCTTTCTCGATATAATTTCCCGACAATTCAATACATTTCTGCCAGCGAGAGTTCAGCGCTGTAATTCCTTGCAAAAAACAACTGGACTGTTTTTCCTCGACCCACTGTCTAACTGCTGCCTGCAGGGATTCATCGGACCGGAAGTGACGTCCATGGATACTTTATTTCAAGTTTGGGAATAGGAAATAGTCGCTGGGGGCCAGGTCTGGTGAGTATGGTGGGTGCCAGTATGGTGGGTGTACAAATTCAATGCCTGCAAAAAATGGTCGTCCTGATACCTACTCATGACTGGGTCTTGTATGTCTTGAGTCTCGAAGACCCCTTCCCCACCCACTGACGACTTTGCTCTTTCGTCTCTGGATCATACTAGTGAACCCATGTCTCATCTGCTGTCACTAATCGCTCTAAAAAATGTCCTGTGCGGGAGTTATATTGATGCAACAGAGCCCTACTCGAGGCAACCCTAGCTGCCATTTGGTCGGCATCCAACGAGCGCGGTACCCATCGGTCTCATTTCCAAATGTTCATGCACAATTGAAAAAACAGTACCATGTGAAAGCCCTGCTTTCATAGCAATCTCATCAATATCCATTCGTCTGTCTGACGTAACGATCTATCTAATATTTGCAAAGTTTTTACTAGTGATTGTGTTCTTTGGCATACCAGGCCGTGACTCATCTTCTAGGTCCGTTCGACCCCGTTTACATTCGGTAACCCAACATTTGACCGGTGTGTACGAAGGATCAGAATCTCCATATACACTAACAAGCCGTACATGAATCTCCATGCCCGTTTTCCCTTTCTTTCAGATACAAATATCTAATCACAGCTCTGTACTTAATTCGACTTGAAACTTCACAGTCCCCACTTGCCATGTTTGACATTCAATACCTCAGATATGACTGATCAAAATTTGACAAGCACATGCCTACTGACTCATATATAGTCAATGTACAAACCATGAATCCCGTGCAAATTATTCGCATCAGTAAGTTATCGAGGTCTGTTATATAGACGTGTGCAATGCTGATAATGTTTTGCAATAAAGGTGTTGTAGAGTTTCAATCCGGTATGTATTTGTGTCTGATCTACAGCAAAACGATAGTCAGTGGTAACTGAATCGGTAAAAGGAATTACGTCTCTACTAGTGCTTTTGTTCTCCAGATACAGATAAGTTAAATTTAGCATACTATTTCCTCGATTTGCTGTTTAGGACATCCAAACCAGAGATGCAATTGTGATAATTATCCGACAAACGTCTGTTTATGACCAAGTTACGCGTCTGTCCATATAATAGTCAATGATGTATCTGACACTGTTTTTCTTTTGGCAAATGTTTTTTAAACATAATGGGGAATTCTTTATTTCCAAAACATATGCTATGTTGACTCTATGTAAATTGATAAAAAATGGCTTAATACTAAAAGATTTCCCCAAAACGTGCATTAACTAATAATGAAATCCATCGGAATATATATTTTACAGATTGATATATTGTTTCAATGTGAAAAGATTGTTTTTCTTTTTCTCTAAAGGTGATATAGTTCCTTTAACTATAGCGAAGTCAGGTCACATATTACATATTTTTTATTGTGTTCTCATGTAATGTAACAAACGCTTACAGACGTCTAAATGGCGCCAGTTATTTGCTGTTGACTATCCCATAATATATTAGCAGGCCTACATGTTGATAGCATATGTGCAGCACAACGAACGTTTGATTTTATGGACTGAATGGTCAGTGGTATTGTGATTTACAATAAAGTTACATGTTTCCCCCAATTACTGTTTTGTAGACCGTGCGCCAGAACTGGTCCAGGCTCTAGCCTATACAATGTACCCCCGCTTACAATCAGAGAGCGAGTATTTTTGACAATCGAGATCGGTTACATACCTACGGAGCCCAGCATGGGACGTATAATTATTTTTTATTAATTCGTTCTCACGAAATAACAAATCGTTCTCACGAAATAACAATTCGTTCCCTCAATTTAACAATCGTTCCCACGCTATACATGTAACAATTCGTACTCACGATATAACAATCCATTCCCTCGAATTCGTTCCCACGATATATGCCGTTTAAGCGTTTAATAGACAATATGCTAATGTTTCGCAGAATTGTAGTCACCAAAGGTTCCACATGGTGGGGTAGCGGGTTTCTTGTTGGAACAAGGTATACTACATGTATACATACATTCTGTCTGTAGGTACTGCTACTTGACCCATCATCTTGAAACTTGAGGCAGGCACTCACGAGCTGATATAATATGATTTGTCGGTGAAAAAAGCGTAAAACCAGAACGTTTCGGATGTCAGTAGACGAAGTGACATCTCCACAGATGACGTCAGTTTGCTGTACATAATACCCGCACACACCATACGGTTGAAAGTGTACAAATGAACATACACTCTGTAGAAACAAAATAGTTAAAGTACAGAATAAGAAAGAAATAACGAACCAATTCATTTACATTTTCTGTCATTCTGCTGTAGAATAGAAAGAATTTGAAAACAAAATGAATGCAGTAAACCAGTCACTTGGCAACGGACAAAAACCTTAAGTATCGAGCTCGAAACATTAAGGTTTAAGTATACAGCCACCCGCACGAACGATACTTTGCTATATCGTAATAATACTATTTGGGGCTACACAAGCGGGTTTTCAGCACAACCGTCGCGTACGTTCAGGGTGTTTGTAACACCTGGTGTTTATCATCCATATGCCATGAGAAATATCTTACGTTTTCTGTCACTCTGCTACGATATAGAACAATTACAAAAATGACATTCGAGTCTGCCAGTCGAGAAATATTGTGTAGGAAAAGTTGAAAACATACTGTGTTAAATTTTCCTTGAGATAAGCTTGAGTATCGAACTTAGAAGGTAGGATCAGCCTACAAATACCTTATTTTCAGGTATGCAGTTACCAAGCATATCTCGTGTATCGCAATATTAACATCATGTTATCTTACTCGGAGGTTGAAAAGCTTGAGTTCAACACTTGAAAGTCTATTACATTTTCAGTCACGCGGCTATAGTGTAGACATTTTTGGTAAAAACAAGTTAAATTTGCGCTCGGCCACCGCCAAAAGACTTGAGTATCGAACTCGGAACGTCGAGTCAGGCACAAACATACTTTATTTAACGTTTCAAGCAATCATAGTTCATGTATCGCAATATTAATATTTGGGGTTACAAAAACCGGGGGTTTACAAAAACCGGCGCGTACGTCAACGGTTTTTGTTACCCCCGGTTTTTGTTAACCCTATGCCGTGAAAAGTCTATTACATTTTCTATCACTCGGCCATAGTGTAGAAAAGGTTGAAAAAACGACTGAGTTAAATTTGCGCTCGGCCACCGCCCAAAGACTTGGGTATCGAACTCGGAACGTCGAGTCAGGCACAAACGTACTTTATTTAAGGTTTCAAGCAATCATAGTTCATGTATCGCAATATTAATATTTGGGGTTACAAAAACCGGGGGTTTACAAAAACCGGCGCGTACGTCAACGGTTTTTGTTACCCCCGGTTTTTGTTAACCCTATGCTGTGAAAAGTCTATTACATTTTCTGTCACTCGGCTATAGTGTAGAAAAGGTTGAAAAACGACTGAGTTAAATTTGTGCTCGGCCACCGCCCAACGGCTTGAGTATCGAACTCGGAACGTCGAGTCAGGCACAAACATACTTTATTTAAGGTTTGAAGCAATTGTGTTTCATGTATCGCAATATTAATATTTGGAGTTACAAAAATCGGGGGTTTACAGAAACCGGCGCGTACGTCAACGGTTTTTGTTACCCCCTGTTTTTGTTAACCCTATGCTGTGAAAAGTCTATTACATTTTCTGTCAATCGGCTATAGTGTAGAAAAGGTTGAAAAACGACTGAGTTAAATTTGTGCTCGGCCACCGCCCAACGGCTTGAGTATCGAACTCGGAACTTCGAGTCAAAACATACTTTATTTAAGGTTTGAAGCAATCATGTTTTATGTATCGCAATATTAATATTTGGGGTTACAAAAACCGGGGGTTTACAAAAACCGGCGCGTACGTCAACGGTTTTTGTTACCCCCGGTTTTTGTTAACCCTATGCCGTGAAAAGTCTATTACATATTCTGTCACTCGGCAATAGTGTAGAAAAGGTTGAAACAACGACTGAGTTAAATTTGTGCTCGGCCACCGCCCAACGGCTTGAGTATCGAACTCGGAACGTCGAGTCAGGCACAAACATACCTTATTTAAGGTTTGAAGCAATCATATTTCATGTATCGCAATATTAATATTTGGGGATACAAAAACCGGGGGTTTACAAAAACCGGCTCGTACGTCAACGGTTTTTGTTACCACCGGTTTTTGTTAACCCTATGCTGTGAAAAGTCTATTACATGTTCTGTCACTCGGCAATAATGTATAAACAATTGGAAAAAATGACAGAGTTAAATTTGCACTCTGCCACCGCCCAACGGCTTGAGTATCGAACTCGGAACTTCGGACCGAGCCCAAACATACCTTATTTAAAGTTTGAAGCAATCTTATTTCATGTATCGCAATATTAATATTTGGGGTTACAAAAACCGGGGGTTTACAAAAACCGGCGCGTACGTCAACGGTTTTTGTTACCCCCGGTTTTTGTTAACGGGGTTTACAAAAACCGGGGGTTTACAAAAACCGGCTCTACACACGTGGTATAAATGGGGTGATCAAAACGCGTACTGTCAGTCAGAGCTAGCAATACGACGCGATGATATCATTCGGAATGTTCGTGACAATTTTAGTCTAGGAGTCGATATTTTAGCTAATGTATACCAAAAGGCAGCCACTATTAGGAATTTGCGCCCAAAGAAGCGGCCGGCATCCGCATGCGCTGTATGCAGAGTTGTGGGATGGAGATTGGGAAACATTAAAAACGCGTAAACAATATCTATTACGTATCGGGATGACCTCCACATATACATAAACAGCCGAAAATAATGTAAGTCTTTTTGTAACACAAAACGTTTGTTATATGAATCTAACCAGCGCAAGATACTAGTCAATGCAAGAAACATTCCGTCACACTTTTTGCAGACAATCAAACGTAACACACATGCAGCAGTAACAACACACAACCTCTCGCCACACGACTGGTATACATACTTTAAGGACATTTTCTCACTAAATGACATACCGGAAACACCTGGGGCCGTTTCACTAAACTTCGTACGACTAAAATATTCGTAAGTGCAAAATTATGATTCCACATTAATATCTTTTTCTTGTAAACATTTAGTGGATTTACATTTATTGAGCATAGGCTGCGTACATTAGAGGATTTACATTTATGGAGCATATATATATGCTCAATAAATGTAAATACATCAACTTGAATTGGAATTTCCTCTATTCTCCGATTCAATGTCGGTAAAAGCCCATTAGCCTATTTCACCAACATTGCAAAGTATACTTTTCTAGCAAACTATATTTTGAGGGAGAAATATTCAATTTTAGGATAAATTTATTATTTTTTATTATACTGTATTTATTACATTATCACAGCCATTTTGGCTGTGATAATGTAATACATTCAGTATAATAAGTCTGAATACTTTTAATCATCAAATATATGCAGTCGTCAGTTCTGTATGAAATAATACATTTCGGAAAAATAAATGATTACTCCCTCAAAGTATACTTTGTTAGATAAGTATACTTTGCAATTGTGATGGAATCGGCTACGGAATAGGCTCAGACTTCTATAAACACACATGCAACGACATCGCTCCAATCCTCACTGACATAGTTCTTTTTGACCGCTTTGTCCGGTGTCCGGCGTCCGAGTTTTACGTTAAATTTTTAAATTGCTATATCTGTGTGACCGCTTGAGATATCAACTTGAAACTTCATGAACACATTGATCGATCACCATCCATATTTTCATTTTATACCAACCCATGGTGACCAGGATCCCAAGGTCAAGGTCAAATTACTTTAAACCGTTTGTTAATGGTTTACGTTAAAGTTAATTACTATTCAATTCAATTCAAATTAGCATCCAAATATTTATTGTGACTAATAAACAAAACATTGAGCTAAACCTTTCCAGAATTTATCTCTGTTACCACTGAGATTATGATGTGAAACTTCACATACACATTTATCACCATTTATTGTGATTAATAAGCATACTACACCAATACCCAGAGTCAAGGACTTTGAATTTCAATCCATCATCGGGGAGCATTGTTCGCATTTATCAACCATCTAGTTTCTAAAGCGTTCGATAGAATCAGACGTGACAAACTTTGCAAAAGTTTAATTCTCAAAGTTGTACACGGTCTATTTCTCAACATCTTTTCAATCTATGTTTGGGAGACTATCTGCATGCATCCGAACGCATATCGGAATTACGAGTTATTTCCCTTGCTCTATCGGTACGCGTCAAGGCTGTTTAAATAGCCCATTATTCTTGTCTCTGTTTATTTACGACCTTGCAACAATTCTGCGCGATCAGTGTGGATCCGGAATATTAGTAACAAATGACATCCCAGATATATTATGTCTAATGCTCGCAGATGACATCGCTAACTATGCGGAAACCGCTTTTAAGCTGAAACAGCAAATTGATACTGTCGATTTGTCTTAATGGGAAAACGGTATGCAGGTGATTATCGCCAAAACTAAAATTATTGTCTTCCGAAATTGAGGTCCGCTGCGTGGCTATGAAATATTGGTTTATCAAGGGCAGCCGATAGAAGTCGTATCATTTTATAGATATATGGCATTCTTTTCACACCAAAGCTGATGTGGACTCGCGCCAAAACTACACTAGCTTCGCAGGATCGCAAAGCGATTATGTCGATTTACTCGTATCCACGGAAATTTGGCTTCTTTGATTCTGACGAGATTTTTAAATTATTCGATATGATGGTAAAGCCTATCCTCTGTTATGGGTATGACGTTTGAGGGTACGAGTACTGTCAACACATTGAAACTGTGCACGCAAATTTCTGTAAAACATGTCTAGGTGTATCCCGTCACATCAGTAACAGTATGGCATTGGGTGAATGTGGAAGGCTCCCACTTTGCTCAGCGTACTGTGTTGAAGCAGCACGATGATATGGGACGGACAAACTGGGCCATCCATGTTAGAGCTGCTACATCGTTATGGCTTTGGATATGCACGGGTAGCCCAAGACATTGGCGATATTGATACATTTATTTCATTATAGCTCCACCACCACCAAACATTTTTTCTATATAAACTAATCAATAACCACACATTTTGCTATTCTCTGCTACTTTCATTTTTCGTATGGATGTCGTGGGACCTATTATCCCATAACCTGTACCCATTCTGCTCTGGATATTCACTAATTAAAATATAGGTTTAATTATTGTTAAGAAAGATAAATGCAATCTCCTGTGACCACCCTGGTGGTGGCGCATAAACTCAACGGCTGGAATTGAAACCGCCTCACATGACACACATGCTTGGAATTACAAAATAATCCCAAAGCATCTGCTTGAAACTGATGTAAATGATACATTAACATGCCTGTGGAGTAGATTAGTGCACCAATTTACTGGTTTCTGCAAGCAAAGTGTGTCTATGACATAAAAATTCTGGCTTATTATTTTTAACGTACTACTTTTGACTACACCGCGCATGAATATCGGATGATTTAGCGTGGTTAAACCTTACATCAGCAACGATTAGCTGATTGCCCTTGGCAAGATTGGAGTCGTGATATTGATTCCTCCGGAAGGTGTTATCTGTATCAAAACTTCAAAACCTTGCCTAATGTTGAACTCTATGTCACATGCGAATTGCCGTATTACCTTAGGAAAGCAATATCAAACTTTAGACTTTCCAACCATAACCTTTGTAGTGAAGTCGGCAGACATTTTTTTTAAGTGAGCCGTTGTCTGGTGGATATGGGATCGAATTTAAATTGATGGGATGTAAATTTTTTCATAGTTTGTCAGGCAATGGCTGACATCATATACATGCATTGGCGCTGCTATATTATATGGGCCGCGCTCTGGGAAAACCAGCCTTAATAACAACATTTTCGATTTTCACTGTTTTACATTTGCTGATGCGGACAGTTTCAAAAACAATATTCTGAAAAGGAAATGCAATTATATTTCATAGTTTTTGTTTTATCTCACTTTCTGTAGCACCATGTGAATCACGCATGAAAATAAAACGTAACGTCATCGAGAAAATGACGTTATTGAAACGGCGACGTTTGTACAATGCAACTCAACAGCCTACAGTACTTTGCTGATAATAGGCGCGTAGCTGCTATTAGGCCAAAATGCCCGAGACTGCACATCGCTTTGACAAACAAAAATCGAGATATTTAATAGGCCTACCTAGATCTACCCGTCTTAGGCATATGTTCTTTCAAATGCAGCAGAATGTAGGGAATTGTATCCTCATAAAAAATACGGGGGTGGGGTGGGGGGGGGGTGGCATGTATACTATCACACATTGAACAGAATAAAACTATGATATGCACATATAGTGAACAAAACAAACGCGTATGTGCCGTGAAACACGGTGCCGTGAAACATTTTTGATATCCTGTCAATACTACCTTATCATGCGTGCGTATGAATATGTGCGGTGATTGGGTTTTTTTGTTTTGCATTTTAAAGCCATGTGTATGTGTTGACGGGATAAATATAATAGTAGGTTAGTGCCGTGAATGGGAAAAATATCTGGCGCGGCACGGAAACGGGATGTGCTCGGCAGAGCCTCGCCCATCCCGTTTCCTAAGCCTTGCCAGATAGTTTTTCCCATTCACGGCACTAACCTACTATTCTCTATTTATTCAACCAAAACCAAAACTACTGGGGTAATATTTATAATGACTGTCCACGATTGCAAAGCACTGGAATGTGTTCCAGCGTTCTCACGTCCTTGATTTTCTGTCGAATCCCTCCAAACTACCCACTCTGGAAAAGGTTTGTTTAATTTGGATGCGTTTCGATGTAATGTATTAAATAATCATTCGTTTTAGATCATCTGCATACATTGTATTTGTGGTGAATTGTTCGCACTGTGTAGACATTCCCTCATTAAGAATATAAGGATTCAAGGGAACTTAGTCCGTATATCGTTTGAAATAGTCATGGAGAAATGACGTCAGTAACGTCACAATGACGTGTTTCCTTCGACCAATCAAATCACGTTCTCAGACACACCCTCTGAATATTTTCAGCTTGATTCGCTTTGTTGTCATGACAAATCATATGTGAAATGTAAGAAAATGTTTATTTAACCAGGTGAACTGATTATCTTGAAATAATGCCCTCGTGATTGCGTCCTACCGCTACTAAACCGCTACGCTCACTCGTTTGTTTCGCGGAAGGACACAATCACTCGTGCATTATTTCACGATAATCAGTTCAACGGTATTTTATTCGTAAATGGCCATATTCAATTCAGTTCGTGTTTCATAATGTTCTGGTCTTCAGGCAACATTCACATCGGGTACATTAACCATAGCGTAATTAATGTACATTGAACATACCACAATTAATACGCACAGGGCTTTGCATAATAATAATTGAAAATAAATGTACCTAAGCCGTGTGAAATATGAAATTGACAGAACATATCCAATTTTAAAAACGTAGTGTTGCGTTCTATAGCATTTTCTGCAATCGCTGATTACTACTTTAATTTTATGTAAATTAATTAATCTAGTGTATGAAGAAAAGCGTTTTCTAAATGTGGTATAGTATTGTCATTTCATATAAAAAATACTTTGAACACCAAGTGTCCTTACCGGTACGTACATGGGGGAAATGCATACCCACATTATTGTACCTGTTTAGCATTTTCTAATAAGTGTGTTTGCATACACTGCAAGTAGGTCATTTGCAGCGCGTGAGGACAAACACAATGAATACCTGACACCAATAGCCGATTTTACAACAATTGCGAAATGTACTTATCTAGCAAAGTGTACTTTGAGGGAGTAATCATTTATTTTTCCCGAAATGTATTATTTCATATAGAACTAACGACTGCATATATTTGATGATTAAAAGTATCAGAATTATTATACTGAATTTATTACATTATCACAGCCAAAATGGCTGTGATAATGTAATAAATTCAGTATAATAAAAATTAATACATGTCCAGTGGAACCTCTCTAAACCGGACACCATGAAAACACACGTGATCGTATGCTTGATGTGTTTCGTGGTCATTTAACTCAGGTGGTGATATCTGTTCGTGATCGCATATCACACAACTATGGCTATGAATGAATAAATGCCTGATTTACAGTGAAACCTCTCTAAGCCGGACACCTTGGGGACCTCACATGTGTCCGGTATAGAGAGGTTCCACTGTATCTTTAAATTAAAAAGTTCTCCCTGAAAGTGTACTTAACAAGATAAGTATACTGTGCAATTTTGATGAAATAGGCAACAGGTAACAATGATAACCACATTATCAGTGAAAACAACTGTATGTTCATGCCAACCTCGTGTTCGACGACGATTGTGGCTTACATATTTATAATAAACGATACTATGATGGTGGGATAAAAATAATAAACCAACACTGTCGGCTGAAGATGATATATTATCACAGCACATGGTCTATGGGCACTAACGTCTGCGTTAAAGGTACATGCCCACTCAGTAGGCACAAAATGTTCTTTATATCAGATACATCATCTGAGACATTTTCAGTCAAAGTAAACATTCATTCAACATTACTCCGCGTCTTGATTGACATTATTATGCATTTTATATCAGATGTAACTTTCCACACTGATATCATGGGCGATAACCGTGTTTCCTTAAAATTTTAACGGACATTACTATTTATACTCTGTATTTATTTTTTTATGTGTAATGGTCATACCATATATTATGTCGAAAATATTATCTTTTCAGGTGACGAATTTAATTAGTATAAATAATTAATAAATACCATGCCTTATTTGCATATGAAAATAGCCTGATACCAACGCGCGTCACTATCAGTAAAATAAATATTACTAAATGATTATATTTGTATAGCGGCCACTCGTAATATTTATAACTGGTGGAATAGTGACACAATTATACAACTATTTAATTCCTATAAAGAACAGTTTGTGCCTACTGAGTGGGTATGTACCTTTAATCCTAAAAATATTTTTTTTATTAAAAACATATTTGAATAATGTGCTTGAATTGAAACAGCTCAGACTCACACAATCAAATTGCTTGATTGCGAGTTGGCATTGGCAATACGAGGTGCAGTCATAATGGTTTAAGACTTTGCTTATATCTGAAGAACCGTTTGGTCAAATCGGTTGTGAAATATCTCATTAGAAATCATGGGGGCCATTTCAGTAAACTTCGTACGACTAAAATGTTCGTAAGTGCAAAATTATGATAGTCTTTAAATTTCACATTAACAATGTTTTCTTGTAAACAATGGATTGATTTACATTTATTGAGCATAGGCTGCATATACAGCCTATGCTCAATAAATGTAAATCCATCAATTGAAATTTACAGACGATCATAAATTTGCACTTACGAACATCTTAGTAGTTCGAAGTTTAGTGAAACGGGCCCCTGGTTCATTTATGCAGACACTAACATATCGGTTCCACGAAGTAAGTCACAAGATTTCATAAAGTGTTCGCATGCATCTACGTCAGCATGGAGCAGTTTGACGTCGTCTGACGTCGTCTGACGTTACGTATTGATTTAATAGCTTTGTTTCTTTGACTTTCGAAGCACTATCCTCAAGCGGTGTCCTCAAGCCAAAAAAACGTTTCATCGCACATGCGCCGTTTATTTAAGTAGAGTTTATTGTAATGTAACTTGTTTCATTGTATGTAGTAAGTAAGTAAGTAATTTGTTTATTATAGTGACATGTGTAAAAAAACAAGAATAAATATAACGTTGATAATCATACTAATTACACCCGGCCCATTGGACCTATATGTCACCTTGTTGCAACATAAATGTTTCACTTGATTTAAATAATGTCTGGGGTTTGCAGTTTCTGGTTGCATGCATTTGCCGGACAATGACCGAACCAACGCTCAGCCCCTGGCCCACGGTCACAACAGCTTACGGAGCATTTTACTCATCAATACTGACAGCATTGATGTCCTAATGCGACTGTAGTCTGGATAAATGCGTGAGCAGGTGGATTAGCAGGCTCAGGATTTCCAGCAAATACATGCGACCAAATTATAATATAATTTGGCTTGTCGATGACCAGTGTAGTTTTTAATCGATATGCGTGTATACGCAGTTCGATTCGAAGCTAAATTGGTTCAATCATGCCGTGCTACTAATCAGCATAATCTGGATTTACTCACAAAGGAAAGAAATAGGTATTGTGGAATAATAACTGTATGTAACTATTTCTATCCAATGGTCTAACTAATTTCGATGGAGTGCCACGTACATAATTGCTGTACTTAGCGCATGTTTGGTTACCTGTTGTTTTCGTGTACTATACTGTCATTCAACACTTGATGCTAACCGTCATTAATTAAAGACCTGTACAAATTCCAGCAAACAGGTATAATATACCGGTGACAATATGTTTCCATGGTATCAGAATGCACAAATCTGACTTGAAGTCACTAGGCAGCCAAACAGTTCAATAACCGCCGAACGTTGTTCCGTCCATTGACGCGACGTCACAATTTTCCGTGTTGCATAATACGTTTGTTTTCGAACGGACAAAGTCGAAACTGGACCAGTGCATAGTGATGGAAAAAGTAATACAGATAGAGTCCTGCACCATACAATCCGCATAACAATGAACCTCGAAACACATGTATTTCATGACATGTATTTATAAACTGCTCCGTAGTGACCCGTAGTGACGCTATTTCGTTGCTATAGTTACGCATTACGAATTGTCGCAAAGTATGTTCTTATTTTCAAATCAATTCAATTTGACCAGATGTAAATGTCGTATGAAGATGACCCCTGTGGCAGGTATATATCAAGAAAGTCCGAGATCTTTATGACTGTGCCTCGTAGATGTTCTGGGATATATTGACGCTGGCCCGTATTGTTTCATTATGATTCTATGTGGAAGCATCGCACCATTCCTTGACAGCGGCGAGGCAAGCACCCATTTCATGCGCGTTAACTTGACACATGCTCCGCATCCAAGTGCAGAATTGGATTTCATCCCTCTTAAAGAAAAGGAACTGTCCTACCACCTGGCAGGCCTGAAACAATCATGGGATAAGGATAAGCGAATGTGCATTCTGTATAAAGGGCCTAGAAATATGTGCACATTACACCCATCGTACAAACTACTAGTTGGTGAGCCAGACCCATGAAAACAGGGTTATCAGTACCGCCTGGGTGGGAGGGGGGGGGGGGGGGGTGCGATTTTGTCACTATATTTTATTGAAAGGTAATGCATCTCTAGATATTTCCACATGATAGCAATTTGTAAGTATTTGTTTAAAGATGTTATACCCCTGGAAGTGGACCTCCCTAACAGCAACAGTTTATGCTGAAAAATGTGCAGGTTTGATACCATTCAATGAAAACTCGCATTTACATCGAGAAAGCACTGAAAACGTGACAGCCGGTAACTATAATTTAACCCTTTGAACCAGAAAGCCCGCTATAGCGGTTTATGCAAACAGTGCAGATCCAGATGAGCCGGCTCGTAACGAACCGTCTCATCAGGATCTGCACTTTTTGCAAGTAATTTTCATATTTCTTCGAACAAAAACACCCCCTTTTCATAAATGGACGAATCTGAAAATCATTTTGTGACCATTGGATTGGTCGGAACATTAGCATATCACAGTCCATTCCAGTTCCTTAGGGTTGAAAGGGTTAAATGCAATCGAAATTGACCATTTTCATCCAAAATGGCTGCCAAAATCGAAGATGGTTGCCAAAACCCAAGTACATTACCCCATGGCTGAACTATGTTCTAAGAGTAAAATATACGATTATAGCATGTTCATAAATACGTAACAATTGGGAATGTATGTAAAACAATCCAATATGGCCGCCAAATATCATAGGTGCCCATCTGGACAATTTCTGTGTGTTTTAAAAAGTCTGTAGCATCAAAGTAAATTCGCATTTACACATTGTAAAACGATATGAAAATATGATAATCAATAGTTGCACTGTATAGAACATCGGAACTTGTAGTTTCGTCAAAAACTGCTACCAAAATATAAGATGGCCACCAAAAGTATAACAAGTTAGCCCACAAACCTAACCCACCGCTAACGCAATCAAATAATAGTTACCCGCGCAATAAATGGTAGTGTACTTCATCACCTTCTTCCATTACCTGGACGGACAGTGACACATATTGTGATAGACTAAATTGCATATATAAAACCAAGATGGCTGCCAAATAGCAACACTTCTACACTTTACTCCATGCTTGTCCTACGGCATTATATTTCAAGTAATTAACGGCAATCACAAATTGATGAACTAGGCAAAATAAATTAATTTGATAGCTTTATCAAAACCAGCTTGCATATGTATATGTAATGAGGATACTTACATAAAATCAAGATGGCTGCTGAAATTAGTATTCCACCATGTATTAGTGTTTTGTCTACGATTTTGAGGTTGTGTGTTAAATTGGTCTCTTCTGAAATAAATGGTGTGTTATCCTATGGAGGAAAACATGTCTGAATGTTAGTTCGTCAAAGCTAAATAAGTATGTGTATTTGACGCGCGACGCGCTGGTAAATAAATAAATAAGTGTGTATGCAATTTCCAAAACCATTTATATGTACATGCTTACTCTTTACTATGTTGTCAGTGATGTTGTTATACATGTGTGTTTGATTAATATGCGATGCTATTAATATGAGTTTAATTTATCATCTGTTTGCATCCAAATGTATAATTTATTATTGTAATTTCAAGGACATGGTATACACGTCATATTGCTGTTCTTAGACTAGTAGTTTAATGAATCTCATGCTACTAATTTCAGAACGACAGCTACGTTTAATGTTCAACATACTCTTCGCTGCAATGTCAATATTTGTTCCTGTGGATTATATAAAAAATAAATAGTGTACCTAAAGACGAGCATGAAGCTGTAAGCACACGTCTTTCAATGGACATAAAAGTACACTCTAAGACCTAGCAATGTATGACTCACAACGAAATAAACATATACTATTTATTCACTTAGCTATTACGTTAAGTGAGTGCTTGTTTATTACAGTGTCAACCGTATTGAAAGGGTCATCCAGTTGTGACTCATGAGAAACTCTTTTAATATCATAATTTTCCAAATTCTTATATGTTTATAGATACCACTAATATTTGAGCCAGGGCATGGGAAAAATATAATGTGGCATACACATGACCTTTTGAAGTTTCATTTGATAGTATTCAAGTATATACCATTGATAAACACGTCAGATTGTTTCGGACGTCGTATAAATTTGCATGTCCTACGTTTTCTTATCTTGTACATTTATTATTCCAAATCAAACAAATCTCGTGATTCTGAACATGTATATTGTCAAAAACCACAGTGTTTGATCTTTGTACGTGGCTGCCATAAGTCTAGGTGTGTGTCGTCTGCGTTGGATCCACGCCATGTAACTTTATCGCGCGTTTGCTCCATGACAAGGCATTTACCACGTCAATGTTGGAAATGTTATGGACATGCCCATTTATTCAGATTAGTTCGTATTTATATTCTATCAGATAATAGGTTCTACGTGCTCACCGAGCATACATACATATACAAATCCAAAACATCCTGGAATCCTTGCGACTAGTATTTAATACATAAACCAGTAAATGGCATATGTAGCTAACGGGGATAATAGATTTACAAACACACTCTACTATTGTTTTGAATATCTACTAAAGATAAAAGATTCATACTTTTCAAATATAAATATTATCTGTTTCATAACATAACGACATATCGTCGACTAAATGCCAAAAAGTCGTATCCGTATTTTTCACAATTTTCAGGAGAACAAAAAAAGTGAATATTTTTTTGTTTACATATTACTTCTATGGTCATAGTTTTTGTCATTTGAATATATTATCATTATCAAATAGTAATAAGTGCTTATAGTTGGTGTGGGATATGTGTGGGATATGCAAATACAGTTACGAGCTTTTGATACTGCGATGACAAAGAAAATTTCGCTTACAACATTTTGACATAAATTTGGAGAGCCTAATAATTAACATAAATTCGTCATTATTATGATACCTGCCTGTTCATACATGTACATACAGTTTATAAATGCACATGTATTGCGCATTAGTAATTTCAACAAACATTGTAGATCAGTCTGCTCATAACGAGCTGTCTAATCTGTATTCTGGGAATATGTCTATGATTTAAAAAAACATGAAACTAGCGTTATTGTGAAAGACACGTTCCAAAATATTTACTACTCATTTAGTGAGCAATTATAATGTAACATGTATTTGCCACTGTACGTGCATCTCACGTTATAGAAAATGAAGAAATAACCAATTGTAACCAATTGCTTACGGAATACCAACTCAGCAGGGTTAAAACTGTTATGAAAAATAGTGTTTGGTGAAATTACAAATGAGCGTGTGAAATATCAAAATAGTACATAAAGAAAAAAACACCAATAATGAGCGATTTATCTAGCGTCTAATATTTAGGACGGACACAGACGGATCGCCCGATTCCAGTATACCCACGCAACTTGTTGTGGGCCTATCACCAACGGAACATTAACATAGAGTAATCGATACTAACATTGAAAACATATTTCAAACTACGATACATGTCAAACTCTGCATGACACTTTTGAATAGATCATAGTTATTAGTTTAACATTCCTGTGTGGAGCAGGGAACCATAGAATGTGTGGTAGTCCGCATAAATGACGTGCTTCAGTTGTTGCAGAAGATTATATTTCGTCTGCTTTATGGCCAATGACCCTGCATGTAGAAGGCCTGGTTCCATGACGCATTCGCCGCGTTGTACATCCGGTAATTGATTCATTGCCTTCTATGTAAGGCCAGAGTAGTCATCATCGAATTTCAGTTTGTACTTTATTTCACCGTTTGGGCTGTAGTTGAGTACTTTAATGTCGGTGACCACATGGTCACCGACTTTTATTCCCGGAAGAATTGAATAGTAATATTTTAACTATGAGTACTTTTGTAAGAAGTTGTACTTGACATAGTCAACACTATACGGCTGACTGATACGAGCATTTTCTATTACATCCACATAATTTTGCGGTAGTATATTGGTTTCCGTTTTAATTTTCGCTCGATCACACTATGAACACTGTCGACCACCATTTGAGTGTGGCCTCTTTCAAGATATTTATGAGTGATCATAATGTTATGCTTTCTCGCCAAGTGGCAGAGCGTGTTGGACATTGTACTATTTCTATTTTTGTATGTGCATCCATCAGAGTAGAAAATAAACCGTGTCACATCGTTTTCTTCGCTCAAAATGCCTTCAATGTAGGATACACACGAGACAAACGAATCATCTGTCAGGTCACCTTGGGACTCATTCCAAAAATAACATTTCACATGCTTTGTTTTCAGATCAAAAATGGTAAAGTTGTGACATGACAACTTGGTCTTGTAATATAGTGCACTTGCATTCAACCACGGACACCAGAGTACGGACTGTATGTCTAAGGCTAACACCTTAATAGAGCTGTATGCCATTGCAGAATCTTCGTCCTTGGCAGAATCTTTCTTAGCGATGTGGGAATTATATTCTTCCGCTGACATATTTCTCGATTGAAACGCACAGCAAGTAACACACTGATCTTGTTTTACGTTTGTAGATACTTAAATTCATGTCATCGAAAACATTGTACACTTTGGACAACAAGAATACATACAAAGTGGGTATTTTGTTTTAAAACACAGTTATTTTGCTTGTGCATGTAATTTTATGTAAATGTCAAATCATCGTATAATTTGCTGCGATTATTAGTCAATGTCAAAAGGTCGTAACTACATGTCAAATTAAACGATAGACTGTCATACAGAGAAACGTTTTCTTTTGTGAAAAAAAAAAAAAAAAAAAAAAATAAAATTTTCATGCATTAACATATCGATAATACATGTATAACAATAATCATTGCAATTCTTATCTGACGATCTACTAAAACAGAGTTTGATCATGTCTGCAATTAAATTAAAATGTCAAAAGGTCATTACTGCATCAGGATGGTAAAATCTAGAAAATCTACTCAAATTAGTTATGAACAGCTGGACATGCATCACAATGAATATTTGGTACACTATTATCGTATCTACGGTACATTTAGATATGTGACAGCAAAAAGAAACTTACAAAACTGTAATTTAGCACCTTTTCCACACATCAAACTAACTCCAGACACGGTAAATATGGCCATTTGACATTTGGTTTATGGAACCAATTACAGTACGCCCTTTTGTCACGTGACAGTTAACCACTTTCTGATTGGCCCATAAATACGGATATTTTAACACAAGTAGAGTATTAAAATTCTAACTCTGCAACTGCCAAAAAGTGATTTTGCGGCAAATTGAAGTTACGACCTTTTGACATTTCGTTGACGATATGAGATGCAACAATACCCCTGTCTATTGGTTACGCGTAGCTACACAAAATTTACACCAGTCACACATATGAAACATTGCAACTGACAAGCGTTGCAATAATTGTCTAGTGTCATACCGCTAAAGCACTGAGTTACCCAGATTAGCATTACAATATGTACTTTCCAATGTAGCGTGGACGATAATATTTGCCATTTTACACCACCTGCTACACAATGTTTTTTTTCAATCATATTTCCTTCAAACTAAATTTAACTTATATTTAACTGATATGCCAGACATATAGTCGACGATAATTTCCACCTATTGATTACGGTGACAGTCATTGAAGTGTATTCTATAAACCGAGCGGGGATGTTCACCTGATTTTCGAATTGGCAATCATTTACTATCAGGACATTACTTCTGTTGGCTCCAGCTAGTGTTGAGGGCAGATGCTGTCAAATGCAGTTATGAGTAGTATTTTACAATGTATCTCGTGTTCTAACCACTACTGGTATTACTTTGAAGTACAATGTTGCTATGACGTCCTTGTAATTGTAATTATATGGCATGTATAAAAAGATGTTGTTCGGCCGAGCTCGCAACAGCGTCCACAATGCTACACAATTTGATCGTATTGTCCATTATTTTCTAGCATTTGCTTTGTTTCATTGTACATATGGGTGACCTGTTACATGATTGTCGCACATTACACTATAGTGCTGTGGTTTGTCACTGTCAGGGTGTTGCCTTATTGGCCGTTTTATTTCGTTGCTGTATATTTCTCTATGTTACTGTCTGTATGTCATAATAAGAAGTTAAGGAGACCGTGCGGGTGTTGTGACGCCATGCTAACCGGGTTTAACTGTATTTTCGAACTATACTCAACAAAACTAGAAACGTCCCTGTTTTATAGCCGGTGTAGCTCTGTCTATGTATGTACCACATGTTCAAAGTACATGCATTTTAAACCGTGGCGATGTTCAGAATACGATCGTGTAGAGTTTAGCCGATACACACGGTTTACATAGCGGCCAGTGACCGGAACGTTGATTTCCACTTTTTGCACGTGCACGCTATACTTGTCATCGATAAGGTGATTCAGTTCATGTCGTACCATTCATGCGATAGGGGCTATTCGGAAAATTAAAAAACTTTTTAATTTTTCACTGTTTTCGATATGCCACGGCTTTCCGAAAACGAGCGAAATCAGGCAATTGGGATGCTTGCTGGTGGGATGGCCGCCAGGGCGGTCGCGCCTCGGTTTGGTTGCTGTCGGAAGACGATTGATCGTCTTGCAGCCCGGTACCAGCAGACTGGGGCTGTTCACGACCGGCAGCGACCTGGTAGGCCTCGTGTAACGACGCTAGAGCCGATCGTTATATTACGTTGACGCACTTACGTCAACGTCGATTGGCAGCCACAGTCACTGCTAGGCGATACGGTGTCTCAGGGCAGACCATTCGCAACCGGTTACGTCGTAACGCCCAACCAATCCGGGCACGCCGCCCGTACACTGGTCAGATAATGACCCAACGTCACCGTGCTGCCAGACTGTTATGGGCGCGACGTCATCTGAACTGGAGAAGGGCTGACTGGAACCGAGTTTTGTTCACCGATGAATCTCGGTTCACAGTTAGTCATGCTGACGGAAGATTACGGGTATACAGGCGTAAAAATGAAAGATTCACCGATTGTTGCATTGTTGAGAAGAACAGGTTTGGGGAGGGAGCGTAATAGTCTGGGGTGGGATCATGGGAAACCGGAAGACAGATTTGGTTGTTGTACAGGCAACATCAATGCACAACGTTATGTTGCAGATGTGCTAAATGCACATGCCTTACCTTTATTTATCCGTCAGCATGGTCCTGGTGTGACATTGATGCACGACAATGCCCGCCCTCACGTAGCCAGGGTCACCACTCAATACTTACAGCAAAACAACGTCGACGTCATGCCATGGCCCGCGGTCTCCCCGGATCTCAATCCCATTGAGCACATATGGGATGAGCTGGGCCGCAAAGCACGAGCTAACCATCAGATTGACAATGTTCGCGATCTTACACGGGCGTTACAACGGGAATGGAGGAATTTGCCCAACGCACTGGTATTGCGTTACGTCACGTCGATGCGACGTAGGATCATTGCATGCATTCATGTAAATGGTGGCCACACTCGGTACTAACGAGATTTACTGAATTTGCCACATTACTTATTGAAATTCCATCTCTAAACATTAAGTAACACATTTCTGAGTTTTTGTGATTTTTTAGTTTGACCCCTACCGCCCTTGGCCGGTTATCTCTCGAATATTTAACAAGATATCCAAATGCAATTTATTGGCTTTGATACAGAAATGAATGAACTTGTTTTTCCATTTTGATTTTTAAAAGTAACCCTTTTGGTTTTTGATGAATCTTTCCTTAAACATGGAGGGACGTTTCTAGTTTTGCTCAGTATATATTGATCACTGACGATTAGGCAGGGTACGGTTTTGTACCTCCTTGGTTGGAAAGTACGTGAGTGTTTTTTATATTTTTATTTTATTTTATTGTCACTTCTGTTTTCTGATATATTTAATTTGTGAGTGATTTATGAATTAATTCATTTCTTGCCGGGTATCAAATAGCGTTTATAATACGTAAGTAATAAGTATGAAACATACGCAGTAGATATCCGTGTTTATATATAATATGTGTGGTTTATATAAATGAATGGCGCAACACATTCCGCGGTTGTGTGAAACCTAGTGCTATATGAAGTATGTAGCAGTTGTGCCTATAAATGACGGACCCACATATGAAGCAACAATACGTATATGGATGTTCAATACATATATATGAATATTATAATCGACTGGTGATCATGAATAGTAATTAAACAGTATAGTTATTGCAGCATTACAAAGAGATTCACATGCAGCTTATAATGAACATGTAACAGTACAATGATTTGTGATATCGAAAACTGGGCATTGGCATGCGATACACGTATATCGTTAACATTATGTTTGTGAAATGCGCTCAATGAAAATAGAAAATGGTCCGATGGAGTAGCTTAGCTTTATACTTAATTATATATACTTCGCTAACACTTAAGTGCGTATGACGCTATGTCTGTAATATGTCTATATTAGTGGGACATAACCACGTTTACTGTTTGATTTAATGAAGGTAATATACTGGATGTCATATCGCCCAACTTATAGGTTAAAGCTCAGAAATATTAATATGAAGAGCATGTAATTGTATAATTTGAAATATTTCACCATCCCAATAGCTTTGGAAATTCATATATACCAAAACCAAAGTAACAAAGTGGCTGTGTATGTTGCATACAAAGGTCATACTTACTCAGGTATAATATATAGCAATTTGTCACAACAGAACATTAAGCATTACGGTAACCGTCTTATCCAATATTGAATAGCCAATACTAACAAATTGTTGCCGTACAATGTGAACTTATGGCTGCCATCTTAGACTTTGGTAAACTAGGCATTTATCCAAGTATGTGGTACATTTGTTTTACTGTGCCAAATTTAATGTAATACTGTTTAATTTTGTTAAATGATTAATGCCATCAAATAGATAACATGATGTAAATTGATGAGAAATCGTGATATGTGGCGGCCATCTTGGATTTTGGTAAGCAAAACAGTTAGACAAGCATGTTTTGCTAGTGTCATGGCCATTTATTGTGTACGTATGCTCGTACGTAAGTATGTTTTGAAATGTTAAATGATGTAATATAAGTGACACGATGGCAAATGAACGAGGATTGTGATTGTTGGCGGCCAGTTTGGAGTTATATACATACTTTCTCAAGTAATACATATTTAATGAAGTAGCATAAGCTTGTGTTTCACTTATAAAATATAATCCAATACGAATAAACCAAGAACTGGTCATATAAAATAGCTTTATACATATATGGTTTAGTGTGATGGGGTAAGGTAGTGGTGTATTGGTGGCCATCTTGGATTTTTTAATGAAAATGTTCTAGTTCGATTGTGTTTAAATCACAAATACCAGTTGCAATATTTACAGTACGCTTTATAGCGTGTACACACGATTCTGCGGCAGTTGTAAGTAAACGTTTGCAAAACAGCCATTCAAGGAATTATAGTGGCAATTTGCCCCCACACCCACCCACAAGTGGTAATGGTGACCCCTGCTGGCTCACCCACTATACTGTCTGTTCCACGTTTAGCTGCCGAAGAACATTTGGAAATTAAATACACTAAATCTAAATAATATTTAAATGTAAGCAATTTTTGTATTTTTTCAATATCGCACGCTGCAGAACTCATGCATATATCCGCATACAAATCAAATAACTTATACTTATTAGTTTATCTAGCATATAATTTGCCTTTCACAAACACAACAATAGGAGAAACTGACCGATGGCTCCTACATACTACGATGGCCGAGATTGCAACTCATGTACCTATATATATATATATAATTACTAATAATAGCAGTACATATACATGAGGCACTATCGTTATTCCATCACCCTTATGAAGCAAATGCTGAATGAAACCAATGATACAATTCTATTGAGTATGTCTTTAATAGTTAATCACATTTTCAGCTCAAAGTTTCATCTTCTGAATTTTAATTTGGGACAAGACCTTCAAGCAATACATATCGTTAACAGGCTACATGAGTATGCTATTTGATCAGGAGCTACAATCACAGCCACATGTTGGTATGATCATTTGGCCATAAAGGGGCAAACGACTGCATATATATTACCTCTGTTATGCCGTTTTTCTCCAGTTCGGCTCTGTGAGCGGGACCAATGCCGGGTAATTCTCGCACGCCCTTCCTCCCGAATGGCCCAATCACAAATTTTTTGTGCACCTGACTCTCACGATAAGCCATGTTAACTGCAATTAATAAAGGAACTTTGTCACAAATGTGTCTATGAATGGAAAGATTGGGTTAGTGGGATTCATAGCTAGTGTATATCCTGATCCGATGCATGTAGCACAATCATGTAGCCTGATAATGATCAATATCAAGGTGTATGATCACGTGGTTACCACAACAACAACAAGTACTGAAACTTCCAGAAGCCCTCCGATTAAAAGTACGTATTATTTTATTGTGTCCTTATTATGTAACATATTTTGATGAAATAGTGCGCATCAAACGCGTCTGGTTAAGCTGCATGTTGTGGTCTCGGTACTTTGGCCCAAACTTCTGTCGTTTTCGCGAAGAATCGATTTCTGTTTCTACTGACACGGAAATTGATTCTTCGCAAGAACGACATAAGTAAGTGCCGAACTCCAGGGACCACCATATGCAGCTCAAGAAGCCGCGTTTGCTGCGCCATATTTCATCAAAATCCGTTGCCTATTAAGGAAAATGTAAACTAATACTTACTTAGTGGGCACGCTTTCAACATTGTCTGCCATTGTTGATGTTGTTGTAACCATGTGATCATGCACCTTGAATATTCATTGTGCAGATCCTGATCAGACTCTCAGATGTATGAGGTGCTTTGCCTCATCAAGATGCATGATCACGTGGTTACCACACAACAACACTGTCTGAAAGCGTTGAAAGCGCGCTCACTCCGCAGTAAATATTATTTGATATTATCCTTAATATGTCTTCATGACCTGTATTTGGTGATCCCGGTACTTCGGCACATACTTATGTCGTGTTTGCAAAAACGACAAATGTTTAGGCTAAAGTACCGAGACCACCAAATGCAGCTTATTAACAACGCGTTTGATGCCCCATATTTCGTTAAAATCCGTTACATAATAAGGACAATACAACAGAATACGTACCTTGAATCGTATGCACTGCTGGAAGTTTCAGTAATTGGTGTTGGTGTTGTTACCACGTGATCATGCACATTGTTCATGCACAATAAATGGCATAATATATACCAATCAAAAGCGCCATTTTATTTGATCACATTCACAAAATTATACGATATACTAAAATACATATACATGATATAAAACTCTTATTTTATTAATTGAATTAATTATTAAGTTTCTAAATAAAATGAACATTTACTGTAATTCCCTACCTCGCGTTGTGCGCGGCTGTAAATGTAAATGTTTTGGTTTAATGACGGCACTGGCTCGATGACCTTGCGCGGCTGTAAATGTAAATGCTTTGATTTAACGACGGCACTGGCTCGATAACCGTGCATGTCGGGTGTAGAACCCCCTATTGTTCACCCTCCCCTATTGTTACCCAGGTAACAATAGGGGAGGGTAACAATAAGGGAGGACTGTAGAATTTGTAGAACCCCCTATTGTTCACCCTCCCCTATTGTTACCCTGTTGTGAAACAAAAAAAAGAGATCAATTTTTTTTCGGCCGTATATTTTAAAAAAAAAATATTAAAATTTAAAAAACATTTTTTTAAAAAGTGAACAAATTTTTTTCGGCCGTATATTTTGAAAACAAAAATTATATATTTTTTTTTTTCAATAATTATTGAAAATTGTGTGAAACAAAAAAAAGTCAACAAATTTTTTTCGCCCGTATATTTTGAAAAAAATATTGGCCAGAAATATTTTAATATGGGGCCAAAAGTGTCATATAATAAAACAATTATAGTCTTTTGAGGAGGTGTACATGAGATTTACAGACCTGAGAAAAGTGATGTTCACCGACGCCGAAGGTCCGTAAATCTCATGTACACCTCCTCAAAAGACAATAATTGTATATTGTTAACCCCCGGAAAGATCGTCCATTCAGTTCTTGTGTGTGCCCGACAACAAAAGTTGCCGACCAAAACAGATGACGAAATATTGTATCAGAGGCTTGGAGTTCGATATCGAGCGTTTATAAAATAATTAGTTTTATGACGGGTAACGATAGGGGAGGGTAACAATAAGGGAGGACTGTATAATTTGTAGAACCCCCTATTGTTCACCCTCCCCTATTGTTACCCCTCGGTAAGTTCGTCCATTCAGTTATTGTGTGTGTGTCCGACAACAAAAGTTGCCGACCAAAACAGATGATTAAATATTGTATCAGAGGCTTGCAGTTCGATATCGAGCACATGCACATGCCGATATCAACATTGTATGCCGATATCACCATTCTGGTCGTTTATAAAAAAAATAGAGTTTTATGACGGGTAACAATAGGGGAGGGTAACAATAAGGGAGGACTGTAGAATTTGTAGAACCCCCTATTGTTCACCCTCCGCCATTGTTACCCCTCGGTAAGTTCGTCCATTCAGTTATTGTGAGTGTCCGACAACAAAAGTTGCCGACCAAAACTGATGACTAAATATTGTATCAGAGGTTTGGAATTTTTTTCGGCCGTATATTTTGAAAAAACATATTTTAAAATTTAAAAAACATGTTTTTTCAGTAATTATTGAAAAATGAACAAATTTTTTTTCGACCGTATATTTTGAAAAATATTTTGAAATTTAAAAAACATTTTTTTTCAATAATTAACTTTTGCAACTCTAATTTGTTTACTTACGTTTGCCTATACACGCTGGTGATTAAATCAGATGAGCTAATTGGTGTCGTGGAAATCACCTTTAACACTTATTCAAAGTTTGTTTACACAGATTTACACAGGTAAACAAGTCCTGTCTTTGATCCGGTAAATTGGCGCAGCGAATTCGCACTTCGAGTGCAAACTGACCACTTTGACTTAACCAGAGTGAAATACCACATATTTATGTTTTCGGGACCTAACAATCAGTTTGAATTGGCGAAAATTCGACGTAACGACGTAACGAAATTTGACGTAACGGTAGCCAGTTACATTGAAAATAATAGGATCTGAAACGGGACTTGGACACGAATTCGACGTAACGAGGGAATTCGACTTAACCGACTTTGAGTAAAGGAATGTAGACTGTAGTAACATGGAACAGTAAAATTGTTTCATAAATTCATTACGAGTACTGCTTTAGATGCCGCCGATGTCAGCTTAGACCTACCGAGATTTGTTCAAATATTCATTGGTTCACACTAGCTTGTTACTACTGTAGCAATAAGCTACAATTCACCTGCTATATGCTTCTATTTGTATAGTATGATTAGAGGGTTTTGTTTCAAATTAGGTAAACTTGTAAATTACATGTTCGATAGTTTTCTCTGTTCAGTGTCGTAGCCAGGTCGTCGTGGGCGAGGGTGCAAGGAGTGCGAACACACCCCATAACATTTGTTCAGGTGTGTATTTTTTGTTCTATGGGAAGAATCAACACTATCTGTGAAATTGACTGTAAAAATAGATATTTTTCCGTGAAGAACCCTTCCACATTCCTTTCCAAAGTTGATCCGGATTTCACATTTTTTTCGCTTTACACCAGAAGTCGACCTACTCGGAGGCGTCGGGAGCAAATTAATATTGGGGAGGCGAATGTCGACCCAAGCAAAGCGAATTAGTGCTAGGGGGGTGCGGTGGCATGCACCCCCGGATTTTTTGTTAATTCTAGATGCCATTTCCTGCATTCTACTGCATTTAAGAGACACCTTTTATTTTTGGTCCAAATATTGGGGCTGCGGTTGCCGCCCTGCCGCCCCACTTCCGACGCCTCTGGTAGGTCATACAAATGGCATCGCACTACTTACAACAATTGTTGAGTGATGTTGCGCATCTGTATTTCTATGAAATGTTATAAACCGGAGTGTCCTGAGACTCGAACCTTTAGACCTTGAGCTAGCAATAACCCCCCTCCCCCCTTTTGGGGAGCATGATTTTCGGATTCAGTAGTCTATTGTCTATAAATCCTGGTTGACTGCGCTCAAAAAGCCGCTGGATGAACAAATGGCGGCAATTTTACAAGATGGCCGCCGAACAGTATTACATTGTTTTCTTAAGGACTGTTAACTTTCAGTCTGATCAATATTAACCGGGTAAATTGGTATAATTAAGTCACAATTTGAATGTAAAATGATTTTGAATACATCTTACATTTAATTACACCCGTAAATGGCAATATATTTAAAAATATCACCCCGGAATGGCTTTTTCAGACTATTTACATACTAATATTGGTTTGTATATATAGTAAATATTTGCAATTGGACACAATAGGTGTAGAATAACACGTGTGCTATAATTAAGAACACATAATGTTGAAACATATTGGACAAAATAGTTTATGTATGCGTACTTAACAGCTATATCAATATAGTGGATATATTTGAAGAGCATATGCATGCTTTTAGAAAGATAATGTACCTTCAATGTCTTTGTTTATATGAAAATTATGAAATGGTATATCAACCTTACGGGTTATCAAATGTCACTAGTAAGTACAATTAACATTGATACCATTAATAGACACCGAGAGAGATTTGCATAATGAGACATATAGCGTAGTTGTTACCATCACTAAGAAAATGTGGGTGGGGAATTGCGACAAATACTATGTTTTTAACATTGTATCATAGACTGCAGACATCAGATAATCGGCATATATGCAATTAACATGGCTAATGAACACTACTAGGTACCATTGTCACGAAGAAAATACAAAAGTACCATACTGTTATGTATTTATTGAGGTAGGTGTTTTGGCATTGAAATTCAGTGGGTGGGGTAACAAAGCGTGCAAAATGTTTCATCTGAATTAGCAGATATTATTTAATTGAACATTATTCTATTGTATAGTCATGACCACATCAGAAAACATATAAAACTGCCATATCAGTTGTTTCTAATGATAAAAAATAGTCGATTTTCAATGAAAAAATTGATTTTTCACAATTTCGAAAAGTCCGAGGGTGGTATACTTCAAAATGGTGTCCAACAATTCATCCAGCGGGTTACAGAGCGCAGACATACGGCAAAGAACTCATAATTGAATTTAGTTTCAGAAAAAAATATGTCTGCAAAAATCCCACAGGGGGGGGGGGGGGGCGGTGAGAGGTTTCCATTTCCGGCTGACGGCCTACTTAGTTTGGCATAAAACAGCCAATAACAATCCCATATGGTAGTTTCCTTAAACCATAGTTTAAGCAATTAGGTTGCACTCCATATCGTAAGCAATGGTTTGGAGCTTGAACCATAGCTTAGAAGACAGAAATTGTGGTTTCAGTTGCAATATGCACAATAATTCCCTGTGTGATTGTGTGAGAGTCTCTAGCATGGTTTAGGCTCCAAAGCCCTAGTTTTGAGCAATTATTTGGCCAGAAACTGCCATTTAAGATCGTAATAAAATTAAAACTTAAACCTTAATTTGGACTCCAAACTATAGTTTAAGAAATAAATTTACAATCGCAATCCCAAAAGGTAGTTTTCTTAAACCGTGCATTGGGCAATTAATGTGCACGCGGCAGACAGAGCACAGCGTAAGGTTTAAGTTCCAAACCATGCTTTAGGAAATTATTGTCCATATGCAATAAATGGAATATGGCCAGTCAAATGCACACTCATTTCCTAAGCCCTGGTTTGGAGCATATACTCTAGTTTAGGCTTCCCGGGAGCCTCACAGGATACTCACAAACAGGGGTTTATGGGAATTGTTGTGCATTTGGCGATTGAAAATACCATTGGGCAGTCTAAACTCCAAACAGTGGTTCAAGTTATCTAGCTGAAGCCATCTATCTGCCTTTTTCTTTTTCTTAAATGATGGTTTGTATTCCAAACTGAGGTAAAGGCAGGACTTATAGAATTACAATCTCAAACAGCATTTACTAGCCAAATGCAAAGTAATTGCGTAAACTAGGGTTTGGGAGTGTAGTCTAGTGTTTGTATGTCAAACCATGTTTTAAGATTTATCGTGTACATCCATAGCCAAAAACTAAGGCATCCTGCAAATTATTGTTTTCAATGTCCTCTACTTTGGATAAACAAACCTATTTTAAGTAATAAAACCGTGTTTCAATTAACACCTGCTAATTATGTACCTTGAGCGATCAAAACAAAGTGCTTCCGAAATATACAGATGTTGATTTTATTAATTCAAATACTAGCTTGCACCAAAGAAGGGGTCATTGACAGATCTGAGTTGTATAATATCAGGAAATAAATAAATCATGTTACATGAGTGATGCTTTAATATGATATTTATTAAACAAGTTTACTGAGTGCACAAGAAACGAGGCTATGCCAAGTTTCTTATGAAATCAGTCAACGAGTTCAATAAATCTCATATTGAATCAACACAAATGTCATATTCTGTTTATTGCATAAGCACAGCACAATACATCGAAGCTGTAATGACCAACTAGTGTGTTTTCAGTTGCGGTCTCATTCGCATATGTATTACACTTAGTCTAGTGTATTGTGATTTTTAATACACCGTGTTATTACATTGTGGAAGCATATTTTATGCAATAAAGTTTACATCCATATTGCAGCATGGATGAGTATAAACATATGTCAATTATGTACAAAGTTACTTTGTCATGAGTAATCTCGCTTATTCATCGGTATACACATTTTGTCTGACCTGTGGAATTGGCCTAGAGTTTTGGAGTTACAACCGTGATAACTTCAGAACCAATTGGATTTGAAGTTTGAAATAATGTTTTTCTTGGAGCTTTGATATACATGATATATACATGTATGGACATCGGACGAGAGGTTTGGTTTTGAAACGGGGCTTGGGGGAGATATTTTGGATAATCAAACAACACGACTGTCGCACTCATCTTACTGACCTTCTTTTAATAATGCGTCTTTAGAGGCGATTTTGTTTTGTTATAATGAAATGTTTATTGCTCTGACTTTCTGCTAGTTTCTAAACATATTAATCATGAAAGTTTTAACCATGTTTCCATCCCTGCCACTCTTTCTCCACCTGTGGGTGTAGTGGGTGTGATCTTAAGTAAAGGCTAATGGGGTCCGTGTCTGTAAACATCGACTGATCGCTATTTTTTAGGACAAGTTAATGTGTAATCAATTTCACCCCAGCGCACAGTACCCTCCCTTATTGTTACCCAGTACAAAAATCATGCTGCATTGACACCTTGAATGGTCATATCGGCATGTGAATCATAAAATATCTCGTCATCTGTTTTGGTCGGCAACTTTTGTTGTCCAATACTGATAAGAACTGAATAGATGAACTTACTGAGGGATAACAATAGGAGAGGATAAACAATAAGGAATTATACAGTCCTCCGATAGTATTTGTTACCATCCCATATTATTACCCGTCATACAAATCATGTTTTACAGACGACCAGAATGGTGATACCGGTATACAATGATCATATCGGCATGTGAATGTGCTCGATATCCAACTCCAAACCTCTGATGCAATATTTCGTCATCTGTTTTGGTCGGCAACTTTTGTTGTCGGACATTCACAAGAACTGAATGGACGAACTTACCGAGGGGTAACAATAGGTGAGGGTGAACAATAGGGAGTTCTACAAATTCTACAGTCCTCCCTTATTGTTACCCTCCCCTATTGTTACCCGTCATAAAACTCATTTTGTATAAACGATCAGAATGGTGATATCGGCATACAATGGTGATATCGGCATGTCCATGTGCTCGATATCGAGATCCAAGCCTGTGTTACAATATTTCGTCATCTGTTTTGGTCGGCAACTTTTGTTGTCGGACACACACACAATAACTGAATGGACGAACTTACCGAGGGGTAACAATAGGGGAGGGTGAACAATAGGGGGTTCTACAAATTCTACAGTCCCCCTTATTGTTACCCTCCCCTATTGTTACCCGTCATACAAATCATTTTTTTATAAACGACCAGAATGGTGATATCGGCATACAATGGTGATATCGGCATGTGCATGTGCTCGATATCGAATTCGAAGCCTCTGATACAATATTTCGTCATCTGTTTTGGTCGGCAACTTTTGTTGTCGGACACACACACAATAACTGAATGGACGAACTTACCGAGGGGTAACAATAGGGGAGGGTGAACAATTGGGGGTTCTACAAATTCTACAGTCCTCCCTTATTGTTACCCTCCCCTATTGTTATCTGGGTAACAATAGGGGAGGGTGAACAATAGGGGGTTCTACAGTCGGGACAGACTATTTAAATCCCCATCCGATAGGGCTAGGCTAGCAGGAAGTTGTCTTGCGCAAGGACACGCCAAATCGACCATTCGCAGCGGTGGAGGTGGGAATCTAACCCGGGGTCTCCCGATCCGCAATCCGACGCTCTACCTACTGAGCTAATCCGGCCACCCTTGCACGGCTGTCCCAATGAACCAGGTTTTTATTCCCTACTGATGGTCAGCGCCATATGTTTGTTTGTTTGTTGTGGTTTAACGGCCTATCAACAGCTAGGGTCATTTAAGACCGGGTCAATGGGTTTAGTGCTAAATTCAATACAAGTACATGCACAATATTGCCATCCTCTCAGTCGAAACACACGTGTTTGTAATACAACACCCACGTGAAATATTATTCATACGAAACTTAACGCCTGCACCTGATGGAGGATATCATGTTACAATAAGCATAAGCAGGGTAGGTGATTGTGTTTGCCCTTTTGGCATTTTCGCTACATGACATAAAGTGAGCCGATATGCAATTCATATGCAAAATCTTCATGTGCAAATCATATGAACTTCATATGCAAATCATAAGACTTTCATATGAAGACCCATGTACAATACTTTTAAATCTATAAAATTTGCATATGAATTTCATATGAAAAACATGAATTTCATATGAATTTTGCATATGAAAAAATAATGTATATTTCATATGAATTGCATATGTGGGACATTTTGCTGTGTAGTTGTGAAATGGTCTTATTATCTCATATTTAGGAATGAGATTTCATTATAGACGCTAATGTAACCAACATAAATAAAACATATGTATTTAGTAACTATTGATTGCAAACCATGTTTATAATACGGCCACATTACTAGCATTGGAAATGCATGTTATTTTTCAGCATAATAATATATCGTTTTGCAAATCCCCGACTTTTACGTGCGACTTATACAAGGTGTATGATCACTTGGTTACAACAACAACAACAAGTACTGAAACGTCCAGAAGCCCTCCGATCTTTTTATTATGTAACAGATTTTGATGAAATATGTCGCATCGAAAGCGTCTTGTTAAGCTGCATTTAGTGGTCTCTGTACTTTGGCCCAAATTTCTGTCGTTTTTGCGAAGAATAGATTTCCGTTTTTGCATTATTTATATAGCCGTAGAATTTGGGCAGTTTTCGTGAAATAGACAGTAGTATCGTAGCAGACATCATGTCATCATACTTTTACCATGTAACTCCATACTCATATACCGTATGATGCGGTCTGAGATAGGAAAATAAAGTTCTGCTCTGTTAGGCTGGGTTGATGCGTTCTTAGTTTAAAGTTTCTTGATTTAGAGCATGAAATACTCTCACATTTTCATAACAATTCTCTTGCCCACATTGATCCATTTGAGTGCAAGGGTCTTTACTTTATATGATGAATGTCTTTTAAAATAAATATAAGTTGCAGTAATAAGGTATTGTGCAGCATATAAGCCATCGGGTTAAATATTTTGGCTGTGTATTAATGGATTGGAATGGTGCTTAACGACACATCAACACAAAGAGTATCATTTAGGGTCAAGCAATTTAGATGAAGAAGAAATAAATAGTAAAATATAATGTTAGATGTGGTAAGTAACCAAATGATTACCGAAGAATAAAAAGTATTATGAACACAATAAAAATATGATTAATACAATAGAAATGAGGAACACGTATACAATGATACATTCGAGTATGATTAGGGTAAAACAAATATAAAAATATGATGAATACACTAGAAATGAAATGAGGAACATGCATGATGGGTATTAAAAAATAAGTAACCAAGAACAAACATATAACTCTAGATCTGAGGGAAGTTTCGCTAAACTTCGTACGACTAAAATGTAAGTGTAAATTGAGGATCGTCTGGAAATTTCAATAGATGGATTTAAATTTATTGAGCATAGGCTGAATATTACAAGAAAACATTGTTAATGTGAAATTTACAGACTATCATAATTTTGCACTTACGAAAATTTAGTCGTCAAAGATTAGTGAAACGGCCCCCTGTTTTAGTTACATTATGAAACCGACGACTATACATACGGTCTTCTCTTGTCGTTGTGATCAGTAGGAACCTTTAAACAAGAGTGACGAAAGTCACAATATGCGCCCGTCGAGGTATAGCCAGTAAGCAAGGAGGGGATAACTCCATGGAACAAGAAATCAGTAACATTGATGGATATACCCCTCAACAACTTTTACGCAAATTAAGAACAATGACACACAATGTATAAGTAAGTTTGCATTGACATTGAACACAGGGGCCGCATGGGTCGGCTGTAGCGTGTAAATATGGATGATGATAATGGATATATGACGTTTCAAGCCAATCTGACTTAGAGTTGCAGAGATAACAGGTTGCTAATACTTTGACACAAATGTATAAGTCACTTGACCTTGACCTTGTTCACAAGGATCGCTTGTGCTATAGAATGCAAATATGGATGATGACAAATAGGTATATGCAATTTCAAAGCAATCTGATTTAGGGTTGCAGAGATATACCATATAGTTAAAAGAAATTTAACGCAAATTTCGAAGTCATTTAACATTGACTGTGAACACAGGAACCACATGGGTGGGCTATAGAATATGGATGATGACAAATAGGTATATGCAATTTCAAACCAATCTGATTGAGGGTTGGAGAGATATACCATACAGTTAAAAGAAATTTAACGCAAATTTCGAAGTCATTTAACATTGACTGTGAACACAGGAACCACATGGGTGGGCTATAGAATATGGATGATGACAAATAAGTATATGAAGTTTCAAGTCAATCTGGATTAGGGTTGCAAATAATTACATAACAGATAGAAAATTGAGTTAAATGTTGGGTTAAGCCATTTGACATTTACCTTGTACACAAGGGTCGCATGAGCTATAGAATGTAAATATGTTTGATGCCAAATAGGTATATGAAATATATCAAGCCAATCTGGCTCAGTGTTACAGAGATATAGCAGATATATGTTTGCGTTAATGCTTTTTTTTGCTAAATCATTTGACCTTGAACTTTAGCACAGGGGCGACATTGATGTGCTGTATGATGAACATATGGATGATGGCAAGTAACTATATGAAATTTCACGGCAATCATATTTAAGGTTGCAGAGTATTTTGCCTTTGACCTTGGGCATGCGGGCCGCATGGGTGGGCGATAGAATGGAAATATGAATGGTGAAAAACAAATACGTATATGACGTTTCAAGTCAGTCGGACTTATAGATTGCAGAGATAAAGGGTACCCGAAAGCTTTAACGTAATTCTGACAGACGGACGGAGGGACGTTCGAATGGTTAGGGCTTATGTGTATTTTCATTGTTTGATGAAGAAACGATCACCGCACAACAATAGAGTTTATGGGCAAATGGAATAAGTCTCGAATGAATAGTTTGTGTTAGGCCACGCTTCAAATCCCATGAACCCCAAATTTCCCAAGACAGGCGGACAGAGATACATGTATACCGCAATACGTCCCATATTTCAAACGGGCGTATATAAATGAGCATCATCGATGTGCATTCCGGGTATGGAAGGTCTACGAGCCAATTCCCACAAGAAATATAAGCTAAATAAAAAAATAACAAGAACAATTATAACATGAATGATCATGTTATAAAAGAACGCTTTGAGTGTATGTTATTATTATTGAGGCCAACTACATGTTTGCAAGTAGCATGTAAAGTTATAGATATCAGGGTATGGGATCAGTGGTTTCCGAACCTGCTTTTCCGACGTGACGTATTCTGTGACGTCATTTTTACAGTAAATTTTCTTGAAACTTTTCCAAGCAACGGACGGATTTCGATGATATGTATCACACCATAGAAGTGACATACCGGTTCGATGATATGTATCACACCATACATTCACGTTCTTTAGATTTATATTCACATCCATGGAAACCGATTCTTCGTCAAAACCAGAAAATTGTTAGATTAAAGCAAGCTATACCATAATGCAAGAACTGGCATCATTAAACGAAGCTAATCCCCTCGCACTGGCATCATTAAACGAAGCTAATCCCCTCGCTGGCAGCCTTGTATAATAAAAAGTACTCCGTGACCTTGGGCGGTCGAACGTAGGTCATATGAGTCTACTCATATGCTAAACCATGCTCCATCCATAGACACACATTATGGTCAAATAATATCAAAATCGTGGAAGCAGTTCACAAGTTATTGAAAAATGAAAGGTGTTACTAGCGTACGTACATACATACGCAGTACATGGACTAACGATATACCAGCTCTTGCCTATCGGCGAGGGGATACTAATTGGCAACCTGTTAAGCATTTACTGCGTTATGTTTCATTGAACTCTGTCTTTCCATTATAAAGATATTACATTCAACATCCTGCACCACCTTTAATTGACATGGCGCAATTTTCCCAATTTTAGTACTTTCCACTAACAAAAAAAACCGACATCTAGTCGCACGCTGACTGAGCCGCGATCTATAAACTTACCCAGGGAGTTTACATTGCAAACATAGTGTAACGCGTCCACTGGCGGTTTGTTTCGGTGAGTCCGCACAGTACAACAGTCCGACTTGGCAACGCCACCTAGCGACTTATCACCGGCACTGCAGTGCATGATATCAAAATCCTAAAACCATCAACTTCTAAAACTGGCGTTTTGAAGAAAGTCATGAAATATGCAATCTTAAATTCGATAAAATTGACGCAGTACAATTTGAACGACGTTATAAGCCAAAGATATGAGTGCCAGAAATAATCCACATTCAGACACATGAAAATGTTTGCCATTTCTCCATTTCATTGTCGAAACTCCAGACGGTTTTACAGAATGTGAAAGCCATAGAAAATGTAAACTGGATATCAAATACTCCTACAAGCACCAATATGAACTTGTGAGTGAAATTCACGACAGGTCATACATTACATCGAAATCATTGCCTTGAAAAAAGTCTGAGAAATATTACACACACACAAGTACACATTCAAACGGCTGTATGTCAAAAATTGTTCTGCGACTTTGCACTGCAGTGGAGTATCCAGATTCATGCAGAGGGGGTGTGAATTGTGAATGGAGTTTGGAAGGGGGTGCGAGAACATACATTCAATTTCTTCCATTGTAGTGATTTTCACATATATTATACAGGTAGTTATTTCCCCCAGAAAACGTAGGTTAAAGTAAAAAAATACACACCTGACCAAATGTTACGGAATGCAATTACACACCATGTCACTGGACTTTGTACTGTACACCCACTGGTGAATCCATGTGACAAGTGTTTTGTATGATGTGGTGTTTGTGAATGAGCTGATAAGACAAGCCTTTGCACTTAATGACTGGGTGCCAGACATCCTTCAGCAAAGTTGCAAATCATGATTTGAATTGGGGTCCCATCTGTTTGGCACAAAGTGTTCTTTATAGGAATTAAATATTAAATAAGTATAATTGTGTAACTATTCCAACAGTTTTAAAAAATACGAGTGCCCGCTACACAGAAATATTCACTTAGTAATCTTAGGTTTACTGATAGGTTGTATCATCGTGCTATTTTGATTGTAAATGAGGCAGGTCATTTTTAAATTATTTATATCAACTAAATGTGTCACCTGAATAAATATTTGTATTGACTTGTTACAAAATATGATCATTGCACATCAAAAGATAAATAGAGAGAATAAATAGTTGTTTCCATTAACATTTTAAAGAGTCAATGTTATCGCCCTTGATATCAAAGTGGCAATTCAAGCTTGAATAATAATAATGCAAAATTAACATGGTTGATATGATTTTTTTAAGAATTTTACCAAATTTTCTACAACGGCCATCTTGGATTATATGACAACCTCCATTTTAACAAATATGAAAATGCTTCACCCACGCACCACAACTGTGAAGTCTGACCAGCGTCGGCCAAACGGTACATGAGAAGAAGACGAAATCTATAATTAAAGGATGACCTGTCGGCGGCCATCTTGTATGATGTATCATCCGATTTTGACAATACCCACGATACCTTCGATTTGATATATATCAGGACCATATTAGGTCAAATTTGAAATATCGCCATGTGCCAGATACAAAATCAATGCGTGAAAAAACAAAGGGAGAACACTGGAATATTAGTGAGGCAAGAGTTGTGATAAATATACAAAAAGGAATTCCAGTTATGCTCGGGACACAAAATCAGTACATGTATCCGAAAAAAACAAAATAAATCAGTATGGTAAGATATGTTATTCTTGCTTTTAAGGACTAGAGCAAGTGAGCGGGGTCTCACACATACCCGCGGCCGTAGCAAAGTCATTTGGCCTTGACCTTTGGCATCAAAGCCGCTTAGGTGAGATATAGAATGAAAATATGGCTGTTGATAAAGAAGTGTGACATTTCCAGTCGATCCAATATACGTACGGTTGCAGATAAATTGTGTACTTAAAACTTTAACGCAAATATTTCAAAACATTTAACACAATTTGACCTTGACCTTGGGCATGAAAGTCACATGCATGGGCTATAAAATGAAAATATGGATGTTGATTGTTGATAGACAAATATATGAAGTTTCAATTCAATCTGACTTACGGTTGCAGAGAAAATGTTTACTTAAAACTTTAACGCATATATTTCAAAACATTTAAAGCAAGTTTCAAAGTAATTTCACCTTCACTGTGTGCATGAAAGCCGTATGAGTGGGCTATATAATGTTTGTTTAATGGTGTTTAATGGCCTATCAACAGCTATGGTCTAATACTCACATAAAGGATATAACTGTTGGATACCAAATGCCAAAGTTGTTTGTTTGTTTATTGGTGTTTAACGGCCTATCAACAGCAGGTCATACAAGGCTGGGCAAACGGGTTTGATCCTGTATTAACCTGCTGCATTGGGGGGAAAATCCCAAAATCAGAACGGAATAATTTCATCGAGAAAAATATAGTCAGCCCTGAAATTAGAATAACCTGACCTGATGCCAGGTCCATACCACACCAAAGTCACTTGGCCCCTTTCCCTAAAAAAGGATTACGAATAATCGTAATACTCACACAAGAGATATAACCAGATTCAACTGTCACATACAAAATGCCAAAGACGTATGTGAGGGCCAAACCAGGTCTCCAGTCGGATTTCCGGTAAGGATGAATTGCGATTGTTAAATTACCCATCACATGCACCCACCAGGGCTATAGAAAGAAAATATTGATCTTCTAACTTCATAAAGAAGTATATATACATGTATGAAGTTTCAAGTCAACCCGACTTGCGGTTGCAGAGACATTGTGTACTTAAAAACTTTGACATGTTTGATACAAATATTTCAAAACTTTAAGTAATTTGACCTTGTGCAGGAAAGCCACATCGGTGTGCTACAGTATAAAAAATATGGATGACGATAAAGAAGTATATGAAGATTTAACTCAATGCGATTTACGGTTGCAGATATAATGGGTACCCAAAAACCTTTAACGCAAATCTTACGGATGGACGAAAATACAAAAACTATATACACCTCGATATACTTTGTATGCCTGGGTATGAATCATGATTGAAGGCACTGTGTTACAGATGATGCCTCAATATGTTGTTTCTCACATCATGCACTGCAAATGACCAATATCAACCAATTGCACCATTTCATTCGAAGTCAAATTTCGAAGTCGAAATTTATTGTACACATGTAATTTGTTACAAGTTTGACCATTGGGCATTGATTTCAATTATAATCATGATAATAGCACAAAAATACATCATTAATTCGTAAATTTTTGTTTCCCTTCGAAAGTCTACAAAGTTTGTCTTTGGTCTATTCTGGATGTTTCAAGTAAAATCCTTTATTGCGAAGATAACTGAAACCATGTGAAACCAACCAAATATAGACTTTATAGACTGTGGACGTTAAACAGAAATTTATGAATCAAAGATTGAATGCAATACCTTAAATGCTAATCACTCTAGGTTGGCGGTAGGATTTTTAAATTTGCTCAAATATGTGTCTGTGACTGGAGAAATGGGGCTTATGGGATTTGCGATCAGTGTAGATACACATATCCGCACAGGATCTGCACTGTTCACCATTGCATCAATGAAATCTCCATCATGCTTCTAACAAGCCATATCATTATCAGGCTACATGAGTGTACTATTTGATCAGGAGCTACACTGGTCACAAATCCCATAAACCACATTCTCCAGTCACAGCCACCGGTTAAAGTAACGGACCAATACCTATAAATACATTAAATATACCTAAAAGCATCAATAAGTGAAATAAAATAGGCTAAACAAATTATTTACTCCCATATATCACACATGGAGTAAATACATTTTGTTTAGCTTATTTTTCTCTCACTTATTGATGCTCTTAGGTATATTTAATGTATTTATAGGCCATGGTCCGTTACTTCAACCTGAGGTCACAGCCACATATGTGTAAAAGCATAGTAAATATATTTCTGACCATTTCAATATCTAGTCCTTCGAGTGTCACATAATCAGAAATGTACAATTGTCATTCTGTCCACCACAAGAATGAGTCACCGATTCAAAAAATATTGACAAATCTTAAAACTGCACAAGTCAGATTTGTGTGAATAAGATTCATTCTCAATTCCATCAACACAAGAAGTAACATGTCTTCACGACACATCCTTTCAACAGGTTGATTAGATGATTAGAGCAGAAATCAGAGTTAAGAACCACACAAACACTGCCGCTGGCATGGATGGTACTCCGGTTAAATGGTTAATTTTTTGTAACTGAACTTGTCTTTCTCAAGCTCTTCCTCGAGGGTTATATTTTCAGATGTCGCTGATCTTAAGATGATGACAGTCTGTCATGGCGACATATATTTTGCTTCGTGTAGGTCAGGAACTGGATCAGTTCCCATTTGCAAGTGTTTGGCAACTTGTTGCCCAGGTGGAGTAGTGTCTTCGGGCAGCGATTCTTCTGGTGGCCTTTGTCCTTCAACAGCAGAATGAGAAACAACTTCAGCCTTATCTGCTTCTTCTGAAACCGCCCATATACTATCTCAATAGCCCTGCTTGTGTCTGCCTCGACTGCAGGGTGAAGTTGAAGAGGCTCGACGAATAATCCAGATGGCTAAGATCTGTAGACGGCTTCCCTGAAACAAACAATCAAACACTATTATGTACATGGTTAGCCTTTTATTGAATTTCTTACCAGTATTAACCATTACTCAGCAAATGACTCCGCAACTTTCCAACATGAAACAGTGCTTAGAGAACTACATCCCACCCGGGCATCAAACTCACAACACTTGGATAAATGTGGTAAGCGAGTAAGCCACATTGTTCATAGTTGTGAACAGTAACTCTTGAAATCTACAACTGTACTGTCCGTAGCAGAGTTACGTTTCCATTCATAGTCTTCCTCTGCAGAATAGTGAATAAGAGATCTGGTTCGCAAATTACATGTACCAGCTAAAGTTGGGGTCCCATCCACAGGTTGAAGTAACGGACCGAGGTATATATATGTGTGTTTTTTTCGTTTATGGACGCTTTAATGTATTTATAGACCTCGATCCGTTACAATGTACTTCAACCTGTTTGCATAACAGTTTGCCTATAAGAATTAAATAAGTGTATAATTGTGTAACTACGGTACATGTATTCCGCCAGTTTTAAAAATTACGAGTGCAGGCCCACTATACACATATAATATTTAGTAATATTGATTTTACTGATAGTGACTCGTGGTGGTATCAGGCTATTTTGATATGCAAATGAGACATGACATTTTTAAATTATTTATACCAATTAAATGTGTCACCCGAACAAATATTTTTATTGACATATTATAAAGTACGATCATAGTGCACATAACAAAACTAAGCAGACAGAATATAGTTTCCATTAACCTTTAATGGAAACACGGTTATCGCCCCTGATATCAGTGACGAAATTCACGTTTCATATAAAAAGAAAAAGTACACGTATATTTTCACGTACATGTACAAATGGGAGGAAAATCCCAAAATCAGAACTGAATATTTACAATAACAAAACTATATATTCAGCGCTGAAATCAGAATAATCCTGGTCCGATACCAGGTCCTCGCCACACCAGAATCACTTGGCCCCTCCCAAAAGCAGTAGGATAAGTATAATCTTACTACAATGTACTTTTATAATGGGCAATAACCCAATTCAACTCCCAGGTAACAAAAGAGCCAAAGATAAAAATGTACTGAAGGGTCAAACCAGGCAAATAGTGATTCCTATATGGAGGAACCACTACCGTTAATTTACGTCGTCTCGTTCTCCCGACCACCACCCACGTAAAGTTTTGTATTACTTTTATAATAGTTTTTTTTCCAATGGAAAATATACAAATTAGGTCACAATTAACAACTAAAGTGTAAATCAGATCTGATTAGCTATTCTGTAGAGGAAGCCTACGTGTATCATTTATTTGTTTGTTGGGGTCTAACGGCCTATCAAGTTATCAACAGATGCGGTCATTTAAGGCCGGGTCAATGGGTTTAGTAATAAATCCCATATATTACCTGTACAAGTACATGTTCAAGTACATGTACAAATGGGGGGAAAATCCTAAAATCAGAATTGAATATTTACAATAAAAGAACTATATACTCAGCCCTTAAATCAGGATGATCCTGATCCGATGCCAGGTCCTCGCCACACCAGAATCACATGGCCCCTCCCAAAAGCAGTAGGATCAGTAATAATCTTACTACTTCTATAATGGGCAATAACCCAATTCAACTCCCAGGTAACAGAAAGAGCGAAAGATGAAAACGTACCTGAGGGCCAAACCAGGCAAATCGTGATCCATACGTATTACTTTTATAATATTTTTTTTCAGATGGAAAATATACAAATTGTGTCACAATTAACAACTAAAGTGTAAATCAGATCTGATTAGCTATTATGTAGAGGAAGCCTACATGTATGAATGGAATAGTAACTCTGCTACAGACGGTACAGGAGTAGATTGCAAGAGTTATTGTTCGCAACTACAATAACATGGTTCAATAATAATGAGACATCAGTGATTCTATATATGTACATATTGGTGTCGTTTTTCTAGTTTCGATGTAGAACCAATAATTCATTAAACTGTGTTTATTCCATTGGGTGACAGTCCAGTTGTTACATTTATAATAGTATAGCCAATTGTTCTTGTCATTTTTTTAATTTTATTTCCACTTCAAGGACCAGGGGTCTCAGAAATTTAATTTCCGTTACGTACATTTACATGACGTAAATATAGCTTTACATTTACATTTTTTTCTTTTCACGGAATAAAACATACAACTGAAGGGGCATCTATTTAGAAAAGTGTCAAGAATATGGTAAGCTAATTGTATTAGTGCGAAACAGAGAAATTTAGTAGCAAGTCGTGGAATTTCTCATTTATGGTAACCCAACAACATATATTTAATATGAATATAAAAAATGTCATTTCGGCTAATTCTGCGCACCGGCTAATGCACAATTCACGTAATGTTTTGCCCAGCTTACGTCAGAATAAATTATGTTGATTTTGGAATAAATCAGCTGATTAACGGTATACTAAGTCACAATTTTATCCCATTCCGATAGTTTGGTAAAAAGTTATTCAGAACATGGTCAAAATGATTAGTGGTCCTGCTTAATAAATTAATAGATCAACAACAGATCCGTTAAAAAAAGCTTCATAAACCAATAATACACATGCAAATATACCGACATTGGTTATCATTTTATTCCCGTATTATTCGCAAAACTCAAGGACAAAATGGACTGATATTTTGATCAAATTTGGCTGGGTCTCCGCTAGGCGGATACAGATAATAGACGACAGATGAAATAGTAAAAGCCATCTGTTTAGCCGTGATTATCTCGGCTAAGAACTGCCTTGAATGTTCAGGGAATTTAGACTGAATATGGACATTTTCACGAAAATTATTATTAGGTGCGCAGAATTAACAGACACGATTGTAATCCCAACAAACATACAGTCTCCACCCCCGCCCATATTTCGTGAGGTCACCCCAATGAAGTAACGAAGTCCCTCATCACCACCACAGACCAAACATGGGTACCCTGTGTACAAATAAATTTTTAGGAAGGCCCACCCACTGCAATACAAATACTTAATACAAATACTGCATGCACTTCAATTTTTTTACTTGTTTGGTCACTGTTGTGATAGTTTTCTAAATCGTGTAAACACGTGACTTTCTGAAAATCACTTGTCTTAAGAAAACAACATGAATAATCAGACATGTAAAATATTGGTGTGTGCAAAGCCACATACACGGTGCGAAGCCGGGTACACTTACTTAATAGAAATACTGCACCGGCCTATATTCATGATATTTCGGGGGAAATTCACCGCTGTGCAAATGCAGTGTACCTGGATTCGCACACCTCAATTTTTTACTTATTTCATCACTGTTGTTACAGTTTTTATAAACACATTTGACTCTCGGGGGGGGGGGGGAATGAAAGAAGTGTCTTTTTTAAGTGGCTAAAAGCCTATATAGACAATAGATAACAGATAATAGCCTAAATAGATAATGAATCGACTTGTTGGACTGAAAACATATATTCAAAGTGAATCTACAAGTATCGAGGTGCCACAAACACACAGAGTCCGAGATGCACCATAAATTAGAAATTAGCTATTTAAACAACAATTGTGGAAACAACATTGGTCGCGAAAACCAATGACTCGGCACATGCACAGGCAATGTTGAATATCCACCACGACTTGAATTCATGTTAGATTGAATACAATGGAATTATTTTTGTAGCCCTGTGGTTAAAAGTGCTGTCGAAGTCAGCATGATTCAAATATTGGTCAACAGTAATAAAGAAATAATTCCTACCTGAAACGAATGTTTCGTATCTGGCAGCTAGTAGTAGTAGACTTATGTAAAATGTAGGTCAATTATTGATGCCTCTTGGCTGTCGCCGTATTGTCCTCTCAACTTTAGCAAATTTGCAGAAATGTACGTCTGTAGCATTCACAAATCGTTGAGTACACAATGAGTATCTGTATTTCCGTATTTAGAGCTTATCAACAATGAAGACAGCAATCACGATGGCAGTACGTGTAATGGCAATATGACCAATCATTGTATTATTACGCGTTTGGCAGGACACGAAATATAGTATGACGTCACAATGAAAATACAATCGCATTTAACAACAAATAGCTGACTTTTTAAACGTAAATTTGTTATTGGTTGGTATATTACATTAAAAAAAAGTGTCCTGTGTCCAATAAATTGGACACATGACACTATGGCGTTTAGTAAAAAGGTTCAAATATTGACTATATATGTATCAGTCTAATCAGAGGTTCTAAATGAGGCTCCATACGGGATAATCTATTTAAACTAAATTTCATTTGTAAGCTATTTTTTTGCAAATTACATGCGTATTATTATTTTAATATAACCTATCAATGTTTACAGGTGTTAGCATGTTTCAATATTGAACTAACATATAGCTTGTTGGTATTGGCACACTTTCATTTTACGAAGTTTCCCGCAGCGAACCCCATTCGGCCCATCGACCGATTGTAATTATAGAACGCCTGTAACTATTCACGAGAATATAGGCGTTCTATGAAAATAAATGCATTCATGGCAGCTAGCCTAATCATACACAACTGGTATGTTAGTTAGACGAAAGCACTTTCAATGCCCTTGGCATAACTTATAGGCTCGAAAAAAGATACCCGTGATCTGAGTCAGACATACACCTAACCAATATGACATAATATATTATATCCTATAGGTACATGATATTGTGTAATTCATGTATAGTATCTGAGTGTGCAAAATACAGATACTAATTGACCCATTTTGCCCAGCACATTTACAAAAGCGGGTCCCTGGCTAAGGTATTCGGCCACTATGTGTGTAAACTCTTTCAGCGTGTTTAATTAAGGAATAACAGCGTGGGCTGTTGCGTTTACTGTATAATGAACAACAGTTAGTATGTGCGTGGAGTCCGAAGGACTCTCGCAAACTTTAAACAGACCAACTGTTGTTCATAATACAGTAAACGCAACTGCCCATGTTTTATTACTTATATTTACACTGCATTTTCGGATAGTTTCAAAGATGTAAATAACCATATACGGCGTAAAAGTTAGGAATCTTATTGTTTACGTCGTTTTGTCGCAATTCATGGAACAGCGACGTCGCCGGTCAATAGCGTGACGTTATTGACAACGACGATGAACGTCACGTAAGCTAATGACGTCAAACAAACGTTAACGAATCAACAACGTCGCGCGACGTCACGTGGGGCTAATGCAATGTACTGGGATATGAATGCAATACGTTGAATTATGAATTCAAGTACAGTGTAAATATAGATACATCCATGTTGTATCTATACACATAACACTGACGTTAGATCTATTCAACGGCATCCGTTGAAAAGATCTAACGTCAATGTTTGGTATACAGCCGACGACGATTTTGAAATATGGCAGTGTGAATTGTGTTGGTATAGGTTTCTTGATGGAGACGATGAGCTGTGTTTGCTGCATGGTGACTGGAAGTTGAGTGTATGGGAGATGGCTGTTACATGTATGGGTCTTTTGTTTAGGATCATTGTCAAAAATGGATAAGTGTGGAAGTACGGAGGGACTGACGCGCGTACAAATGGACGGATAGTGACATGCTTTGTCCAATCCGCTGTCACCGACCTTTTTTACACGCATTGCAATCATTGATATCAGAAAGAGAAGCGCGACAATACAATATCATATATGTTACTGTGGTAAACATCCATTAAGAATTCAATTCCGTTGTATGCATTATACATTTTTAGTGAAATTGGAAACTGAAACGTGATTTTCAGTCACATGCCACATTAAACAAACACGCATGACAATGTCTCTTGATGTAATACGACATACCTTTGGTGAATCATGTGACGATGCAATCATCCACGTGACTCACTGTGTTGAAAGCGCACCCACTCCCAAGTAAGTATTATTTGATAGTTTCCTTAATAGTGTATACTGTTATGTCGTTATTTTAGGGTTTGTGAATTGTTTTGCTACATTGCTTGAATTATGTTGTTTTTTTCATCTATCGACCACATACAACACAACTGGGGTTGGTTCCATTTTTTCTATAGTCCATATGGCCGCCATCTTGAAATTCAAAATGGCTACCACTTAAATTTAATATATATTTCGAGGTCAAAGTCATTATATGTGGTGTTTTTGCAACGGAATACACAATATTATGGACAATAAATATTGCCAGAATGAGTTCAATACATTTTGAGGTACCAGCCATTTTGGTTTTCAAAATGGCCGCCATTTCAAAATTGGAAATCCAGTATTTATTTTAGAATGTTGAATGTCGTGGTAACATTTTGTATTTCCCTTCTGGTTTTTCTCATATTTATTTGAACACAGTCAGCCGAGATTAATTATAACTGGCATTGTGGTACGAGTAATCTTTATCTCCAAAATGACCACCGAAACTTAGTATGTTATGTACATCGCCACATCAAACATTTGCTACACATTCTAGTATTTCTGTGGCTGTAGTTATTTTCTTTCAAATTATATTGTGATTGGAACGTGTGTGTCTGCTTGAAGACATATCTATATACAACATATAACAAAAATGAAGTTGGTTCCATTTTTTAAGAGCCACATGGCCGCCATGTTGAATTTGAAAATGGCCGCCATGGAAATTAATTCATATTTAACGTCAACGTTATATGTGGTGTTTTTAATTATTATTTATTATAGATGATAAAAATTGGCATAATTATTTCAGTATATGTTTTAATAATATTTAGTATACATGTTTAATGCAATGGTGATATTTTGTATGTTTCCTCTGCTTATACTCATAATACAATACACACAAACTGTTGAGATTATTGCTAACTAGTACTGTGGTACCAGACACCATTATCTTCAAAATGGCCGCTGGAAATAAGTGTATAACATACAGTGCCACTTCAAGGAGTTACATACATTACGTATTGTTGTATTACGTATTTATATGTACATGTATCACGTATCACGTATTTTTGTGGCTTCTAGTTATGTTTCTTCAAATGATACATTGGTCAGCACATGTGTTTTCCTTTAAAATAATACGAAAATATGGCAAATCATACATTTTATCCAATAACGTGTATATTATGGTATTGTACATTGCATTGCAAAGGTAAATACTCATATTCTCCATTGCTTCACGAGGAAACGTCTGTTATGATATGATGCACCATCTGCATTCTGTAAGATCTGGCATTGCGCTAACATACTGCAACTGGTCTTAACATTTTGCTGTTTTTATGGAGTCCAACTTGGTCGCCAATGTTTAGCTCTTCAGCTACTATGCTTTTATTATAGCGTGTCTGGCTCTGTTGATGTTGATGACTGGATCTGATCTTGTCACAAATCGAAACATGTATTTGAAATACCTGCTCAGTATTCCAGTATACCCAAATATAGGTATTGTACGTTCACCTTTTGTTTTTATGAAACTGTGTTTCACAATGATTACTGTTCGCTCTGCTAACCCACTGGACCTTGGCTACATAGAGCATGTGACATTAAGGAAATCCCAATCTTTTGCAAAATCAGCAAATTCCTGGTAGGCAAATTGCAGTCCCTTTCAACTGTCCAATTGTCATTTCGGATTTCATGCTGTGTTACCAGCAATTCCTTTTCATTCCATGTGGAAATGTTTGTAGCAACAGTTTGTCATGGATGGTTTGGTACATAGCGTGATATCAGAGTTTCTTTGGCATTTCAGTTTCTATCTTCAATTTAACATCTTCCTACCATTTTACCATAACATAATATATTGCGCTCGAGAGGAGTCAGAATTATGTATTTAGATCCTTTCAGTTTATCTCTGTAATCCCATAACGCCACTATTTTCTGTGAGACATTGTGGTCTGAAACTGAGTTATCCCTTTAGACTGGTTTTTCTAACAGAATCAATTGTGCATCGTACTCAGTCAATTTCTCAGTCAAACTCGTGATCATTGACAGGTAAGTTCGTGAATACTACATGTACCTGTGAATTCATACCCTTAATAAAATTAGAATATATGCATGTTACTGACTCGTAGGATAGCGTATCGGTAACTAGTATGTTTTTGCCTGAAACGTGTTTCATTGCCAGACCATATTGCTTCAGCAGCAGTGAGGCAAGTGATCTTACTCCACTTGAACAGTCCGTACACATAACGAAACAGCTTCCAGCCAAATAACATGCCTCAGTGTTCATGTTCAATCACACCATATTACTTTTCTGCGAGAATCAATGATATGGAAGCATTAGCCATTGGTTATTGGCCATTTGCTTGCCTTTGTGGCATACCATAGTGCAGTGTCTCTGGCTTTGTTACGTCATAATATGACACTTTCAACAAGTGAAACGCGATTTGGACAACCGAGACACTGATCACTTTTATATTGACACAGGAATTGTGATATTTTAAGACCATGTGGTAATCGTCAATAATGATACTGATCATGGAACTATTAATGATACTGCCTTTCCAAAGTGTTTCTACAGCTTCCTGTATACAATTATGTAGTATGTATAGAGTGTATTCAACCTCTCCAACAGTGGTTTGGCAATCAATCTGGCATTTTACACATGTCGTCTACACATATTGAACATGTGTACATGACTTTTTAATGCCGAAAAGTTATTTATCACACAATTACTGCCTTTTCCACAGTTCTTCTACACTTTCCTGCATACAAGTTTGAATAGGGTATTTATTTTATGCAAGCAACTCATTTGACCGTATTTGGAGTATGATTGTGCCAGCACAGCCTTTCAGGAACACCAACAAGATGGAGACTCTAATGCAGATGGTGATGAAACTGCTTGAAAGCACTCTATCCATAATTAAGAAAATTCATGCATACACACAGTGGCCATTTTGAAATCTAACATGTTTGTCATAAACAATGACTTGAAATTGGCTTTAGTCATATATAATTTACTTTCAATAATGATTATAGTCGGGACAAAAATCAGTCCACATGGTGTGTGCATGATTATATCAGAATTATATGATTTTCGCGGCAGCCATTTTGAAAATTAGAATAAGATAGGAAAAACTCCCGTTTTCTTTGATGATGCAAAGAGTGTTTGTTCCAAGAACGTTCCAAAAACAGTCAACTAGCTATAAATGCACTTTACTACAGAAAGTACGTAGTGAAATATTATTTACATAGAGGCCATTTTGAAAACAAAATGTCCGCCATACTAGTTATCAGAAAAAGTGGAACCAATCCCAGTTTTATTATTTGATGTATGCAGATGGCATAGTCGAAAAAAACAGTCTATCTGCATTATAAAATATAGAATATTACAATATATTGTATACAATTTCAGGGCGGCCATTTTTAAAATCTAAGATGGCCGCTATGGGGGTTGTTAAAAATGAAAATAACACTAACGTTGTTCTTTGTGGTCAAAAGATGATTATCACCAAAAAACGAATCAATCTTCTACCTGTATTAGAAGTGTATATATAAAGAATATAGCATTTCAGGGCGGCCATTTTGAAATCCAATATGGCGACCAAACGAATTGTCGGAAAAAAATGGAACCAACCCCAGTTTTGTTCTCCGTGGTTTAAAGATGACAAAAAACATTGGTTACAAGAATGTAGCAAACAAAAAAGCAAAACTACATAACAGTATACACTATGCTAGGCAATGGATTTTGGTGAAATATGGCGCAGCATACGCGTATTCATGAGTTGCATTTGGTGGTCCCGTGAGTTCGGCACATACCTATGTCGTTTTTGCGAATAATCGATTTCCGTGTCAGTAGACACGGAAATCGATTCTTCGCAAAAAACGACATAAGTTTGGGCCAAAGTACCAAGACCACCAAATGCAGCTTAACAAGACGCGTTTGATGCGCCATATTTCATAAAAATCCGTTATATAATAAGAACAAAACAAATAGAATACGTACTTTGAATCCGAGGGCTTCTGGAAGTTTAAGTACTTGCTGGGCTCCGTAATTATCTATCCAAATGACACTGAATCGATACACCGCAGTCACGTGGGACACTGCTTTCATAAGGATAATCAATAAACATAACTGCCACGTAGCAACACGAGTGTTATGATTTAAAGGTACATGCCCACTCAGTATGCTCAAACTGTTCTTTATGGGAATTAAATACGTGTTTAATTGTATCACTATTCCACCAGTTCTAAAACATACGAGTGCTTGCAATACAGATATACATGCAATCATTTAGTAATATGTATTTAGTGACGCGCGGTGGTATCAGGCTATTTTCATATGCAAATGAGGTGTGCTACTTTTTATTATGTATACTAATTAAATGCGTCACCTGAAAAAATAATATTTTCGACAGATTATAAAGTATCATTGCACATCAAAAATAAATACATGTAATAAATAGTAATGTCCGTTAATATTTTCAGGAAAGACGGTTATATCCCTGATATCAGTGTGAAAATATATGTCTGATATAAAATGTATAATCATGATAATAATGCCAATCATTAAGTGGTGAATTAATGTTTATTTTGCCAGAGAATGTCTCAGATGATGTCTCTGATATAAAGAACAGTTTGTGCCTACTGAGTGGGCATGTACCTTTAATTAAAATGTATCCGTTGAACTTTGGCTGTGCGGTGGTTGGTTATGTAGTCTTGGAGCCGGGGACCAGTCGATGAGTTTGTATCCATTGGTAGGGTATGATTCCCGTGCAATGCATGCGTGTCTTCGCGCGAACCAGGCCCGGTAGTGTAGGAAAATCACTTGCCAGTCAGAATTCGATAGAGACGGACCGAGTTTCCAGCCTAGTTCACGTTATGAGCTGTGAGGATTTCCCGGGGTGGACATCATCTATTGTTCACAATATCCAAGGTGCATGATCACGTGGTTACAACAACAACACCGTCGCCCACTACAAAGTAAGTATTATTTGATAGTTTCCTTAATATGCAACGGATTTTGATGAAATATGGCGCAGCAAACGCGTCTTCATGAGCTGAATTTGGTGGTCTAGGGAGTTTGGCACAGACTTATGTCTTTTTTGCGAAGAATCGATTTCCGTGTCGGAGAAACGGAAATCGATTATTCGCAAAAATGACAGAAGTTTGGGCGAAAATACAGAGACCACCAGATGCAGCTTAACAAGACGCGTTTGATGCGCCATATTTCATCAAAATCCGTTACGCAATAAGGACACTATAAAAGAATACGTACTTTGAATCGGTACTTGTTGTTCTTGTTAGTACCACGTGATCATACACCTTAATATATGCTGTGGGATTTCCCGGGGTGGACATCATCTCTTGCAGTTCTTGTTGAGGAATTCAAGGGACTAGCGAGCGCAGAGTGCGGTGGTGAGAGGTGACATGCATGAACCTGTCGTTGAGATGAAGCCCTATTAACTATATGTGTGGGGTGTTTTACATCGGGTTTCATCTGTATCCCATCTACGACTACTCCATAGGAGGTCCACCAATTGATATGGAATAAACGAACCCAGCAGTGGGACCTGAAGTCAGCAACTATTTGTTTCTGTCCAACTCCAATGAGTGGGGTGGGGGGGGGGGGGGATAACGCTGGACAAGAAGGTTCCCCATGTTACATAAGTGACTATTTGCACCAGTACATCCCAGTGTGTCTGTACGTCAGTCTGTCCGTCAATCTCACTTTGTGGAACTGTTCACCGTGTCGGAGCATAACTCATTTACAACTTGAAATATGTTCATGGTACTTCTCACATGTGTACATCGCAACATCAAAATTTTGCACTTGCGAACATTTTAGTCGTACGAAGTTTATTGAAATCCTCGGTTACAACGAATTGATCGTCAAACGGTGTCACGTGACCGAATGACGCCAGGGTAATGACGCAACGTTAAACAAGTCCGCTTTCTTTTCAACGAAAACTATTTTGTATTTGACCATTAGCTACCATAAAACGGTACCTGATAAATAGAATACCGCGCAAGGGTCTCTTGGTATCAAGTTTTTCAGGTTCGGCTCGGAAACGGTATGAATTCCTACGCGTTGCATAGCCTTGCCTGATAAACTTGATATCAAAAGACACTAGCCTGGTATTCGCTATATCACATGCAAGAAAGACGACTCAGTCTCTAGTTTGTACTTTTACAGTTTTACGTTGTCTCCCTTTGACACAATATTACCTTTGTCTTTGTCCATGATGTCTGGGCATAATATAATATTACGTCGTATACTATTACTAATTGTTCATTGTTTGCAGAGATTCCGTTGATATATGTTTATATATGTGGCTGTGACTAACAAAATGGGGCTTATCGGATTTGTGACCAGTGCAGCTCCTGATCAAATACGTGTAGGACACTCCCATAGCCTGATACCGATCTATATTGCTTGTCAGAAGATACATGTAGTTGCTGGCAGTCACGGATGCAAAACTCCCATACCGTTCGTAACATTATATCATAAGCCACGGACGGTACAGGTGCACGTTTCAATAAACTTCGTAAGACTAAAATGTTCGTAAGTGCAAATTGAGGATCGTCTGTAAATTTCAAATGATGGATTTACATTTATTGAGCTTAATAAATTGTAAATTCAATACTTGTTTACAAGAAAACAGTGTTAATGTGCAATTTACAGACTATCATAATTGTGTACTTACGAACATGTTAGTCGTACGAAATCGTACGGCACCCAGGAGTGTTGCTGAGTTACTGCCCGCAACTAGTTAGAAGCATGATATGACGGATGTCTCACTGCCGGATTGGCGTGCAGTGCAGATCCTGATCAGACTGCGCGGATGCGCAGGCTGGTCTGGATCTACACTGGTCGCAAATCTCATAAGCCCCATTTATCCAGCCACACTCACATATTCTGCTAGTGGTTGACCTCTGTGTCCCATAAACATATCTCTAGTTTTAATAGTGTTTTAAAGGTACATGCCCACTCAGTAAGCACAAACTGTTCTGTATGGGAATTACATAAGTGTATAATTGTATCACTATTCCACCAGTTCTAAAACTTACGAGTGCCCGCTATACAGATATAATCATTTAGTAATATTTATTTTACTAATAATGACGCGTGGTGGTATCAGGCCATTTTCATATGCAAATGAAGCATGCTATTTTTTAATTATTTATGCTAATTAAATGCGTTTCCTGAAAAATTTCGACAGATTATAAAGTATTATCATTGCACATCAAAAAATAAATACAGATAATAACTAGTACTGTCCGTTAACATTTTGAGGAAAGACGGTTATCGCCCCTGATATCAGTATGGAAATTTATGTCAGATATAAAATGTATACTAATGCCAATCAATACGTGGGATAATGATGAATGAATGAATATTTCTTTTTACAGATAATGTCTCAGATGATGTGTATGATATAAAGAACAGTTTGTGCCTACTGAGTGGGCATGTACCTTTAATGATATTTCCCAGGATCGATCCAAATAATATATCGTCAACTAAACGCTTTCATGTTTAGTCTTTACTGATACCTGCATTACGAACATGTATATTGACCAAATTATCTCCCTTGTGTACAGCAATTTCCGATATAGTAGATATGTATTTGAATATCGTACATTAAAGGTATAATATATGTGGAAAGAACATTCTGTGACTACCGAGTGGGCATATTATGCATGTATACATGTATATTTGCATATCAAAATAGCCTGATACAAGTCTGTACAGTACATTAGCGATTGCTATGTGATTATATCGGTATAGCGGGCACTTTGAGAGTAAAATTGTAGTTGAGAAGTTGCGACCTCGGACTGTTACTTCGGCGGTCCGGGTTCGATCCTCGATCCCGGCACTGGAGTTTGTGAAATACAATTGTAGTTCCCGCACTGCAAGCTTAAGGACCCTTATATCGAGCAACAAACAAACAAGCACTCGTAATGTTTAAAGCTGGTTACACATGTATACACTTATTTAATTCCTCTAAGGAACTTTGTGTGCTTTATCAATGGGACCCCGACTTTAAATAGTGGGATTGTTTTTCATAGGCCATTTGTAGAATATGAAGGGAAAAACAAGATATTGAACATCTCGGATATCATCTGAGACACAGTGCCTTTAATTGGTAATTATTAAAAGTATCAATTGCACGAATTCCCCCTAGCCATCATACTATGAGACAAGTGTTGTGATTTTGCACCTAAGAAGTTGTCCGATTGTTTTCTAAAATATTTACTGAAACTGTGATATTTTCTGTAAATGAGGTCGAACGTTGACGAATTAGTCCTAGTAAATACAGAATACTGTTACTACACATTAGAATTTGTCCTAGTAAATACAGAATACTGTTACTACACATTAGAATGTGTCCTAGTAAATACAGAATACTGTTACTACACATTATAATGTGTCCTATTAAATACAGAATACTGTTACTACACATTAGAATTTGTCCTAGTAAATACAGTAATACTGTTCACAATACACATTAGAATTTGTCCTAGTAAATACAGAATACTGTTACACATTAGAATTTGTCATAGTAAATACAGAATACTGTTACTACACATTAGAATGTGTCCTAGTAAATACAGAATACTGTTACTACACATTAGAATGTGTCCTAGTAAATACAGAATACTGTTACTACACATTAGAATGTGTCCTAGTAAATACAGAATACTGTTACTACACATTAGAATGTTGTCCTAGTAAATACAGAATACTGTTACTACACATTAGAATGTGTCCTAGTAAATACAGAATACTGTTACTACACATTAGAATTTGTCCTAGTAAATACAGAATACTGTTACACATTAGAATTTGTCCTAGTAAATACAGAATACTGTTACTACACATTAGAATGTGTCCTAGTAAATACAGAATACTGTTACTACACATTATAATGTGTCCTAGTAAATACAGAATACTGTTACTACACATTAGAATGTGTCCTAGTAAATACAGAATACTGTTACTACACATTAGAATTTGTCCTAGTAAATACAGAATACTGTTACTACACATTAGAATGTGTCCTAGTAAATACAGAATACTGTTACTACACATTAGAATGTGTCCTAGTAAATACAGAATACTGTTACACATTAGAATGTGTCCTAGTAAATACAGAATACTGTTACTACACATTAGAATGTGTCCTAGTAAATACAGAATACTGTTACACATTAGAATGTGTCCTAGTAAATACAGAATACTGTTACTACACATTAGAATGTGTCCTAGTAAATACAGAATACTGTTACTACACATTAGAATTTGTCCTGGTAAATACAGAATACTGTTACTACACATTAGAATTTGTCCTAGTAAATACAGAATATTGTTACTACACATTAGAATTTGTCCTAGTAAATACAGAATACTGTTACTACACATTAGAATGTGTCCTAGTAAATACAGAATACTGTTACTACACATTAGAATGTGTCCTAGTAAATACAGAATACTGTTACTACACATTAGAATGTGTCCTAGTAAATACAGAATACTGTTACTACACATTATAATTTGTCCTAGTAAATACAGAATACTGTTACTACACATTAGAATTTGTCCTAGTAAATACAGAATACTGTTACACATTAGAATTTGTCCTAGTAAATACAGAATACTGTTACTACACATTAGAATGTGTCCTAGTAAATACAGAATACTGTTACTACACATTAGAATGTGTCCTAGTAAATACAGAATACTGTTACTACACATTAGAATGTGTCCTAGTAAATACAGAATACTGTTACTACACATTAGAATATGCCCTAGTAAATACAGAATACTGTTACTACACATTATAATTTGTCCTAGTAAATACAGAATACTGTTACTACACATTAGAATGTGTCCTAGTAAATACATAATACTGTTACTACACATTAGAATGTGTCCTAGTAAATACAGAATACTGTTACACATTATAATGTGTCCTGGTAAATACAGAATACTGTTACTACACATTAGAATGTGTCCTAGTAAATACAGAATACTGTTACACATTAGAATGTGTCCTGGTAAATACAGAATAACTGTTTACTACACTTAGAATTGTGTCCTAGTAAATACAGAATACTGTTACTACACATTAGAATTTGTCCTGGTAAATACAGAATACTGTTACTACACATTATAATTTGTCCTAGTAAATACAGAATACTGTTACACACATTAGAATCTTTAGTAAATACAGAATATGTTACTACACTTTAGAAGTGTCCTATAAATAGAACACATTAGAATGTCCTAGTAAATACAGAATACTGTTATACACATAGAATTTGTCCTATAAATCATACACTACACATTAGAATTTGTCCTAATAAATACAGAAATACTGTTATACACATTAAAAGTGTCCTAAAGTAATCAGAATACTGTTCTACACATTAGAATTTTGCCTATAAAAATACAGAATACACTATTAGAATGTGTCCAAGCAAATACATACTGTGTACTACACATTGAATGTGTCATAAATACAGAATACTGTCTACACATTAGAATGTGTCCTAGTAAATACAGAATACTGTTATACACATTGAGAATTTGTCCTAGTAAATACAGAATACAGTTACTACACATTAGAATGTCCTAGTAAATACAGAATACTGTTACTACACATTATGTCTAGTTAAATACAGAATACTGTTTTACAACACATAGAATTTGTCCTAGTAAATACAGAATATTGTTACACACTAGAATTTGTCCTATAAATACAGAACTGTTACTTACACATTAGAATGTGTCCTAGTAAATACAGAACTGTTACTACACTTAGAAATTTGTCCAGTAAATACATAATACTGTTACTACACATTAGAAATGTGTCCTGTAAATACTGAATACGGTTACTACACTTAGAATGTGTCCTATAAATACAGAATACTGTTTATACACATTAGAATGTCCTAGTAAATACAGAATACTGTTACTACACAGAATGTTTGTCCTAGTAATACATACACACACTTGTTACTACACATTAGAATGTCCTAGTAAATACAGAAAACACTGTTACTACACATTTTAAATTTTCCTGAGTAAATACAGAATGTTACTACACTTGAAAGTTGTCCTATAAACAGAACACTGTTACACACATTGAATGTGTCTAGTAAATCAGAACACTGTTTCTACACATTGATTGTCCTTGAAATCAGAATACTGTTATACACTTAGAATTGTCCAGTAAATACGAATATGTTACTACACATAAATAGAATGTGTCCTAGTAATACAGAATACGTTTACTACATTAGTTATGTCCTAGTAAATACACTGTTACTACTTAGAATGTGTCCTAGTAAATACAGAATACTGTTTTTTTTACACACATTGAATTTGTACTACAATACAGTTCTACACATTAGAATGTGTCCTGTAAATACCGAATATGTTCTACACATTAGAATTTGTCCTAGTAAATACAGAACACTGTTACTACACATTAGAATGTGTCCTAGTAAATACAGAACACTACACATTAGAAATTGCCTATAAATACAGAATACTGTTACTACACTTAGAATGTGTCCAAATAGTAAATACAGAATACTGTTACTACATTAGTGTGTCCTAGTAAATACAGAATACTGTTACAGATTAGAAAGTCCTAGAAAATACAGAATACTGTTACTACACATTAGAATGTCCTAGTAAACAGAACTACGTTACACATTAGAATGTCCTGGTAAATACAGAATTACTGTTAAATACACATTAGAATGTCCTATATACAGAACACAGTACTGTTACTACATTAATTTGTCCTGTAAATACAGAATACTGTTAACACTTAGTTTGTCCTAGTAAATACAGAACACTGAAATGTGTCCTATAAATACAGAATACGTTACACACATTAGAATGTGTCCTAGTAAATACAGAATACTGTTACTACATATTAGAATGTCCTAGTAAAATACAGAATACTGTTACTACACATTAGAATTTGTCCTAGTAAATACAGAATACTGTTACTACATTAGAATGTGCCTAGTAAATACTGTTACTAACACATTAGAATGTGTCCTAGTATACAGTAAAACTGTTACACACATTAGAATGTGTCCACACTGTATACACTTACACTGTTACTTACACTAGAATGTCCTAGTAAATACATACGTTATAACAAAACATTAGAATGTCCTAGTAAATACAGAATCAGTTACTCACATTAGAATTTGTCCTAGTAAATACAGAATCTGTACTACACTTAGAATTTTGTCCTAGTAAATACAGAACTACTGTTACTACACATTAGAATGTCCTAGTAAATACAGAACACTGTTACTACACATTAGAATGTCCTAATAAATACAGAACACCTGTTACTAACACATTAGAATGGGTCCTAGTAATACAGAATACTGTACTACACATAGAATGTCCTGAAATACAGAATACTGTACTACACATTATAATTTGTCCTAGTAAATACAGAATACTGTTACTACACATTAAATTTGTCCATAAATACAGAAATGTACTACACATTAGAATGTCCTAGTAAATACAGAATACTGTTACTACACATAGAATTTGTCCTAGTATAAACAGAACACTGTTACTACACATTAGAATTTCCAAGTAAATACAGAATACTGTTACCTACACATTGTAAATGTCCTAGTAAATACAGAATACTGTTACTACACATTAGTGTCCTAGTAAATAGAACTCTGTTACACACATTCATAGAATTTGTCCTAGTAAATACAGATACTGTTTACTACACATTAGAATGTGTCCCTAGTAAATACGAATACTGTTAACTACACATTAGAATATGTCCTAGTAAAATACAGAACATGTTACTACACTTAGAATGTCCTAGTAAAATTACAGAACCTGTTACTACACATTAAAATTTGTCCTAGTAAATACACACTGTTTACTACACATTAGAATTTGTCCTAGTAAATACAGAACTCTGTTATTACACATTAGAAATGTCCTATAAATACAGAATACTGTTACTACACATTAGAATTTGTCCTAGTAAATACAGAACACTGTTACACACATTAGAATTCCTAGTAAATACAGAACACTGTTACACATTAGAAATACTGTCTATAGTAAAATACAGAACACTGTTACTACTACACATTAGAATTTGTCCTAGTAAATACGAAACACTGTTACTACACATAGTTTCCTAGTAAATACGAACATGTTACTACACATTAGAATTTGTGTCCTAGTACATACAGAATTTACTGTTACTACACATTATTTGTCCTAGTAAATACAGAACACTGTTACTACACTTTAGAATGTCCTAGTAAATACAGAACACTGTTACTCACATTAGTTGTCCTAGAAAATACAGAACACTGTTCTACACATTATAATTTGTCCTAGTAAATACAGAACATGTTACTACACATTAGAATTTGTCCTAGTAAATAGAACACTGTTACTACACATGTTTTGTCCTAGAAATACAGAACACTGTTACTACACATTAGAATTTGTCCCTAAGTAAATAAACAGAACACTGTTACACATTAGAAGTCCTATAAAATACAGAACTGTTACTACACATTAGAATGTCCTAGTAAATACAGAACACTGTTACTACACATAGAATTGTGTACTAGTAAATACAGAACATGTTTACTACACATGAAGAATTTGTCCTAGTAAATACACACTGTTACTACACTTAGAATTTGTCTAGAAATACAGAACATCTGTTACTCACACATTAGAATTTGTCCTAGTAAATACAGAACACTGTTACTACACATTAGAAATGTGTCCTATAAATACAGTCTTAGAAAATTTAGATAAGAACACTGTTATACACATTGTGTCCTAGTAAATACAGAACACTGTTACTACACATTATGTGTAGTAAATACATAACACTGTTACACACATTAGAATGTGTCTAGTAAATACAGAACACTGTTTACTACACATTAGAATGTGTCCTAGTAAACTACAGAACACTGTAACTACACTTAGAATGTGTCCTAGTAAATACAGAACATTTACTAACACATTTAGTTTTGTTCCAGTAAAATACAGAACACTGTTACTACACATTAGAATTTGTCCTAGTAAATACAGAACACTGTTACTACACATTAGAATGTCTATAAAATACAGAACAATATTTAAATCCTAGAAATACAGAACACTGTTATACACATATGAATGTCCAGTAAATACAGAACACTGTTATACACATTATGTGTCAGTAAATACAGAACACTGTTACTACACATTAGTTTGTCCTAGTAAACAGTGTTACTCACATTAGTTAATGCCTAGTAAATACACAACACACATTAGAATGTGTCCTAGTAAATACGAACACTGTTACACACATTATGTTTGTCCTGAAATACAGAACACTGTTAGCAAACACACTTAGAATGTTTGTCCTATAAATACTACTGTTACACACATTAGAAGTGTCTAGTAAATACAGAACACTGTTAACATACACATTAGAAGTGTTCTAGTATACAGAACTGTTTACTATGTTCATACACATTAGAATGTGTCCTAGTAAACTATACAGAACACTGTTACTACACATTAAAGAATTTTGTCCTAGTAAATACAGAACACTGTTACTACACTTAGTCATGTAAATACAGAACACTGTTACTACACATTAGAATGTGTCCTAGTAAATACAGAACACGTTATACAAACATTAGAATGTCCTAGTCAAAATACAGAACACTGTTACTACACTAGAATGTCCTAGAAATACAGAACACTGTTTTACAACACATTGAGAATGCCTATAAATACAGAACACTGGTTACTACACTAGTAAATACAGAACACTGTTACTACACATTAGTAATGTCCAGTAAATACAAGTTAACTGTTACTACACATTAATTTAAAAATGTGTCCTAGTAATAAACAGAAACACTGTTACTACACATTAGAATGTCCTAGTAAATACATACATGTTATACACATTAGAATTTGTCCTAGTAAATCAGAACACTGTTACTACACATTAGAATTTGTCCTATAAATACAGAAACACTAGTACACAATTTTAAGTTCCTAGTAAAATACAGAACACTGTACTACACATTAGAATGTCCTAGTAAATACAGAACACTGTTACTATTGTATACACATATAGAATGTCCTAGTAAATACAGTACTGTTACTACATTAGAATGTGTCCTAGTAAATACAGAAAACATGTTTCTACCATTAGAAATGTTTGTCCTAGTAAATACAGAACACTGTTACTACACATTAGAATGTCTTGTATACAGAACACTGTTACTACACATTATGTCCTATAAATACGAACACTGTTACTACACTTAGTGTCCTGAAATCAGAACATTTGTTACTACACTTAGAAATTGTGTACTAGTAAATACAGAACACTGTTACTACACTTAGAATGTGTCCTAGTAATACAGAATGTTTATACACATTAGTGTCCTATAAAATCAGAATCATGTTACTACACATTAGAATGTCCTGTAAATACAGCACTACTACACATTGAATGTGTCTAAAAATACTGAACAGTTACTACACATTAGTGTCCTAGTAAATACAGAACACTTGTTACTAACATTTAGAATGTCCTAGTAAATACGAACACTGTTACTACATTAGAATGTGTCCTAGTATTACAGAACACTGTTACTAACATTAGAATGTGTCCCATAAATACAGAACACTGTTATACATTATTACCTAGTAAATACTGTTACTACCTAGTAAATACGAAAAATTATGTTAATACACTTATAATGTCCTAGTAAATACAGAATACTGGTTTACTACACATTAGAATTTGTCCTAGTAAAAAACAAGAATACTGTTACTACACATTATAATGTCATAGAAATACATACTGTTACTACACAGAACACTGTTTTACTACAGTAAATACAGAACACTGTTTTACTACACATTATAATTTGTCAATTTGTAAATACAGAACATGTTACTACACATTAGAAATTTGTCCCTATAAATACAGAATACTGTTACTACACATTAGAATGTTCCTAGTAAATACAGAAAACACACTACACATTTTGTCCTGTAAATACAGTACTGTTACTCAACACATTATAATTTTGTGTCCTAGTAAATACAGAATGTTATACACTAGAATTAGTAAATAAAAACAGAAACATGTTACTACATTAGAATGTCCTAGTAAATACAGAAACTGTTATCACAAGTAAATTTGTCCTAGAAATACAGAAACTGTTACTACACATTATGTTTGTCCTAGTAAATACAGAACACTCTAGAATATAAATCAGACACTGTTTACAGAACACTACTAGAATTTGTCCCTCCGTAAATACAGAACACTGTTACTACACAATTATTTAAGTCAATAGTAAATACAAAAAGACTGTTACTACACATTATAATTTGTCCTAGTAAATACAGAACACTGTTATACACATTAGAATTTTGTCTAGTAAAATACAGAACATGTTACTACACATTAGAATTTGTCCTGAAAATACAGAACACTGTTACTACACATTAGAAAGTCCTAGTAATAACAGAACACTGTTACTACACATAGAATCTAGTAAATACAGAACATGTTACTACACATTAGAATGTCCTAGTAATAGAACACTGTTACTACACATTGAAAATTGTCCTATAAATACAGAACACTGTTACTACAGAATGTCCTAGTAAATACAGAACTCTGTTACTAACACTTAGAATTTGTCCAGTAAAAATCAGAACACTGTTACTTACACATTAAAATGTGTCCTAGTAAATACAGAACACTGTTACTACACTTGAATTTGCCTAGTAAATACAGAACACTGCTACACTAGAATTTTGTCCAGTAAATACGAAACATTGTTACTACACATTTGAATGTCCTAGTAAATACAGAACACTTGTTACTACACATTAGAATGAATGTCCTAGTAAATATATACAGAACACTGTTTCTATCACATTAGAATGTGCCTAGTAAATACAGAATACTGAACTACAGACAACTGTTACAATTAATGTTGTCCTATAAATACAGAATTTAACTGTTAACTACACATGTAGAATTTGTCCTAGTAAATACAGAACACTGTTACTACATTATTAATTTGTCCAAGTAAATACAGAACATGTTACTACACATTAGAACATGTGTTCCAGTTACGAACAGAACACTTTGTTACTACACATTAGAAATTTGTCTAGTAAATACAGAACACTGTTTACTACACATTAGAATGCCTAGTAAATAAGAACACTGTTACTACACATTAGTAATGTGTTCTAGTAAATACAGAACACTGTTACTACACATAGAATTTGGTGTCCTAGTAAATACAGAACATGTTACTACACATTAGAATTTGTCCATAAATACGAAACACTGTTACTACACATTAGAATGTGTCCTAGTAAATACAGAATCACAGAATTTGTCTATAAATACAGAATACTGTTACTACACATTAAATAGTAAATACAGAACATCTACACATTGAATGTGTCCTAGTAAATACAGAACACTGTTACTAATTAATTGCTAGTAAATTACGAACACTGTTACTACACTTAGAAAGTGTCCTAGTAAATACCAGAACACTGTTACTACACTTAGAATGTCCTTTTAAATACTGAACTGTTTTACACATTATTAAATGTGTCCTATAAATACAGAACACTGTTACTACATTAGAATGTCCTAGTAAATACAGAACACTGTTACTACATTAGAATGTCCTAGTAAATACAGAACATGTTACTACACATAGAATGTGTCCTAGTAAAATACAGAACACTGTTACTACACATTAGAATTTGTCCTAGTAAATACAGAACACTGTTACTACACATTAGAATTTGTCCTAGTAAATACAGAACACTGTTACTACACATTAGAATTTGTCCTAGTAAATACAGAACACTGTTACTACACATTAGAATTTGTCCTAGTAAATACAGAACACTGTTACTACACATTAGAATTTGTCCTAGTAAATACAGAACACTGTTACTACACATTAGAATTTGTCCTAGTAAATAGAACTGTTACACACATATGTGTCCTAGAAAATACAGAACACTGTTACACACATTAGAATTTGTGTCCTAGTAAATACAGAACACTGTTAACTACACATTTGAATTTGCCTAGTAAATACTACAACATTAATGTCCTAGTAAATACAAGAACACTGTTACTACACATTAGAATTTGTCCTAGTAAAATACAGAACACTGTTACTACACATTAGAATGTGTCCTAGTAAAATACAGAATACTGTTACTAAAACATTTAGAATGTCCCTAGTTAAATACAGAATACTGTTTACTACACTTTAGAATGTGTCCAAGTAAATACAGAATACTGTTACTACACATTAGAATGTGTCCTAGTAAATACAGAACACTGTACTACACATTAGAATTTGTGTCCTAGTAAATACAGAACTGTTACTACACATTATAATTTGTCCTAGTAAATACAGAACACTGTTACTACACATTATGAAGTAATGTCCTGATAAATACAGAACACTGTTACTACACATAGATTTTATAATTTTGTCCTATAAATACAGAACACTGTTTACTACACATTAGAATGTGTCCAGTAAAATACAGAACACTGTTACTACACATTAGAATGTGTCCTAGTATCTAGATCAGAACACTGTTACTAATGTGTCTAGTAAATACACCTAACCAATGTTACACATTAGAATGTGCCTAGTAAATACAGAACACTGTTACTACACATTATTTAATTTTGAAGTACAGAATCTATATTTGTCCTATAAATACAGAACACTGAATTACTACACTTTAATTAGAATGTGTCCTGAGTAAATACAGAACACTGTTACTACACATTAGAATTTGTCCTAGTAAAATACAGAACCACTGTTACTACACATTAGATAGAATTTGTCCTGTAAATACTTAGAACACTGTTACTACACATTAGAATGTGTCCTAGTAAATACAGAACACTGTTACTTACACATCAGTAAAGATTTGTCCCTAGTATATACAGTAATACACACATGTTACTGACACATTAGAATTTGTCCTAGTAAATACAGAACACTGTTACTACACATTAGAATTTGTCCTAGTAAATACAGAACACTGTTACTACACATTAGTAAATTTAGTCCTAGTAAATACAGAACCTACTGTTACTACACATGTTTTAGAATTTGTCCTAGTAAATACAGAACACTGTTACTACACATTAGAATGTGTCCTAGTAAATACAGAACACTGTTACTACACATTATAATTTGTCCTAGTAAATACAGAACACTGTTACTACACATTAGAATTTGTCCTAGTAAATACAGAACACTGTTACTACACATTAGAATTTGTCCTAGTAAATACAGAAACACTGTTTACTACATACCATTTATAAAATGGTCCTAGTAAATACAGAACACTGTACTAATTACTACACATTAGTATTTGTGTCAAGTAAATACAGAACATGTTACTACACATTAGAATGTGTCCTAGTAAATACAGAACACTGTTACTACACATTAGAATGTGTCCTAGTAAATACAGAACACTGTTACTACACATTAGAATGTGTCCTAGTAAATACAGAACACTGTTACTACACATTAGAATGTGTCCTAGTAAATACAGAACACTGTTAGTAAACACTTAGAATGTGTCCTAGTAAATACAGAACACTGTTACTACACATTAGAATGTGTCCTAGTAAATACAGAACACTACACACATTAAAGTTGTCCCTAGAAAATACGAACATGTTACTACACATTAGAATGTGTCCTAGTAAATACAGAACACTGTTACTACACATTAGAATGTGTCCTAGTAAATACAGAACACTGTTACTACACATTAGTTTGTCCTAGAAATACACACTGTTAGTTACACATTAGAATGTCCTAGTAAATACAGAAACACTGTTACTACACATTAGAATGTGTCCTAGTAAATACAGAACACTGTTACTACACATTAGAATGTGTCCTAGTAAATACAGAACACTGTTACTTACACACTTAAGAATGTGTCCCTAGTAAATACAGAACACTGTTACTACACATTAGAATGTGGTCCTAGTAATACATAGAACATGTTACTACACATTAGAATGTCCTAGTAAATACAGAACACTGTTACTACACATTAGAATTTGTGTCTAGTTAAATACAGAACACTGTTACTACACATTATGAATTTGTCCCTAGTAAATACAGAATACCTGTTACTACACATTAGAATTGTCCTAGTAAATACAGAACACTGTTACTACACATTAGAATGAAAACTGTTTTCCTAGTAAATACAGAATACTGTTACTAACTACATTCATTAGAATGTGTCCTAGTAAATACAGAACTGTTACTACACATAGAATTGTCCTAGTAAATACATAAACTGTTACTACACATTAGAATGTGTCCTAGTAAATACAGAACACTGTTTACTACACATATAGAATGTACTCCTTAGTAAAATACACCACTGTACTACACATTATGTCTATATACAGAACATTGTTACTACACATTAGTAATGTCCTAGTAAATACAGAACACTGTTACTACACATTAGAATTTGTCCGAAAATAGTACTACAGAATACTGTTACTACACACATTAGAATGTGGTCCTAGTAAATACAGAAGATAAACTGTTACTACACATTAGAATGTGAATCCAGACACTGTTACTATTACAGATACTGTTATAAAACAGAACACCAGTACTACACATTATTATGTGTTCCTAGTAAATACAGAACACTGTTACTACACATTAGAATTTGTACCTAGTAAATACAGAACACTGTTACTACACATTAAACCTAGAATGTCCTAGTAGTAAATACAGAACACTGTTACTACACATTAGAAATTTTTGTCCTAGTAAATACAGAACACTAGTTACTACACATTAGAATTGTTCCTAGTAAATACAGAACACTGTTACTACACATTAGAATTTTTCCAGTAAATACATAACACTGTACTACACATAAATGTGTCCTAAAAAATACAGAACACTGTTACTAACATTTATTAGAATTTGTGTTCCTATTAGTAAATACAGAACACTGTTACTACACATTAGAATTGTGCCTAGTAAATACAGAACACTGTTTACTACACATTAGAATGTGTCCTAGTAAATACAGAACACTGTTACTACACATTAGAAAGTGTCCTAGTAAATAAACAGAACACTGTTACTACACATTAGAATGTGTCCTAGTAAATACAGAACACTGTTACTACACATTAGAATGTCCTAGTAAATACAGAACACTGTTTACAACACATTAGAATTTTCCATAAATACAGAACACTACTACACATTAGAATGTGCCAAGTAAATACAGAACACTGTTATAACACATTGTTCCTAGTAAATACAGAACACTGTTTACTAGTACTACACATTAGAATGTGTCCTAGTAAATACAGAATACTGTTTACTACACATTAGAATGTCCTAGTAAATACAGAATACTGTTACTACACATTAGAATGTGTCCTAGTAAATACAGAATACTGTTACTACACATTAGAATGAAATCTAGTATAAAAACAGAATACTGTACTACACATATAATTGCCTAAGTAAATACACTGTTAACTTACACATTAGAATGTGTCCTAAGTAAACTACAGAAACAAAACTGTTTACGAACACATAGTGTCCTAGTAAATACAGAACTACTGTTACTACACATTAGAATTTGTCCTAGTAAATACAGAACACTGTTACTACACATTAGAATAGTGATCCTAGAATATATACAGAACACTGAATTACTACACATTAGATAAATAACGAATACCTAGTAAATACAGAAACTGTTACTACACATTAGAATGTGTCTAGTAAATACAGAACATACTGTTTACTACACATTAGAATTTTGTCCTAAAGTAAATACAGATACTGTTACTACACATTATGAATGATCCTAGTAAATACAGAACACTGTTACTACACATTAGAGTGTCTAGTGTCCTATACAGAACACTGTTTATTCACACATGTTAGAATTTGGTCCTAGTAAATACAGAACACTGTTACTACACATTAGAATGTCCTAGTAAATACAGAACACTGTTACTACACATTAGAATTTGTTATACAACTGTTACTACACATTAGAAGTGTCCTAGAAATACAACTGTTTACTACACTTAGAATGTGTCCCTAGTTAAATACAGAACCACTGTTACTACACATTAGAATGTGTCCTAGTAAATACAGAAACACTGTTACTACACATTAGAATGTCCTAGTAAATACAGAAGCACTGAATTACTAACACATTTATTTGAATCTGTCCTAGTAAATACAGAACACTGTTACTAACATACACATTAGAATTTTGTCAGTTATACTAGTAACATAACTTGTTACTACACATTAGAAGTGTCCTAGTAAACTACAGAACACTGTTACTACACATTAGAATGTCCTAGTAAATAAAAACAGAACACTGTTACTACACATTAGAATTTTGTCCAGTTAAATACAGAACACTGTTTTTACTACACATTATTTGTCCTAGTAAATACAGAATACTGTTTACTACACATTAGAAATTTGTCCCTAGTAAATACGAATACTGTTACACACATTAGAATGTCCTAGTATACAGAACACTGCTACACACATAAAGAATGTGATCCTAGTAAATACAGAACGACACTTTGTTACTACACAGTAGAATGATCTAGTACCTAGTAAATACAGAACACTGTTACTACACATTAGAATTTGTCCTAGTTAAATACAGAACACTGTTATACACGATTAGAATTTTGTCCTAGTAAATACAGAATACTGTTACTACACATTAGAAATTTTGTCTAGTAAAAATAAACACTGTTACTACACATAGAATGTCCTAGAAAATCAAACACTGTTACTACATTAGAATGTCCAGTTAATACAGAACACTGTTACTACACAAGAATGTCCTATAAATACACACACTGTTACGAACACTACTACACATTAGAATGTCCCGTCCTTTTATACACATTACCAGTACTACTACACATTAAGAATGTCCCTATAAATACAAACACTGTTTTTACTACACATTAAAAGAATGTGTGTAGTAAATACGAACACTGTTACTACACATTAGAATGTGTCCTAGTAAATACAGAACCTGTACTACACATTAGTATAGTCTAGTATAAAACAGAACACTGTTACTACACATTAGAATGTGTCCAGTAAATACAGAACACTGTTACTACACATTAGAATGAATGTTCTAGTAAATACAGAAAACACTGTTACTACACATTAGAATTTGTGTTTCCTAGAATAAATACAGACACTGTTACTACACATTTAGAATGTGTCCCTAGTAAATACAGAACTACTGTTACTACACATTAGAATGCCAAGAAATACAGAACACTGTTTAACATTAGAATGTGTCCTAGTAAATACAGAACACTGTTACCTACACATTAGAATGTCCTAGTAAATACAGAACACTGTTACTACACATTAGAATGTGTCCTAGTAAATACAGAACACTGTTACTGACACATTAGTAATTTGTGTCCTAGTAAATACAGAACTACTTGTTTACTACACATTAGAATGTTCCTATTAAATACAGAACACAGTTACTACACATATTAGAATTTAAAAAACAGTCTAGTATCCCCGAAATACAGAATACTGTTACTCACACATTATAATTTGTCCTTAAGTAAATACAGATCACGTTACTTATACACGATTAGAATTTTGCCTAGAAAAATACAGAACACGTTACTACACATTAGAATGTGGTCCTAAGTAAATACAGAACCTGTTACTACAACACATTAGAATGTGTCCTAGTAAAATACAGAAACACTGTTTACAACACATAGAATTTGTCCTAGTAAATACAGAAAAAAACTGTTACTACAACAATTGAATTTGTCCTAGTACATACAGAACCTGTTACTACACATTAAGAATTTGTTCCTAGTAATACAGAACACTGTTACTACACATTAGAATGTGTCCTAGTAAATACAGAACAACTGATACTACACATTATAAATGTGTCTAGTAAATACAGAACACGTTACTACACAATAGAATGTTTCCTAGTAAATACAGACCACTGTTTACTCCTACACATTAGAATGTTGTCCTAGTAAATACACAACACTGTTACTACACATTAGTATGTGTCTAGTAAATACAGAACACTGTTACTGTGACTACACTTAGAATGTGTCCTAGTAAATACAGAACACTGTTACTTACTCATAGCACATTGAATGTGTCCTAGTAAATACAGAACACTGTTACTACACATTAGAATGTGTCCTAGTAAATACAGAACACTGTTACTACACATTAGAATGTGTCCTAGTAAATACAGAACACTGTTACTACACATTTAGAATGTCCTAGTAAATACAGAACACTGTACTACACATTAGATTGTGTCCTAGTAAATACAGAACACTGTTACTACACATTAGAATGTGTCCTAGTAAATACAGAACACTGTTACTACACATTAGAATGTGTCCTAGTAAATACAGAACACTGTTACTACACATTAGAATGTGTCCTAGTAAATACAGAACACTGTTACTACACATTAGAATGTGTCCTAGTAAATACAGAACACTGTTACTACACATTAGAATGTGTCCTAGTAAATACAGAACACTGTTACTACACATTAGATGTTGTCCTAGTAAATACAGAACACTGTTACTACACATTAGAATTTGTCCTAGTAAATACAGAATACTGTTACTACACATTAGAATGTGTCCTAGTAAATACAGAACACTGTTACTACACATTAGAATTTGTCCTAGTAAATACAGAACACTGTTACTACACATTAGAATGTGTCCTAGTAAATACAGAACACTGTTACTACACATTAGAATGTGTCCTAGTAAATACAGAATACTGTTACTACACATTAGAATGTGTCCTAGTAAATACAGAACACTGTTACTACACATTAGAATGTGTCCTAGTAAATACAGAATACTGTTACTACACATTAGAATTTGTCCTAGTAAATACAGAATACTGTAGTAACACATTAGAATGCCTGTCTAGTAAATACAGAATTACTGTTATCACACATTAGAATGTCCTAGTAAATACAGAATACTGTTACTACACATTATATAATGTCCTAGTAAATACAGAATACTGTTACTACACATTAGAATGTGTCCTAGTAAATACAGAATACTGTTACTACACATTAGAATTTGTCCTAGTAAATACAGAACACTGTTACTACACATTATAATTTGTCCTAGTAAATACAGAACACTGTTACTACACATTAGAATTTGTCCTAGTAAATACAGAATACTGTTACTACACATTAGAATGTGTCCTAGTAAATACAGAATACTGTTACTACACATTATAATTTGTCCTAGTAAATACAGAATACTGTTACTACACATTAGAATGTGTCCTAGTAAATACAGAATACTGTTACTACACATTAGAATGTGTCCTAGTAAATACAGAATACTGTTACTACACATTAGAATGTGTCCTAGTAAATACAGAATACTGTTAATACACATTAGCTCTGTACGGAGCCCCGCAGGGACATGCATTTCTTTTTATTAAGTCGTTCCCACGAAATAACAATTCATTCCCTCAATTTAACAATTCGTTTCCTCGAATTAACAATTCGTTCCCACGAATTGACAATTCGTTCCCTCAATTTGACAATTCGTTCCCTCGAATTAACAATTCGTTTCCACGATATAACAATTCGTTCCCATGGGAACGAATTGTTAATTTGTGGGAAAGAAGTTTTAAAAGAAGTGTTAAATTGAGGAAACGAATTGTATTTCGTGGGAACGAATTATTAAAATAATTATACGTCCCGTGCGGGGCTCCGTAGCTCTGGGCGTGATTTCGGAAAATATTGTATTTATTTGAAAAACGTATCGGTGAAATTATAAGGCCAAAGGTATAATGGCGGACACTTTAAATCAGGAAGTTCATCTGATATGTACATGATGTACGTTTAAAAATAGAGGTTACTACGGTGTTCCGTTAAGGTCATCGTCATATCGCTATCGGATCGATATTATGACCGCGTGATAGTACGATGATTATGATATACAATCTATGACGATAGTACGATACTGCGATGACGATAGTACGATTCAACGATGACGTTTGTACATGTACGATACTAAGGTGACGATTATACGATAGGACGATGACGATATTACGATATTACGACGAGGACAGTACGATACCACGGTGACTATCGTACGATACTACAATGACGATAGAACGATACCACGATGACGATCGTTCAATATTACGATGACAATTTTACAAAGCTCGATGATGTTACATGATAGTACGATACTGTCGATGACGTCAGTAACGTCACAATGACGTGTTTCCTTCGACCAATCCAATCACGTTTTCAGACTAACCCTCTGAATCGCGAGACAGTCGTCGTAACTACGGCCCGCCTCCAGAAATAATTTCGCATAACTCTTGGCCATATTTTCAACTTGATTCGCTTTGTTTTCATGACAAATCATATGTGAAATGTAAGAAAATGTTTATTTAACCAGGTGAACTGATTATCTTGAAATAATTCCCTGGTGACTGGGTCCTACCGCTACTAAACCGCTACGCTCACTCGTTTGTTTAGCGGAAGGACCCAATCACACGTGCATTATTTCACGATAATCAGTTCAACTGGTTGAATAAACGGTACTTTATTAGTAAATGGCCATATTCAATTAAGTGATAATGTAATAAATTCAGTATAATAAAAATTAAGAAATGTATCTTTAAATTGAAAATTTCTCCCCGAAAGTGTACTTAACAAGATAAGTATACTTTTCAATTTCGATTAAATATGCTATAGGTAGCTTAAATGATAACCACATTATCAGTGAAAACAACTGTATTCTCATGCCTACCTCGTGTTCGACAACAATTGTGGCTTACATATTTATAATAAACGATACTATGAATAATGTGCTTGAATTCAAACAACTTGATTATCTGAGCCTGAGCTACAGTTCAGACTCACACAATCAAATTGCTGGATTGCGAGTTTGCATTGGCAGTACGAGGTGCAGGCATAATGGTTTAGGACTTTGCTTATATCTGAAGAATCATTTGGTCAAATCGGTTGCGAACTATCTCATTAGAAATCAGGGGGATCGTTTCAGTAAACTTCGTACGACTAAAATGTTCGGAAGTGAAAAATTATGATGGTCATTAAATTTCACATTTGCAGCCTAAATGTAAATCCATCAATTTAAATTTACAGACGATCATAAATTTGCACTTACGAACAATTTAGTCGTACGAAGTTTAGTGAAACGGGCCCCTGGTTCATTTGTGTAGACAATAACATATCGGTTCCACGAAGTAAATCACACGATTTCATAAAGTAGTCATTTATTCGCAGGCATCTAAGTCAGCACAAAGCAGGTTGACGTCGACTAACGTTACGTATTGATTTAATAACTTTGTTTCGTTGACTTTCGAAGCGCTGTCCTCCAGCCTCATCGCACTTGCGCTGTTTATTTAAAGTATAGTTTTATTGTACTGTAACTTGTTTCATTGTATGTAAGTATTTCCATCCAATGGTCTAATCAATGTCGATGGAGTGCCATTTACATAGTTGCTGTACTTAGCGCATTTTTGATTACCTGTTGTTTTCATATAATTATATAGAGAATATTAGTATAGTATCATGAACGTGAATAAATATCTGTCGAGGCTGAGAAATCAGGATGGGCGAGGCTTGCCGAGCACATCCTGATTTCGAGCCGAGTCAGATATTTATTCACGTTCATGACACTATAATAATATTCTATTTATCCCGTTAACCACATCAAAGTTGTTCAAATGTCTCTAAAATACATTTGTGGCCTCATAAGTTTGTCTTCTGAAGCGACAAGATTATCGTGTTACGTCATTCACATAATGACGTAACGTCATACATGACGTATCTACTAGACGTGAATGAGAAAAAAATTCACGTATACCATGTTTCACGGCTAGTAGGTGCGTAGTTGACGGGATAAACTGTTATTCAACGCTTGATGTCATTACTTACAGACCTGTACACATTCCAGCAAACATGTATAATAGACCGGCGACAATGTGTTTCCATGGTATCATAATGCACAAATCTAAGTTCAAACAGTTCTTAAACCGCGGAACGTTGTTCAGTCCATGGACACGACGTCACAATGTTTTACTAAAAATTTCCTGCACTACCTGCATCCGTCATTCTGATTTCAAGGCTGAATATATAGTTTTGTTATTGTAAATATTCCAGTTCTGATTTTAAGAATTTCCCTCATTGAACATGTACATGTACTTTTACATGTACATGCACTTGTACAGGTTATATATGGGATTTAGTACTAAACCCATTGACCCGTCCTTAAATGACCTTAGCTGTTGGTAGGCCGTTAAACCCTAACAAACAAACAAAAATAAAAACATTTATTTGATGGAAGAGTAATACAGTTAGAGTTCTGCACCATACAATCCGCAGAACTATGAACCTCGAAACACATGTATTTCATGACAGGTTGGATTTTTAAACTGCTCCGAAGTGACCCGTAGTGACCTGTATTTCGTTGCTATAGTTACGCATTACATGCGGACGGATAGTCGCAAAGTATGTTCGTATTTTCAAATCAATTCAATTTGACCAGATGTAAATGTTATATAATATGTTATATATGCTCCAGGGCATTTGCATGTGATGTTAGGTTAAATTTTTCTCTGTTGCTTTTGTGTTCTAAAGCTGAAAATAGTGATGTAAATATGAATTGGAGGTTACTAATAGTATTATGAATGATTGATTGATATACTCGGCAAAAAGTGGTAAACAAAATGGATTTATAGTAAAGTTATAGTAGGAAAACGGATTTACAAAAGGAAAATTTGTTAGACTTTTGTCAGAAGTTTACACATCAACAACTTTCAAACACCTTGAGAAGACCCCCTTTTGTATTGCAACAAAGGGAGTAGGATACCTTAGTTGTTCATTAAATACTATTGTGTTCTACTTGTGTTCTTCTACTGTGGTCAATATGAGCAAGCCAAGTGACCAGAAGTCCGGTACGAAGAAACCAGGCTTATCCTCTGGACACACAACACCAGCCAAGTCTAAACGACCATTTACTGAGGTGGCTGAGTCTAGCGCAGAGGAAGTAACACTACTAGCACACCAAATGGAGGAAATCAGCACGGACATAAAGCAGCTGAGAGATAGTGTTACGACACTGGTTAAGAAAGCAGACGCAATAATGAATAAAACAGAAATGAGAGATTTTATAAAATCAGCAGTGGAAGGGATTATGCTGGAAATCAACAAAAATTTGGAAATGACGATAGATATGCAAGTAAAAGAAAAAACCGCAAATTTGAATGCCGAATTGACCAACCTGAAAGGCGACAACAACGAGCTGAGAACTGAAATTAGAAGGCTAAAGGACCGTTTTGAAAAAGCAGATGAAACATCAAAGTTGGCACTCGAGAAAGCAAATTACAATGAACAATACTCAAGAAAAAATAACTTTAAAATCTTGAACGTGTCTGAACGAGCTTCCGAATCAGAGACCACACTCACACAAGATGTCTGCAACTTATTCAAGAAAGAAAATGTATCGATGATCCCAGAACATATCATAGCTATCCACCGGATCCCAGGCAAATCAGGCACGACAAAACCAGTACTGGTAAAATTGAAGAACAACTCTGAGAAATCGAAACTCATGCGAACCAGATCAGCAATGAAGGCGACTGGCCACAGACTAGTAGATGATGTCACAAAATTGAACTCTCTACTCATCGGCCGACTGAACGACCAAAAGAAACTGGATTCTGCATGGTACTTTAACGGCGCAGTGTATGGCAAGACCAAAGATGGAAAAAGGCTCAAATTTGACATTCATGACAGTGTTGACAAAGCTATTGAAAAGGCCTAAGAGAAGGAAACTAGATAATTTTCACATATTTTTTTTTTTTTTGTGCGACAGGGCTTCTCTAAGCAATCCTTATGCTTAAATGAAATTTACGATGGTCTTTGTGAGACAATTATAACGTGCAATCTAAAGGTCAAAGAGAAATCTGGCGCACAAAAAAATGCTATTAGTATTAGTTTTTGGAATATGTGTTTTTTGTGACAAATTATTTTCCAAGAACTGAATGTGGAATATATACAATATCAAAAAAACTTAGCAGGCCAACACTACACACATGGACCATGAACTTGTTGAATCGTATGACATGGATTATACACTGGTGTAAACAATGGACATTAATAGAATAGATTGTACAAAACCAAGAATATGGTGAGTTTACACCTTGGTATCACATGCCTTCACAAAATGGGACAAGTGGTGGTTTCTCCAGTGTGGCCCATGATCTATCAGCCTACCCTTGTAATTTAATAGAGATTGCAATTGACAATAACATCTGCAAGGTACACTGACCAACTTTTTACAACTTACAAGAGTGCAGACAAAGATTCGACAATACATATAGGCTGGCTGATCTGTGGCTACACTGGATCCAGCACTATTTGGACCCCTTTTCACATGACATGCCACATATGTAATTATTATAAAAGAAGAAGAAGAAGATATGCTTTTCATGTTCCCAGTTATTTCAGATTAGTGAATCCATGTAATACTAACCCTTACACCGCTATCTTAATGTGTTGTTGTCTGCTGTTTATTTTCTGTTTTCCATTTTAATCATCAAAGACATGCTTTGACAGCACTTTAGAATAGTTTACAACATGCTTTGACAGCACTTGAGACAAATTTCCATTGAAATGATTCTGAAGTCCTGTAAAAGGCATGTTTTTATTGAAAAATAAGGCAACATATAGAAGCAACAGCAGACGACAATTTCTGTGCGTAGCGGTCTTAGGGTTGAGTTATTGATCAGCTACATGCTGAATGGAAGAACAAACACTGACATGCAAACATACACGAAGTTGAGTGAACTATTTAGACTGTATTGTGATGATGCCTGTAGGGCAATCTACCTATTATAATTTTTAACCGCACAAAACAAATGTACCCGTATTTATTCTAATAAACGCCCCCGGAGCTATGCATTTTTCTAAATTAGTTTTGGCATACTACTTGCATAAAAACACAAAAAAAATCATTCTTGAATGACTACTATGGGAAAATGAAGAAATTGACTGAGACTATAGGAGAGAAATTAAATTACTATTAGAGGGGGCGACTGTTGGAATAAATATGGTATGTTAAACATGTCAGGGCACCCAATTCAAACATTTCTTGACATCATGCAAACTGTTATCCTTGCTATATTTCGCTTTCGGGCAAGGAAACAAATAATTGCATGTACATGCCCGACACGAGATAACAACTGTTACCAGTCGGTAAGTGACTCTCATGCGCTATATGAGAAGTCTACTATGAACATATTTCACAATATCCTCGCCTTTTGTATGATATGAGGAAATTAATTTATGTTCATCCTCATCAGTCCGGGGATATAGTGATCGCCCCACATCAGTTGTTCCTTTGGTCGTCTGAATAACATTTTGTCAGCCTCGTAAGCCTTACAAATCTGCACAGTATATTGTTGATTTTCGGTTTTGTTCTGGACGAGAGCATGCCCTGGCAGCACATGGGAATTGTATCCATTGGAGGCGGTTCTCATGTGCTGTCAGTAACATGTTTGTAGTAAAATGATATAGATCAGAACTGAAAATCAACAAACGACAACACTCTGTTCCCGCCTATCAACAATTAACCCTTACAATGCTGGATTATATTTTTTGTCTGCTGTTTGTTTTGTATTTTCCATTTGTCAGAGCAGTTGTCTCCCATTGACCAACACAAATGATAATTCTTTACTTTATGTCATTACCGGTACATGTAGAAAGAAAATATATTCCTGACTAGCAGTAAAAAGAGAATGGGGCACACAGGTGGTTATTCTGTCTGTTATATATGTTAACCCTCTCAACTCCAAGTAACTGGAATAGACTGTGAGATGAAACTTACTTTCAGAAGGTACGGATCCTGAGGAGACGGCTTGTCACGAGCCGGCTCATCTGGATCTACACTGTTTGCCACTATACGTGTATTGAAAGTGTTATGGTTGTCCCCCGTAGTCCATGATGAATTTATGTTTGCGTTTCAGCAGATTAGTTTGATTATTAACATAATTTATTTTAAATTTTCTTTCTGGTCTTCAACTTGTCAGTAGACCTACCAAAAAATACAAGTTCATTCTCCATATTATAAAGAAATATCAGCTTCTAGAACATTTAAAGCACCCCTCCCTCAGTAGATTAGATATGCACAGTTTATTTTTGTTCACACCTTTTTGCATTCCCCCTATTAGGTTTACGCACCCGCAGGCTCTGTTGGAGTTGAATATGGTAAGAAAAAAACCACCCTAAATAGGCAATGAGTGAAATAAAAATATTGTCATTAAATTGTCAAGGAATAGGTCAACTTCCCAAACGCACTGATCTTTTTCAATATTTAAAAGATAAAAAATATCACATATACTGTTTGCAAGATGCCCACTCACTCCAGGGGAAGACGAAAAATTTGTACGGACTAGGTGGGGTAATGATTGTTATTTCAGTTCATTTCGATCTAATGCAAGGGGAGTAGCAATATTATTCAATGGTAATTTAGACTATAAAGTACACCAGTCAAAATGCGATCCCAATGGTAACTTCATTCTACTAGACATCAGTATTGAAAATAATAAATTTACACTTGTATGCCTGTATGGAACAAACTCAGATGACCCCCTTTTTTTTCAGAACATATCAAAAGAAATTGATGAAATGAATAACGAGAAATATATTTTATGCGGAGATTTTAACCTTGTTTTGGACCCAGAGTTAGACTATCATAACTATAAAAATATAAATAATAAAAAATCTAGAGAAAAATTATTAGAAATTATTCAAGAAAAATATTTAATCGACCCTTTTAGAGAAAATCACCCCCTAATGAGAAGGTTCACATGGAGACGACGACAGCCTTTTCAGCAAGCAAGACTAGATTTCTTCCTCATCTCTGAAAAAAAATACTTTACCTTCAATTAAAAGCTGCATCATTGAAAATAGCTACAGATCTGATCATTCACCTGTATTGTTAAGTTTATGTTTCAACAATTTTATAAAGGGAAAACCACTATGGAAACATAATAATTCAATGCTGAAAGACATAAATTACATAAACATGATTAATGAAAAAATAGAAGAAATAAAAAATCAATATGCTATTCCAATATATAACCGAGAAAACTTGCATGAAATACCAAACAACGAATTGCAATTCACAATTAACGATCAACTTTTTCTAGAAACACTTATGATAGAACTACGTGGAAAATCTATTTCTTATTCTTCCTTTATAAAAAAGGAAACAAATCAAAAAGAAAAATCATTAACAGAACAAATATTAGACATGGAAAAACAATTAAAGAAAGAAGACATGAATAAAATTGAAATTTTAAAATTAGAACTCCAGGAAATTCGTAAAATTAAAGTAAATGGTTCAGTTATTCGATCAAGGGCTCTAAATATAAATGAAGGAGAAAAACCAACAAACTATTTCTGTGCACTGGAATCTCATAACTTTATAAGTAAAACAATACCAAAACTTGAAACAGAAAATGGAAAAATAATTACAAACCAGTCAGAGATATTAAAAGAAACAGAACTATTTTACACCAAACTGTATAGCAATAAAGACACAGATACTTATAAAGAATTAGATTTGGATATTTTTTTGGAAAATGCGCATGTACCAAAATTAAATGAAGCAGAATCAGAAAAACTAGAAGGATTAATCACAAAAACTGAACTAGCCTTTGCACTAAAAAACATGACGAACAACCGTAGCCCAGGTACAAGCGGATTTGCATGCGAATTTTATAAAATGTTTTGGCATAAACTGGGTGATTTCATTTGTAGGGCAATAAATTATAGCTATCAGAAGGGTGAACTATCTATAATCAACGGCAGGGTATAATAACACTAATCCCAAAAGAAAATAAATCTCGAAATTTTCTAAAAAATTATAGACCTATTTCATTATTAAACACAATTTACAAAATGGCATCAGCATCTATCGCAAATAGAATAAAAACAGTATTAGACAAATTAATAAATGGGGACCAAACAGGATTTATTTCAGGAAGATACATGGGGGAAAACACTAGGCAGGTATACGACATTATGCAATATATAGAAACAAATGATATCCCAGGACTTCTTCTTCTTATAGACTTTGAGAAAGCATTTTACTCTATATCGTGGAACTTTATTCATAAAGTACTTCGCTACTTTAAGTTTGGACCAAATATTAGGCAATGGATTACATTATTCTACAAAAATGCTCAACTATCAGTTAATCAACATTGTAACCTCCCACCTTTTTTTTCAATACATCGAGGCTGTCGTCAGGGGGACCCACTCTCACCGTACATATTTATCTTATGCGCAGAAATATTTGCAATCAGAATACGCAAAAATCATAAAATTAAAGGAATTAAAATAAATGGAACAGAATATAAACTAACACAGTTTGCAGATGACACTAGTGCCTTCTTGGATGGATCAAGTGAATCACTAAATGAAACACTTAATGAACTGGAAATGTATACCCATATGTCAGGACTTAAAGTTAATTTTGATAAAAGTTATTTGGATTGGGGCAAAAAAATTTAGCCAAGACTCAATTAAAACAAAATGGAAACTAAAGTGGGGAAGTAACAGATTTAAATTGCTTGGAATTACTTTTGATACAGATTTAGAAAAAATTGTGGACATAAATTTCTCGGAAAAAATGAAGATCATAAAAGAAAAAATCAACAGCTGGAACAAAAGGTACTTAACACCATTAGGCCGAATCACAGTCATAAAGTCTCTTCTTCTCCCATCTTTAAATCACCTGTTTATATCCGTTCCTAACCCCAGTCAAAGATGTATTAAAGATATTAGCAGCATTATGTATAAAGGCACTATCACATGCCAAAAATATGAGGATGGCGGATTAAAAATGCCAAATATTGAGGACTATATATCATCTTTAAAAACAACAGAAGAATAGTGTGCAACAAATATAAATTTATAAACATTTTAAATACAGAAATTGATACAGATAATATTTTTAAATTGGGAGATATGTACATCGAACAAAAAATAGGAAAAATTTCAAACCTTTTTTGGCGGGATGTTCTAAAAGCTCATCTAAAATTACAAAATAAGCTTAAGCCAATAAACATGGATGCATTTCTTTCTAGCCCATTATTTTTTAATAAGGACATAAAATGTGGGACAACCTTCTTCAATAAGGCATGGTTTTATAAGGGAATATGTTTTATAAATGACATTTATTATAATTGATGGAACATTTGCCTCTCAAAATCAACTTAAAAACAATTTCAACATAAATATAAACTTTCTTCAATATTATGGCCTTGTCAAAGCAATAAAAGATTGGGGTAAAAGCTTGAAACTTAACAATATCGAAAAAAAGTTAGAAATGCCATTTACTCCATACAAACTAAAATTATACCTAAAAAACAAAACCGGCACAAAAGACATGTATCTCGCATTAAACTCCAATTCTGAAACTCCAGCTGGTAAAATTAAATGGAACTCCACCTATAATTTTAACAATGAAACATGGAAGAAAATATATTTATGGCCGCATATCATAACAAAAGACACAACTCGAAAATGGTTCCAGTACCGAATAAACCACAATATTCTGGCCACAAATGATTTCCTAAATAAGATTAAAATTAAAAGCAAGTAGTCCATTATGTACATTCTGTAAAAAGTTTTCGGAAACAATAAAACATTTGTTTTGGGATTGTGAGGCTACAAAAAGCATATTTAGGGAACTTCAAGAATGGTTAGCGACAAAAGATATAACTATTACAATTAACGAAAAATCATTCATCTTTGGGATTTACGAAAAAACAATAAGTATTTTCAAACAATTAATACTATTAGAAACTAAATACTATCTCTAGTATTGCCGATGTTCAAAAGTAGTTCCAAGTCTCAGCGTACTGAAGCATCGAATTCAACTAATGTATGAAACATCCAGGAAGGCAGCAATAATGGACAACAAATTTGAAAACATTACAACAATTTTGGAAGAATTTATCATTTCACAAGCTTAATTTATATAACAAAAATACCAAAATAATATTTCATCTTCAGTTGAGCTAGTTGCGGGTGCTATAATAAATCTCTGCTTTTGTGCTTATTTTTTCTTTCTTCGTTTTAATGCCTTCCCCACCCCCACCCCACCCCCACCCACCCACCCCCCCCCCCCCCTTCCATCTCATATTATAGGTTTGGGAAATAAAGCAATTATAATTTGAATCTAGTAGAAGAATATAATGTACACAGAGATATACAGGTTCAAGCAAAGACCATGACCGACGGAACCAGTCGTGTTTTGTTTTTATAACCAGTGTGGTGATCGAAACAGATTGTTTATTGGCTTGTCAATATATAATGTTAACAAAAACTTTAACAGTGAACCCTTTCAGCCGTAAATAACATTTTCGGTCAAGTCCATTCATCACAAAATACTTTTCAAATAATCGATTTATAAAATGTTTTTTGTTTTTTTTAACAAATATGAAAATTACTTGCAAACAGTGCAGATCCTGATGATACAGTTCATCATGAGCCGGCTTGTCTTAGTCTACACTGTTTAAAAACACCTAAATGGCTGTAGTGTTGAAAGGGTTAACACATGGTTTAAGCATGTAGATGCGCAGTAGGATTGAACTTCACTTTTTGAAGAATGGGGCTGGTTCAGTCGGATTATGGGTATAAATATGAATGATAACATAAACAAAAAAAAATTATAATCAATTACATGCATTACATATGCTAAATCAAACTTTGGCTCTTGCAGTGCTGGAGAGTGACATTGTCATCTGCGGGTATATTATAAGTATTACTGTTTTATCTTAATAACATGGGCAAGTTTTTATCGAGAAAATTCAGGTCTCTCATTAGTGACGATTCTAATGTACCACTCAACCATGAAGTCTTTAAAAAATACTAGAACAGTGATTTATACCCAGTACTGCAAGAGTAAAAGAGGGTGAATATCTGTAATTGTATATTTTGTAGTTGTACCTGATTATTGCATGTATATTATGTACGGTTTGTGAGGGATGGCCCCGACCCACCACAAACCTATTACGGGGAAAATAAATATATAAAAAAAAAAAAAAAAAATGTTATATAAAGATGACCACTGTGGCAGGTATATTAATTGTTTTATCAAGAAAGTCCGAGATCTTTATGACTGTACCTCGTAGATGTTCAGAAACGTGTATAATCTGGGAAATATTGATGCGGGCCTGTATTGTTTCATTAGGAGTCTATGTGTTCTGATCGCTCCATTCCTTGACAGCGTCGTGGCATTGTTTCGCTTGTCTCGAGTTCGCAAAACATTTGGTCTGTACCGATTTGCTGAATTTTCCTTCATCCTTCCCACTCTCGAGGTACGTCCCTACCAGCTGAGACGCCTAAAACAATCACGGGATACTGATAAGCGAATGTGCATTCTGTATAAAGGGCCTAGAAATAGGTGCACAATCCACCCCGCGTACAAACTATTAGTGGGTGAGCCAGATTCATTAAAACAGGGTTATCATTACCACCTGGGGGCAAATTGTCACTATATTTTATTGAAAGGTATGCATCTCTAGATCTTATTTCCGCATGATAGCAATCTGTAAGTCTTCGTTTAAAGATGGTATGCCCCTATAAGTGTACCCCCACCCCCTCCCCTAACAGCAACATTTTCTGCTGAAAAATGTGCATCTTTGATACCATTCAAATAACAACCAATGCAAACTCGCATTCACACATTGAAACAACACTGAAAAAGTGACAGCCGGTAATTATAATTTACATGCAATCGGAATTGACCATTTTCATCCAAAATGGCAGCCAAAATCGAAGATAGCTGCCAAAACCCAAGTCCAGCCGGCCGGCCGGACCACAAGAAATATGTACGAACTGCATCAATTATTGGCAAAACAGACGTATTTTTTATGGCTGACCTATGCTCTAAGAGTAAAATATATGATACTAACATGCTCATAAATACGTAGCAATTTGGAATGTATGTAAAACCATCCAATATGGCCGCCAAATATCATAGTTGCCCATCAAAGCAATTTCTGTATTTTTAGCACGTCCTGGTAGTATGTCAACATACCACTTCATTTTAAAGCATAATGCATTGTACTAACTTAAAGTTAGTCACCGCCAGACATATAGTCGACGACAATTTCCACCTATTGATTACGATGACAGTCATTGAAGTGTATTCTATAAACCGAGCGGGGATGTTCACTTGATGTTCGCATTGGCAATCATTTAATAACAGGACATTTATTTATGTTGGCTCCTACTAGTGCTGAGGGCAGATGCTGTCAAATGCAGTTATGAGTAGTATTTTACAATGATGTCGTGTTCTAACCTCTACTGGTAGTACTTTGAAGTACAATGTTGCTATTACTTGCTTGTAATGGTAATTATAATGCATGTGTAAAACTATGTTGTTCGGCATAGCCCGCGACAGCGTCCACAATGCTACTCACTTTGATCATATTCTCCCTTCTTGTGTAGCATTTATTTTGTTTCATGGTACTAATGGGTGACCTGTTACACGGTCGATAAGGCAACACCTTGACAGTGACATGTAATGTGCGACAATTGTCGCACATTACATGTCACTGTCAAGGTGTTGCCTTATCGACCGTTTTATTTCGTTGCTGTATATTTCCTCTATGTTACTGACTCTGTGAGTCATAATAAGAAGTTACGGAGACCGTGCGGGCATTGTGACGTCAAGCTTGCCAGGTTTAACTGTCTTTTCGAACTATATTGATTACTGACGATTTGGCACGGTACGGTTTTGAGCCTCTTTGGATGGAATGTACGTGGGTGGTATTTCTTTTGTATTTTATTGTCACTGCTGTTTTCTCATCTATTTAATTAGTGAGTGATTTATGAATTAATTGATTTCTTGCCGGGTATCAAATAGCGTTTATAATAAGTTAGTAATAAGTATGAAACATACGCAGTAGATATCCGTGTCTATATATCATATATGTTGTTTATATAAATGAATGGCGCAACACATTCCGCGATTGTGTGAAACCTAGTGTTATATGAAGTATGTAGCAGTTGTGCTTGTAAATGACGGACCCACACATGAAGCAATAATACGTATATGGATGTTCAATACATATATATAGGAAGATTATAATCGACTGGTGTAAATAATGGGTATTGGCATGCGATACACGTATATCGTTAACATCATGTTTGTGAAATGCGATCAGTGAAAATAGAAAATGGCCTGATGGAGTAGATTAGCTTTATACTTAATTATATATACTTCGCTAACACTTAAGTGCGTATGACGCTATATATGTAATATGTCTTTGTCATTGTGACATAACCACGTTTACTGTTTGATTTAATGATGGCAATATATTGGATGTCATATCGCCCAACTTATAGGTTAAAGCTCAGAAATATTAATATGAAGAGCAAACCATGCAATTGTATAATTTGAAATTTTTCACTATCCCAAGTAACGTAATTTCGTATGAATAATTTTCAAATAAGGCAGAGTGAGGCGTTTCCCTGTTGTTTGCCGCTGTCTGCAATAATTTTGGGGAATAATAGCGACATCATTTAATATTTCGTATGCGACGACATATTTTAAAGTAGACAGTAGGTCGCTTATAACATTAACTTTGTGATAAAACACGATACCGGGCAGTTTTGGTAGCGTGATATCTTATAATTGTCGCCGTGTGTTTTTCTTGAGGATCGCATTACCACCGCCTGATCTACATTAGTATGCAGTCAAGTGATAAACTGATAATTTGATACTACACAAGCACTTTCGACTACAAAAGCAAGTTTATGACCATCACATTTCCAATTAATATGTTGATGCATTTATTTTAAATTTTAAATAGATTCCAAACCCCGGATATTTATGTCATTATATAGCTGCGTGTCTACCTCCATTTATGATAAAATGAGTGGCATTAAATGGCATATCATTCGCTAAGTACTGGATATAATTGTTCAAAAGTCTCAATTTACCAAGACATTAGATGGTAATATCGTTGGCATACACTAGGTTGTTCATATTTAAGATTATTTAGGAATCAAAGTGCAGTGTAAGCGAAGACTTCGCTGATATGTAGCCAGTTAAATTATGAGTTCACCATTTTGAATTCCTACTAAGGACAACCGACGAAAAAGAGTAAAAATGTCAAAGAACGACAGTTAGGCGACAATGTACAGCGCCTGAAGTATTTCTAAGTCATTGATGCTGCGAGGAACTCGTGCAAGTATCCTTGCTATACTATTTTGTCACGATACCATGGCCATAACGTCAAACATGTATTCACGTTCAATGACGTCACAAGTACGTGACGTCAAGTCATGACGTCATAATATGTGTACCGAGGTACAAGGTATCGCGTCTCATATTAGTGAAAGTTTCAGTAAGTTATCATTTTCCGTTTTCTGTTCACACGTAATGTTAACTAATACCAGTAAACGTAAATGGGAGGGCAAACTGTGAACTTTTACGGCGACGCTAGACAATTTGAAACGTCGTTTTTCCGACGTCGTTTACCGCTTTTCATGACGTTGTCATTAAGCCCGGTTTTCGTATGGCGCGGCCCAAATAAAGTCGGCTGCCGGCTAAGAAACCCCATAAGTTAATATGTTGCTCGGCTGCTTTAGCTCTGTTGAACCCTTACAGTGTTCAGACTGTGAGTTGTGCTCAGCATTGTGTTGAAACCCTTCGCTGAGGCGTACGCCAAAATACGCCCCGCTATACAGCCGAACACTCTCCATTTGGGCTGAGCAAGTATTAAAACTTGCCGCTCAGCCCAGCTGCTGGTCACAAGCATCTCGGCGTTGTTTGGACGAGCATTGCGCAATGTTTGTCAAACCTCGTTGAATGTGGATTCCAGAAGCTGAGCTGATCACTGTAGGAAAGATATTCCCAGGCCCATGGAAACAAGCCCCATGCTCGGCTACAGCTCAAGGATAGCCCAGCTTGATCCACCAGGCTCATCGCCCAGCTACAGCCTGGGATGTCGGCATATGCCAGGCTGTGAGCTGGGGATAGCATAGCGTTGATGTAGACAGCTCAGAACATCGATGAGCTGAGCGGTTCAGGACGTAGCTCAGCTCGGAAAGTCGCTCAGCTCAGCAGTTCAAAACATTGCTGAGCTAGGTAGCTCGGTTTGTTGCTGAGCGGTAGGTAATACCCGGACACATATCCCAGCAATAATATAATAGGTTCAGCTGCAATTAGGATAATTATACCATGCTGATCGACAGGACTGTCATCAGATAGTTAGTCCAGAGTAGGGTATGGGCATGTTAGCTCAGAGTTGATACGAGCTACACACCCGGCAACACATATAGGATCATGATAGGACGCCCATCTAGACATATAGGATCATGATAGGACGCCCATTTAGTGATATCGTCCATACCACGAGATGAACATCGTCGATAGGGAATTTATATACAGCTACAGTGGCATAGCCCATGCCAGAGATGGGAATTACATTAGTAGTGTTTCAGTGTTTCACCACTGTAGCTGAGACACTCCGCCCAGACTATTGCTTGTAGTTGATTATTGTTAAATTTGATGTCTCGATTATTTGTGCTCGTCCAATCATTGTAACGATCATTGTCCATAACCATTGGTAACCAATCATTGGCGAGGTACGCCCAAGGAAAATCTATATCTGTATATATATATTGTAAATAGTGCTCAGATATGTAGTCTCAGCCTCGTCTGCCTATTTTCCAGAGTACACTTGCTTGGTTTGTATGGTCTACAATAGTTTCATTTTATTACGCAACCTCCTAAGTATATAAATTGATATTACATTCTTTAGTTTTTTGACTACCTCCCTCGATTCTGACGTGACTGGGAAATAGTTTCACGTGCCTGTGCAATAGTTTCGCATGCCTATGGATTAGTCAAAACTATTTTCACCCCAAAAGACATGATTTCATGACGTTTTGTCGACGATTACGTCATCAGAATATACGCAATCTACATCGGTCAGTAGATGCGCCCCGCCACAAATTCAGTTCATTGTAGTATTACATACAGTATATTACAGGTTATGTAATAACACAGTTATTTCATGGTTATTCGGGGATCAGTCAACAAAAAATATTGCCACTCGTTGCTGTGACCGACCCGATGAACTATTGTCCTCAGCCTTTGGTCTCCGGGCAATAGTGCACCGGGTCGTCCATAGCACCTCGGGAAAATAGTACATGATACATATAGAGGATCTTACATGACTGATGATTTAATATGATATTTATTAAAAGGCTTTACTGATTCCATAAGAAACGAGGCTATTCCGAGTTTCTTATAAAATTAGTCTACGAGTTTAATGAAGACTATATTAAATCATCACAAATGTTAGATTCGATTTATTGCATAAGCACATCATCATGCATTGAAGTTGTAGTAGTCAACAACCTGTTTTCTGTAACAAGCTAATTTGCATATTTATTACACTCAGTCTAGTGTGTTACGATTGTTATTACACTGTGTTAATACACTGCGAGCGCCCATTTTATAGAATAACATACAGTTTTTTCATGGTCATTCTATTGTCACGAGGTGCTGTGGACGACCCGAGGCCGAAGGCGGAAGTTCTGTTGTAACGTGGTCTTACCCGAAATTCTAAAAGTAGGTGAGTGCAATATACATGGTGTAAAAGCAAGTTGGCATGAGATAATTGATGGCACGTTATACATAAATGTTGTTGGACCATGCTATACCAACATGATATACTATGTTTTATTATATACGTTATTTCGTTTCCCATTGAAACACAATGGAACGCAAACCATCTCGTGAGTTCATATTGGTCAGTACCGGAACTACGTTTCACCTCGCGAAATAGTTCCTTCTGAATCACCACCAATTGGTTTATTTTAGTTATATTTTGTATATTCTTTGAGGCACATATAAATTGCGAGTGATGTACATGTATAATAACACGTTTGTCTGATTCGTATGCCACTCGTTCCGCCGCGCAACGATATTGCGCTCCTGAAGTCTCGCATGCTGCGTAACTGATGCATATATCCGCATACAAATCAAATAACCTATATTTATTAGTTTATCTACCATATGATTTGTCTTTCTCAAACGCTACAATAGGAGAAACTGACCGTTGGCTCCTACATACTACGATGGCCGAGATGGCAACTGCATGTACCTATATATATATATAGGCAATATAGTTATTCCATCACCCTTAACATGCTTAAGAAGCAAATGCTGAATGAAACCAATGATACAATTTTATAGAGTATGTCTTTAATAGTTAATCACATTTTCAGCCCAAATTTTCATCTTGTAAATTTTAATTGGGCACAATACTTTCATATCACCGGGTTAGTCACACTTGTAGAGTTGTTTGTTTGAATATGTTACCCATCGAAGGATGCATGCATTGTTTATTTAGAACCACAAAGAAACATAATCTAAACATATAAATATGCGTGTCTGATTATTGTCAGCGAAGCGTAATCATTCATGTGAACCACGCCTTTATACACATACGACATGTTTCCAACAAGCAATACATATCGTTAACAGGCTACATGAGTGTGCTTTGATCAGGAGCTACACTAGTCACAAATCGAATAAGCCCCATTTATCCAATCACAGCCACATGCTGGTATGATCATCTGGCCCTAAAGGGGCAAACGACTACATATATTACCTTTGTTACGCCTTCGTCTTTCAGTCGGTCTGCGAGAACGGGACCAATGCCGGGTACTGCTTTCACGTCCTTGTCCCCGAGTGGCGCATTCACAAAATCTTCGTGTTTGCGACTTCTAGTACCCATGTTAACTGCAATTATTAAAGGGACTTTGTCTCAAATGTGGCTGTGAAGGGAAACATTGGGCTAATGGGATGCATGGCCAGTGTAGATCCTGATCTGATACATGTAGCAAGCTCATGTAGCCTGATAATGATCAATGTCCAGGTGTATGATCACGTGGTTACTTTTGGAATTTTCGCTACACATGTCGTGATTTTTTTTGATACACTACAAAAGTTGTGGCATATGAATTTCATATGTTTTTCATATGAATTTCATATGAAAATTGCATATGCAAATGATATAAAGTGACCCGATATGCAATTCATATGCAAATATTCATATGCATTTCATATGCAAATCATATGAACTTCATACTCAAATCATAATACTTTCACATGAAGACACATGTACAATGCTTTTAAATCTATAAAATGTTCATATGAATTTCATATGAAAAACATATGAATTTCATATGAATTTTGCATATGAAAAAAATGATGTATATTTCATATGAATTGCATATGTGGCACATTTTGCTGTGTAGTTGTGAAATGGTCTTATTATGTCCTATTAAGAAAAGAGATTTCATTATAGGCGCTAATGTAACTAATTTAAATAAAACATATTGAAAACCATGTTTATAATACCGCCAAATTACTAGCATTGGAAATGCATGTTATTTTTCAGCATACTAATATATTGTTTTACAAATCCACGATTTCTACGGGTGACTTAGACAATGTGTATGATCACGTGATTACAACAACGACAACAAGTACTGAATTTCCAGAAGCCCTCCGATTTAAAGTACGACTTGTTAAGCTGCATTTGGTGGTCTCTGTACTTTGGCCCAAACTTATGTCGTTTTTGCGACGAATTGATTTCCCTGTCTACCGACACGGGAATCGATTATTCGCAAAAACGACATAAGTTTGTGCCGAACTCCCGAGACCACCAAATGCAGCTCATGAAGATGCGTTCGCTGCGCCATATTTAATCAAAATATGTTGCATATTAATGAAAATATAAAATAATACTTACTTTGGAGTGGGCGAGCTGTCAACACTTTCAGCCACTGTTGGTGCTGTTGTAACCGCGTGATCATGCACCTTGGTATAGGTACAATTGGATTCAGAAATTCGATGCATAAGTGGTCCGCCAAGGAAAAAGGGGACCAGTTGTGTTGTGGCCGTTTGATGCAAGAAGCGTAAACAAGTGACATTTCGCAAAAATAGAAAAATTCAAGTCAATATATTGTTTATCTGTGAAGATATATAACATTTGTGTGCAATGTGGTATAACTTGGCATGCAGTCAGTGTCAGTTTGAACGTTCTACTTTCCTTCAGACCAACGTCACATACGATAAACCCCGATTCTCTGAGAACATATGATATATAGCCAAGGGCGGATTCAGGGCGGGGGCGACACCCTAAAATTCGGCGACAGACACATATTTTCCTCTAAAATGCGCCGGAACGCAAGAAATGGGATGTAGATATCAACATTTTAAGGATGTGCATGCCCCTGAACCCCCCTAGCAGTCTCATTCAATATAGTAATATATGTAGGGTGAAAGGTTCACACTAGGGGAGGGTGAACAGTAGCGTGTTCTACAGTGCATGATGAAAAACCACGTATTGTGTATCTGTGAAATCATGAGAGACGCAGTGCCTTCAAATCAAACCGGTGTTAGAGGATGATTTATCACTTTTCATATTGGGTGTATGTTACATTTCTAAAAATGAAGTTCAGTATGTTTGATCTATATATTAGGAATATGTAAACAAATGCATAGAATTTTTTACCTACAGCTTCCTCAATACATACTTATTAATGAAAAAGGAACATACTGATCATAAACTATTTGGTTGCTATTAAAAAGGTTATAGAGAATAGTAGGTTAGTGCCGTGAATGGGAACAAATATCTGGCAAGGCTTAGGAAACGGGATGGGCGAGGCTCTGCCGAGCACATCCCGTTTCCGTGTCGCGCCAGATATTTTTCCCATTCACGGCAGTAACTTACTATTCTATTTATCCCGTCAACATTACAAAAAAACATTAAAATGCAAAGAATAACCCCAGCCGCATCTCCAAATCGTATTGACAGGATATCAAAAATGTTTCACGGCACCGTGTTTCACGGCACATGCGCAATGTGTTGACGGGATAAATCAATTTATATTTCCATAAAAGTCCAGTTCCGATTTCTGCTATTTAAAAAAACATGCTATTTGGACATGTATCTCTTCAACACAACACGTTTTTAACTGAAAAAAGTAATATCTTATCTTATTTCTTAGCTTTATTCAAATACCATGGCATAACAAAATACTATATGTTAGTGATATTAACATAGCTACTTCACTTAATTTCATTGACACTTGATCATATTAATTATCATTATTAAAAACTGATTAAATCAGGGGCGCCGGAACGGACCAACACATTTGACAAACAAACGAGTTTTCATTGAAGTAGTTAGAATTCATACATACACCAGTCATGAATGTAATTATTATTAATGTAAGGTTCGACCATGACCAGCAGTGGGTAAACGTTTGCCGTGGCACGAGGGAACTGTTTGAACCCCAAGGCCGGAGGCAAATGTTTAGCCCACAACTGGACATGGTCGAACGTTATTGTTACATTTCCGTCGGAAATATCGTGTAATGTGAGCATATATGCAGTTACTTTTGTTACTTTTATAACCCGTTTCATTCCAACAGCTGATTTACATATACATATTCCGGGGCCGCAGTACCCGTCGCGTGATGTCTTGTCCAAGGACACACCGAATTGACCATTCGTAGCGGTCGAGGTGGGAATCGAACCCGGGGTCTCCCGATCCGTAATCCAACGCTCTACCTATTAATTAGCTAATCCGGCCACGATGCGCGGCTGTCAAAATGTAAATAAATGTAAATACTTTGATTTAACGACGACACTGGCTCGATCACCTTGCATGTCGGTACCGACTATTTAAGTCCCCATCCGATAGGACTAGGCTAGCACGAAGTTGTCTTGCCCAAGGACACGCCGCATCGGCCATTCGGAGCGGGGCGAGGTAGGACTCGAACCAGGTGTCTCCCGATCCGCAGAGCGACGCTCTACCTACTGAGCTAATCCGGCCGGCTGTCCCAATGAACCAATATGTCAAGTGTGTGTCTCTACGTCAAAGGGTTGGCTAGGGACACGAGAGAGAGAGAGAGAGAGAGAGAGAGAGAGAGAGAGAGAGAGAGAGAGGAGAGAGAGAGAGAGAGAGAGAGAGAGAGAGAGAGAGAGAGAGAGAGTTATACCGATGAAAGTCGAAACACGCCGAATGTCTGTGGTCTGATTGTATAGTATCTTTATTGACCTGCCACCTCATAAATATATTGAATACGTATGGCATCAACTAGACTTCGATATGATTATTTATTACACTAGTATAATACTAGAAATAGTTACGGTTTATTGTTACACATCCAGGCTACAGGTCTGATTGTACAGTATATTTATTTACTTGCCACGTCATAAATATAATGGTGAACATGTGTGACATCATAGCTTCAATATGATTAGTTATTACACTGGCGCCCGTTTCACTAAATACTAAAATGTTCGTAAGTGCAGAATTATGATAGTCTGTAAATTTCACATTAACACTGTTTTCTTGTAAACAATTATTGGATTTACATTTATTGAGCATAGGCTGCTATGCAGCCTATGCTCAATAAATGTAAATTCATCAATTAAAATTTCCAGACGATTCTAAATTTGCACTTACGAACAGTTTAGTCGGACGAAGCTTTGTGAAACGGGCCCCTTGTGTGGTACCAGAAATAATTACTGTTCATTATAAGATATCCAGGTAACAGGTCCGATTGTTGATATATATATTTTAACTCACCTCATAAATACAATGATAAGCACATGTATATTATCAGAAATAGTTATTGTTTCGTATAGCACATCTAGCTAACAATAAATATGGTACCAGATCAGGATATTGCAAGTGCAATTACGTGTATAGCTGTGTTTATGATCCCGCCACCCTCTCCCAATACAGGTGAGGTACTGGTTCTACCTGGTCACCACTATTAACCCTTTCCACACCACAGACCTCTTTATTGGTGTTTGCAAACAATGTAGATCCAGATGAACCGGCTCATAATGATCGTTAGGATCTGCACTGTTTGCAAGTACTTTTATCATTAGGAAACACCCATTTGTTTATGAATTAATTGATCTAAATGCTTTTTTCTAACAATTGATTGGTCTGAAAATTAGTTGGACCATTCCAGGTCAGTTTCTTAGGTCACACACATTGAGAATGTCAACGACACAGTAAATCAGACGCTTTAGTTACTTGCACTGACACAGTGGACATCACAGTTTTCGATTCTTTATTAAACATGCATATCAATTTTTTGTTCGATTCGGCTCATATTTAAGGGTGGGAATTGGCTCGAACACCTTCCATACACGGTGCATATCAACATTATACATGCCTTTATATACTCTGTGTTTCCCACTTGTTACACTACTCTTATTTAATACGTTGTATCGTAGCCCTAAGACTCTTAACCCTTAGAACGCTGAAAAATAAAATTGTCATCTGCTGATTTTAAATATTTTTCTGTTTAAAATCATGTTTTGGAAACACATTGCAATCGTCTCAGCTTGAGACAATTCTACTGTGCTGCCAAAACACGATTTTGAGACGAAGCGAGAATAAAATACCAAATCAGCTGACAAAACTTTTGGTTTCCAGCGCTTTAAGGCTACTTGTTTGTCAGTATCTGTCAGTACAACCAAATACCACACATTCTTTCCCATCAGATATTTTCAGTAAATACCGATAATAATTAATAATTATTATGGAGACACACAGAGCAATGTCAATACGCTCTGGAACAATGGCTTCGCCGAAGCGAGAAGCTGACGGCCAGCTATTTTTAGTAACAAATTACGTCAGCTCAAAACCTCCTACATGTATACCGCTACCATGTTACTTTGTAAGAATAGGCGCTACACAGTACAAATGTGAATACTAACATTTACCATTCGCGCACTAAAATATAGTAAATAGTAAATATAGTGTATGTTCATACTTCACTATATTGTTATTGAGAGACCATTCCACAATATGACACACACATATCATGAATATTACCATAAACTTACCTAATGAAGTACGTATTAGCAAAATTCTTAGGTAACTCTCCACGAAATATAAACTAAACAAAGATCTCTTCAAACGCACATTAAGAAAGACCAGAGATATAAATAGCGCTTGTACGATATCCGGGTATGCATACGTCATGAATCGTGCGGTCATCGCTAAATTTAGTAACAGGCTATCACGTGGTATAACTTTCGGCCAACCAAATCGGCATAATGTAACAACAAAAGTGAACAATTGATTCATAATATGCCTGAATCATCAATGTTGTTTGAATATATGTCGGGCCAATATTGGTAACATACTTGCTATATCGTCGAGCCAATGTCAGTTTTGCACTTTTTACACGCATACTTTACCTATTATGGTTCAATATGGAATCTCCCCTAAGCTGAAGTTTCCCGCCGGAAGGGAGGGGTACCTGAATATCTTATAATTTACCCCTACACCGGACAAGTTTTTCGCGACGAAATATGCTGCCGAAAGTTATCGCAAACAGCAACGCATATCATATGCCATAAAAACTACTGTTTATAACAGCTAAATAGTACTTCCGGAAAATGCCGGAAAATGCCGGAAAATGCCAAACGGAGAAAGGGACACAGTGACTGCAAAAGGGTATTAGAATATGCATTTCTCACGACCACCATCAAAAGGGTATGGCGTCTACCCCCCCCCAGGCGCGGATACAGGGGGGGGGGGGGGGGGTCCAAGGGGTCCGCCCCTCCCTGCTCCCGGCAAAAAAAAAGAAAAAAAGAAAATCTACAATACTCGAATAGTTGGATGACTTTTTTTCGTGGCCTAGGTATCATGAAATCGCATCTGCGGCGATCTGGCATTTACAAATTTCATGAGGGAGGACCCCCAGACCCCCCGAATTTACGATGAACATCGCGCTTCGCGCTCTCCCAGGTCGGCTATGCCGATTTGTAATTACAGACCCCCCCTGCAATTACTATGGTGACGGAGGACATAGGCCCCGGTGTCCGGCGGCACCGTCGGCTAAGGGCCTGAAGTAACTTTTTGGGCATGGGGGCCAGTTTAAGTCGTGGCATTTTCTCGAAAACCACCACGCGAGGGGCAAGTGAAAAGAGCACCTCGTTACCACGAGTTAGCTATGTCGTTCCCACGAAATAGCATCTTGTTCCCACGACATAGCATCTCGTTCCCTCGAGATAGCAATTCGCTGTGGCGATTAGACCTTTTCAGCATGGTGCTGCAAACATACCACAACAGGACATGACTGTCTGCATATTGAATGAAGTAGTATATAAGGAGTCAGTTCGTTACCGCGAAGTGTGGGGGAATAATTGAAAGCAGTGGGTAGCCCCATAGGTACTAAAAATAGTAAAATTTCCTGTTAATTTAAAGCGAAATAAATACAACCCACAGTAAAAAAATAAAATGTCATACTGTAGTATAAGGGAATGGTGGTTCTGGACCACTTTTAATATTCCCTCTTATAAAGTGCGTGAGCCCTTGTTAGGTATATAAGTAGCTGGAATCGCGTTATCGTTATAAGCGGTCTATGGTGTTAGTATTTTTCATAACCAGTTTATAACGTACACCTACAGGGTCCTTATTTTAACCTAGTTGGGTAGCATGGAAAATTAGAATAGTTATCAATTGGGAGCTAGGTGGGAGGATACGCATGTGTTTGGTGCAGGTAGTTGAAACCTCATCCATTTGGGAACCAGTGTTAGGTAGCTGAATTAATTTTGTAGAAATTAGATCCATTTCGGGGCACGTCAAGGTCAATGCCGGTTCTGGCTCAAAACCCTAACCAATGACTTTAGTTTGGTTTAATGCTCTCTAAACGTGTCAGTTCGTTACCGCGAAGTGTGGGGGAAAGCAGTGGGTAGCCCCAAAGGTACCTTTCCTGTTAATTTAAAGCGAAATAAATACAACCCACAGTAAAAAATAAAATGTCATACAAAATGTTGCAGCGGTTTCGGCTACCCAACGAGCAGCGACAAAAAATATACAAAGAATTTTTTCCAAAAACGGCTACTACATGTAGAACGGGTCTCGACTACCAGAGTGCTTGTGTACGGAGTCGCTAGTTTCGTTTTTCCCATTCGGCGTACCGGACTGTTTGGCGGGGCGTACGAACTGGGCGTCGGAATCTGGTTTGCTCTTCCAGAGTCTACATGTCTCTAGAGTCTAGAGTCACGAATGGGAACAGTGGTCTGCATACCGCGTACACAGCGAAAGCAATCCCAAGACACCACTTTGCATTCTCCATCGTTCTCCAGATGTCGTGCACCTCCAGCTCGTCTTTCTTCGGACACTCGGAATCGGCATCGTTGAAAATTGCGTCCAACAGTCTGCGTTCCAGCGCGTCCAACCGGTTCTCCAAACGTCTCTCCATGTCGGAAAGGTGCGTCGACTCTTCGAACGAGCTTGCGTTTCGTATATCTTCTAGTAGATCCGTGGGGAACTTGGTGGGAGGGCCAGGGGTGGTTACCCTGTGTACTACGGGGGTGGGGGTTTCTAAATTTGTTTCAAATTTGGTTTCTTCGGGTTTTGTGCTACGTTCCGCATCGACAGCGTCCCATATTTTTCGAAGACGAGTTGTACCAATCCCATATTTTTTCTTCGTTTCGTCCGCAGATAATTTTCCTCGAAGATTGCGAATATCTTCTATATCTTGCTCCGATAAATTTCGCTTTGGTGGCATTTTTGTACGCGCAAAATATGTAAGTACATACAAATATAGTTTGCCCAAGGTTCAACATGATTTGTCTAGGTAAAACCAGGCATACTAGCACCACAACTAGGCTTACTCGTTACCAGGCCTAGGCATACCAACACCACGACTAGGTATACCAGCACCACAACTAGGCATACTAGTACCACAACTAGGCATACCAGCACCACACCTAGGCATACTAGCACCACAACTAGGCATACCAGCACCACACCTAGGCATACTGAATGGGAAAAACGTGCCTAGCGACCCTTTCTACATGGAGTATCCCTTTTGAAACCCTTGCAAAATCGTGGTAGAATGTTAGCATTGTTCAGTAATTGTTAAGCATTTGTTCAGCATTGTTAAGCAATTGCTCAGTAATTGTTAAACATTGCTCAGTAACTGTTAAGCATTTGTTCAGCATTGTTAAGCAATTGCTCAGTAATTGTTAAGCATTACTCAGTAAGAGTTAATAATTTTAGTATTAAATAATGAAATATGTGTATTTATAATAATAAAATATGTCTACGTGTGGTGAGGAAATAAAACAATTTTCACAGATAATTTTGAAAAAATTAGATAAACCTGCTTGTAGGGATAATTCTACTATTTTCAAAGAAAATAAATTAATTAATGAAGAGATAATAGATAAACCTGCTTGTAATGATAATTCTACTATTTTCAAAGAAAATAAATTAATTAATGAAGAGATAATAGATAAACCTTCTTGTAATGAGGAACACAATTCATCATTTTGTGAAAATAATGCTAATTTTGATAACAGTTTCCGCACGCCGTATGGATTCAGGAAAAAGGGAATTAAATATTATGATCCCCATGAGGAGTATTCACCCGGATGTGTTCGTATATGTAATTTGATAGATACCTATTTAGAAGAGGGATATGACGTAGTAAGTGCACAAGCGTTAGTTGATAACCCACATGGGTTTGGATAGATCACCTTCAATAAAAAACCTGTCTATTATAGAAAGCGCTACCAAGGTTTTTCGGCTACCTTTGTTAAAGAAAATTAATCTGTAGCTGCACCCCCGGTTTCTACATTGAAAAACAAAATATGCGCTTTCTTTAAATATGTATTGGACTAGCAGGTTTACTTGGTGGTGCGTTCAAATTCAACCAGATATTAATTAACCCCTCGTACTGCCGGAGATATGGATTAATTCTTTTCCATGTAGGTTTTTTCGAACTGTTTCATAATAGCTTCAACAAGCGGGTTCATCATCGAATCTTTACAAATTTCAACAACAGGTTTTCGTTTTGTAGCGGCTTCTAGCTCCCTCTCTTCCTCGTGTAACTTTTTTAGACGTTCTATAATTCCGTCTTGGAGACCTAAAATATCCTAATAGCAAGCCTCATCAAATTTTGTTTTTACGTCTTCTTCTTTTGTAAACATATTTTTATATATATAACTACATATTATAAATGTTTAACATAAAATCACAATTGGAAATAAATATGTTAGACATTTATATGTAGTTATATAAAGTAATTCTTGAAGAATTATGCCTAAATCGGTTATTACGCAGGAAGCGCTGGTAGATATTTTACAATCACGTGGAATTGTTCCTGCCTATGAAGTTAGAAAGAAGCACCATATTGGTCCCAAACGCCTTACAGATCTGTGGGAATATGATAAATTTATAATGGGATTATCTAGAGATAATTGGGCAAAACCCCGTGATAAGCCCCGACCTAAGATACCTTCAAAAATTGAACAGGCTGCATAATTTTATTTAATGAAAGTTTAAAGGGGTTCTGTATGTATCCCATCTTCTGAAACCCTTCTCTTATCGTAGTAAGCGGACAGTCCTAATTTGTTTTGGGTATATGTTTTCATAACACAATTTCTCATTCTAAACCCTCTGTTTGTTCCTCTATCCGTTCCAACCTGGTGTAGGGCCTCCATATACCTTCTCCATGTGAGAGGATTTTGCCTGGCAGATAACCCCTTCGCTGAATGTTTTACTTGGGTTGTGTCTACTTTTTCAACCACATAACACTTGCTGCATAGTGCGATTGCACGATCTCCTTGGAACTCTGTTTTGAATAGCCCTGGTTCTCTATTACTCCATTTATCCCAAGCTAACCATTCTTTTTTATGTTTTTTGAAATCATCTAGCATTTCTGTTTTTATCATTCCATCCAGCTCTCCACCCTTCATGCTAACCCCCATATACAAACTATCAGTATCCATCTGTATTAGTTCAAAATCTGCTCTATCTACGTATTTATTCATAAAATCGTAATAAAATTCTAACATTCTTAGTTTTGCGTATTGGTATACAGCAATCCCACAGTGAAATGGACGAGTCATATTGGCATTTACTTTTCTTGAGGATATTTCGTAAGAATCTCCTATTTCCTCTAAATCATCGAAATACGCTGATCTTAAAGCTTTGTCCACACATTTTTCATCTTTTGTATACGTTGTGTTGAGGTGTTTTTCGGGGGATTCTATCATTTTCCCGCAACATGAGTTACCTAATAGTTTCATTATATCCGCAATTGGGGACTTGGAGCTATCAACATCTCCGGATCTCCTGGCTGAAGTAACTTCTTTAACAAACCATTCAAAGGGCTTACTTGCTGTATAATTTATTACTCTGTAAATCCCTGTAATTTCTAAACCCTGCTTCAAATACCATTTTAATAATGGGGTAAATAGTAATACTTTTTGAGCAGACATTGCACCTACTAGTTTTCTTCCATCTCCTCTTGCGCGGTTAGTTTCTTGTAAATACTGTAACATCTTCTCTGGAACTTCCTCCTCCTCTACAATCCTATTTATAAATATTGGGGACATTTCCGAAAACTTCTCTTTTAAACTACTGGGAACCTCTATATCTACTTCAGCAAAGCCAAACCACTTACCATTTAAAACCGCCTTGGAAAACTTATTTATTTTAATAGGGTCGTGAGGGCTGCTTTCCTCGTGTAGTTTCCCTTCGCCACATGGCATTTGTTTGTTTAATGTTGATAAATATAGGGCGTTTGCATCAAAACCAAGTACGGCTTCGCAAAGCTTTCCATTTCCATCAGGGGCTGACCTGATTCTCGTAACACCTGCTTCAGTGTATCTTGTAAACACAATTGATGGACCCCCAACTAATGCTCCTTTTAACATTTCATATATTTCCTCACCAGGGGCATACAGTGGCGGACATATCGCGTCTGCTATCTTACTCTCTTTGGTTTGGTAAGGATTTATATGGTTTTTTATCGTTCCTCTGAGAATGTATTGTAAAGCAACTCCCGGTAGGGTAACTGCATCTTTGAACATATCTATACCTTTTGTTTGATAAAATTTTGTCATTTTTCCGATAGCTTCTAAAAAGGGGCCAACATCCAAGTCGTTATAGTATTTTAACCAGTCTTTGAAAGACTTCATATTTAATCTGCTATAAATGGTGTTGCACTCTTCCAACTGCTGTTTGGTTATCGTTTTATTTGGAGTTAATTTATTCGTCCAATTTGTAAGCGGTGGTAAGCCCTCATACGCTAGTTTATCGGGAGAATCGAACCATTCGTATGGGAAGAAGGATTTTTCACCTTCGCATCCATAAGCCTTAACCCATCTATCGTAATCGATACCAGGAGCAAGATACAATTTTACATCTAAAAACCTAAATTCTGGTGTAAATAGAAAAATGGTTGTATTGGCTTTCTTTCCTACTAGTACCTTAGTGGTTTTATCCGTTAAAACGTCAACTAAATGCTTCTTTATTAAATTAAGATCGTAACTACTGGAATTGAACCCAATTACTGGGACTTGTGAAATCCAACGGGTAATTTCTCGCTGCTGAGAAGTGTAAAGATACTCCATGTCTGCAGGGTACCCATATGTATTGTTGCTCCCCACGACCTCTCGGATATTGTCTCCCCTTCTCTTTACATCTTCCATAAATAGGGTTACTAATTGTTTTGGAGAAGTATCACATATGTGAGTTATATTGTTGGATAGAGTATCCCCTATACTAACACTTATTGGGACATGTTCGTTTATAAACTCTAAATCTTTAGTGGGGTTACGCTTTTCTTTACTTCCGTCTAAATATGCTTCATAATCGTATACAATATGATATGGGTAAATCACTGTAGGAGACTTTTCGAGTTCCTTTACATCCTCAGGTTTACAAATTGCATCATACTCACATTCAAAAATAGTTACTAATTTACACTTACCCTCAATTGCTTCGTCTCTCTCGTTGGATCTTCTAAGCTTAGTGTATCCCCCGGACGCCGTCGGGGGATACTATGGATTTGACAGCGCGCCGCGTCCGCGTCCGCGTCCGCGTCCGCGTCCGCGTACGCGTACGCGTCCGCCGCAGACACTTCTTGTCCGGAGCATAACTCGAACACCCTTTGGAATATTTTCATGAAACTTCACACATGCATAGACCACGACCCGAAGGTGTGTCGCGCACAAGAATGACAACTCTTGCATAGCTAATTTTTTAGTTATCTCCCTTTTTTGTTTCGCGCACTGATTGACCATAACTCGACCACCCTTTGGAATATTTTTATGAAACTTAACACATTCAATTAGACCACGAACCGAAGGTGTGTCGTGCACAAGAATGACAACTCTTGCATAGCTAATTTTTGAGTTATCTCCCTTTTTTGTTTTCGCTCACTGATTTCCTGTCCGGAGCATAACTCGACCACCCTTTGGAATATTTTCATGAAACTTCACATATGCATAGACCACGACCCGGAGGTGTGTCGCGCACAAGAATGACAACTCTTGCGTAGCTAATTTTTCAGTTATCTCCCTTTTTTGTTTTGCGCACTCTACAAACTGGACAATAATGCATGAAGACCTGTTTTCTCGTCTGCTCTGTACACCTTTTCTGGTGTGCTCTGTACACCTTACCTGTAGAGAGAACAATAAAAACTGGGAGAACCATGTGCTAGCATGGGCTAGCATGTGCAGATGTCCAGTGCTTGACCACTGTTGACCAGGTAATTTATACAGGTAAATCACTACATTGGGTACTGTGTTGAAAATATTGTGGCATTATGTGGACCTCTGCAGATATATGTAGATAAATATAGGACTATTAAAAAAAAAACTGGTCTCCAATAGCAAGCATTATTATTTTTAAACTTTTTTTTTTCCTTTTTTTTTCTTTTTTTTCATTATTTTTTTTCATTATTTTTTTTCATTTTTTTTTTCACATTATTTTTCAATTTGACTGGAAAAAAAATCTGGGCTCCAGTAGCAAGCATTATTATTTTTAAACTTTTTTTTCCATTTTTTTTTTATTTTTATTTTTCATTTTTTTTTTTAATTTTTTTTTTTCATTTTTTTTTTCTCTAATTATTTTTCAATTTTTGTCCAGTAGCATAAGGTCGTAAGTGCTATATACAGACTATTCACCTGTGCATGTGCTAGCATGTGCAACTGACCACTGACCACTGACCACTTACAGGTAATTTATACAGGTAAATGATTATATTACATTTCCGTAAACTGTGTTGAAAATATTGTGGCATTATGTGGACCTGTGCAGATATATGTAGATAAATATAGGACTATTAAACAAAATTCTGGGCTCCAGTAGCAAGCATTATTATTTTTAATTTTTAAACTTTTTTTCCATTTTTTTTTTTCATTTTTTTTTTCAAATTCTTTTTCAATTTTTGTCTAGTAGCATAAGGTCGTAAGTGCTATATACAGACTATTATCATATAATAAAACAATTATTGACTAGTGAGCCATAGAATATAATCTGATATTCTATGGTTCACTAGTCAATAATTGTATAATATGTTCGGGCCAGTGAAAATTGCTTTCGGGCCCAGGCTCGAGGTCAAGGCGGGACAAGGCGAGGCATCTGATTCCGCGGAATTCTTGTTTACTTATCTCCCTTTGTTGTTTCGTGCTCTGATTTTGTATCCAGAGCATAACTCGAACACGCATATACGCATTGCTCTAATGGTCCTCTACCGCCCTGTGCCAAATCCACGTTCGTTCTGCCACCGTCAGGCCCAGGGTCAAGGTCACATACTTAGTGCTTCAAAAACATTAACGCTTGGGTAAATATCTTATACTTTCTGTTTTCTTTCATGGATCATGGATCATCTTCATATTTCATATACGCATTGCTCTAATAGTCCTCTACCGCCCTATGCCAAATCCACGTTCGTCCTGCCCCACCAATCCCAGGTCAAGGTCACATACTTGGTGCTTCAAAAACTTTAACGCTCAGGTAAATATCTTATAATTTTTATTTCCATTCACGGATCAACTTCATATTTCATATACGCGTTGCTCTAATGGTCGTCTACCGCCCTGTGCCAAATCCACGTTCGTCCTGCCCCCGCCAAGCCCAGGGTCAAGGTCACATACTTAGTGCTTCAAAAACTTTAACGCTTTGGTAAATATCTTATAATTTCTGTTTTCTTTCATGGATCATCTTCATATTTCATATACGCATTGCTCTAATGGTCCTCTACCGCCCTGTGCCAAATCCACGTTCGTCCTGCCCCCGCCAATCCCAGGGTCAAGGTCACATACTTGGTGCTTCAAAAACTTTAACGCTGAGGTAAAAGAAAATTTTGACTTGCAATTTGGCCTCATTTATTATCAAAGCGATATGTGGGACATCCGTGTTCTATGAACACATTTTCTAGTTTATTAAAAAACTTTCCACACATGCATAGAAGACGACCCAAAGGTGTGTCGCACGTAAGAATGACAACTCTTGCGTCGTTAATTTCTTAGTTAACTCCCTTTGTTGTTTCGTGCACTGATTTCGTGTCTGGAGCATAACTCGAACACCCTTTGGAATATGTTCATGAAACTTCACACATGCATAGACCACGACCCTAAAGGTGTGTCCCGCAAGAATGACAACTCTTGCATCACTAATTCTTTGTTTTTCCGTCACTGATTTTGTCTCCGGAGCATAACTCGAACACCCTTTTTTCAAACTACTTGTGTATCTGGGGAGGGGGATACACATGCGCTTGTCGACAAGCGTCCATTTCTAGTTTTTATAATCTTTACAATGTTTGGGACACCTGTGCCAATAACAGCCGTGAAATTGATAAACCGTATCAGTCATAGGGCAATACCCATCCACTGGGGCTCCCGCAATTATTCTTTCTCCACCGTGGCCACATACTGCAGTGTGAATGTGGGGTCGTGGCAAAGATTTTATCCAACTAATTGATTTCTTGCTACAACTGGGTTTTGGATAGAAAGCTCTTTCGAACGCTGATACTCGTCGATCTATTTTTTCCCCTTTACACGATACTTTGGTTAATCCCTTCATACAAGTCAATGCGTGGCGGGTTAAATTACTGACCTTTGTAAAGCGTTGTTTGCAGTCGAAGCAACAATAATTGTTTTCAGCGGCTTTATTCATATCTGTAATAAGGAAGGCGTGATCGTTATAGATGCCTATTTTCATCTTTTTATTACCAATCTTGTCGTAATGAGCCGCTACTTTTCTTAAATACCATGTTCCCTCTTCTGTAGGTTCGTATGCATCAATACCTATTTTAAAACACTCTTCTATTTTCTTGATATCTCCAAATAGTATGGGGCCTTCGGGTTTCGGTAATTTATGGGTTTTACAAAACTGTAAATATTGCTGCTGGAGCTCTTTGGTCAATGTCAGGCACCTATCAGCCCTAAGCTTCGAAGTGTGGAGGGCCAAGCATCTAAATAAACAAAGATCATCATTGAAACTATCCAGGGGCTTCATCCCTTTCTTATAACGCAACCACTCTGGCATTCGACCTCCTGCCACTTTTCCAGATTTCATTCCGGTATCTCCTTTGGGGATTTTATTTAAAGCTGTTCCATATACTATTTTAACACTAACACCCATCCATCTTACAAACCTCCATTTTGTGCTTGGACTATTTGATCTATGTTTAATCTATGCTCTTCTTGTTTATTAATCCACTCTTCAACCTCTTCGTAACCCCTAAACCACGGACTTCCGGATAATTTTTTATAAAATACCAACGTTGTCGGCTTTCCTCTCGCGTCTCTCTCCTCTTGGTGAATTAATTTGTAAGAAAAAGAGAATCTTAGGTAAAAACTGTTAGTTAACAAAGGCTCTAACTCGCCCATTATCCTTTTGCTGTTATTTATTTGAAGTTTTCTTTTCAGGGTTATTGTAGTTATCCTACGCCCTTTTACTATTTCTTTTTCTTTTTCTTTATAATCTTCTAATATTTCGCTACCTTCCTCTATTAACTGTTGTAATAAACGCGCTTTCTGCACTCGTTTTTGAGGTTTGCCGATGTTCCTGCTTCTAAGACTGAGGGAAGCCTCATCGGCTATATTCTGTGTTATCTTTTCTATATTCCTTTTTTCCACCCCCTTAAATACCCCCCGAGACATTGCACGAGCCATTCTTTTCATAAATTCATCATTTTTTTCCTTATTTATTAGTGTAGTTAACCCCCTTTCCCTTAACCTGTTTGAAAAAAAGGTGTACCCATTCTTATTAATTCTGATCTTAATTCCCTAATTCTGGGAGAAGAACTTTTAGATGGTTTTGCACCCCTTTTATCGCTAATCATTGTGCGAGTTAACTTAGGGCGAGGCGCTCTCGTAACTTTATTACGTATATCTGTCATTTTCTAATCGTGGAAAATTTATTGTTTTATATAAATACCTGTATGGCTTATGTTCAATAGGGTGTTTTTTTCATTTTTTACAATTAATTAATTATAACACCTCATATAGAAGACACATATTTTGTCGGGGCTAGGGGGCTTTCTGCTAGTTTTCTCGTGTTAAAATCCCTGGCAAATCTGTACTGGTTTCAACTACCAGACTATAGCAGCTCCACATACGATTGTGATGGGTAGCCGAAACCGCTGCAACATTTTGTATGACATTTTATTTTTTACTGTGGGTTGTATTTATTTCGCTTTAAATTAACAGGAAATGTACCTATGGGGCTACCCACTGCTTTCCCCCACACTTCGCGGTAACGAACTGACACGTTTAGAGAGCATTAAACCAAACTAAAGTCATTGGTTAGGGTTTTGAGCCAGAACCGGCATTGACCTTGACGTGCCCCGAAATGGATCTAATTTCTACAAAATTAATTCACCTACCTAACACTGGTCCCCAAATGGATGAGGTTTCAACTACCTGCACCAAACACATGCGTATTCTCCCACCTAGCTCCCAATTGATAACTATTCTAATTTTCCATGCGTACCCACCTAGGTTAAAATAAGGACGCTGTAGGTGTACGTTATAAACTGGTTATGAAAAATACTAACACCATAGACCGCTTATAACGATAACGCGATTCCAGCTACTTATATACCTAACAAGGGCTCACGCACTTTATATGAGGGAATATTAAAAGTGGTCCAGAACCACCATTCCCTTATACTACAGTATGACATTGTATTTTTTTACTGTGGGTTGTATTTATTTCGCTTTAAATTAACAGGAAATTTTACTATTTTTAGTACCTATGGGGCTACCCACTGCTTTCAATTATTCCCCCACACTTCGCGGTAACGAACTGACTCCCTATATACTACTAATGAACATCTTTGTCATGTTTCTGAAACACTCTTTATTAAAGCGGCTCTCACATATCATCCGGCGTCCGCACGATTTTTCTAATCGCATGAGTCGCCGAGGATTTAGAGCCCGTGGACGAGTCGTGCGAATTTCATGTCTGCCACGTGTGCTCTCACATATTAGCCGGGGTCCGTGCTGTGCCCGTGGAACATTGGATCGCAGTGGAAACCGTGCGCACACCAGGGTGTCGGTCGGACCCCGCTAGATAATCTGGCGGGCACCGGCCGATCAGTCAACAGATCGGTAGGGCTCCTTGCGGTGCCCGGCCGGCCTCCGCCAGAGTGCCGGTCGGGTGACTGGCGATTGATGTTGGGCTTCCGCCCGGCGTTCGCGCCTCGAGTATACATAGATCACCGGCCGGTTTCCGCCAGGCCACCGGGCGGGACCCTATCGACTTGTCTACGGGCTTGCCACGACCTAAAATCGCGTTTGGAAAATCGCAGATTTGGGAGTCAGGTTTTCACGTCCGCGGCGCCCGCGCGAGTCCTAAAAATCGCAGCGGAGCCCGTAGAAATCGGGCAGCGTCCGGCCGGACGCCGCGCGGAAATGCCCCTTTTGGCCTGTTTTAGGAGTCACGCGGGCGCCACAACCGATATGTGAGAGCCCCTTTAGTGGCATGTTTACCAGGCACCGGTCGACTAATATGTTATTAGCTGCAATCGTCCATCGGTCTGTCAATGCACAACGCAGTGCTTTGTAAATAGAGCAATCGGCTTTTCATATGATGTATTTCGTGATAATGTTATGAACTTGGATTGGAAACACACAACATTGCTTACTCACGACAGCATAAATATTTGGATTGAATATAGAGAATTTGTATTCAAAGGAGACCGAAGAGTCCGCGCAGCACGAATTGCACACAAAGAACTAGCAAAAAATGTTAACACAACCCCAAGAAAAACCACAAAACACGATCGTAGAGGAAAATACAAAACACACAAACTATGCTACACGAAAGCATGACGGCTAGGTACCACCTTGGAACGGTCAGTGAACATTTTGCTTCATTGGGGCGGTTAAACCTGGTTAGCGCGGCGCCGAAAACCTCCCAGTTTCCTGATCATATGCCGCACAAAGGACAGGAACATGCTAGACAACGAAAATGACGAATATGAAGAACGAATCAGGCAAACTAATGACAATAAAACACTACAACAGTATACAATAACCAAAGTGTAATGTTATAGACATAGTTTTATTGCATAAAATGGGCACTCAAAGTGGAAAAAGGCAGTGTAATAAAAATCCTATTACACTAGACAGTAGTGTAATAAATATGCAAATTAGTTCGTTACAGAAAACAGGGTAGTGACCAATGCAGCTTCCTTGTATGATGATGTGCTTATGCAATATATATAATCTGTGATGATTAAATATGGTATTTATTAAATCATGACTCATGTAAGATCCTCCAGATAAGAAAGAAGTAAATATTACGATGCAAAACGTAAAGCCATACAATTAAAGTAATAGCGCGATTTAATCGTAATAGCAAGGTACCAGAACATCCGAACATACCTCTATCAGCCATACACATAATAATGTTAGATGTTGCCAGCTGATACTGGAATATGTTACCCGACGTAATATAATTCAGTATACAGTATGTAATGTAACTATGCCACCAGTTTTAAACATTACAAGTGCCGGTTATGCAGATATATAATAAAGTATTACTATTTAAATCACTGATCGAGAAGCGCGTTTGTATCAGGCTATTTCGATATGTAAATGAGGCAGGACATTGTTTTTATATTATTCTATCAATTAAATGAGTCATCTGAGTGTATAATAATTGTTATCGACATATTATAATGAATGAGCATTTCATATCAAACAATAGAGCTCCAATATGTGTTTCTGTTAACCTTTTAGGACATTTGGGACCCCTGATCATCATTCGATTCAAACATCATTGGTTCCTAAATGTGATGATATATGTGAACAATAACTTGTTATTGTATACTATACGGCGCATGGAGTTTATATGTCGGCCATCTTAATGTGTACTTGCCATCAGCCATTTTTACCTCTTCTGGAAATTGACACACACCACAAATAATATGACATACGCATAAATACAGTTTGGTGCACTGTCTTCGATAGACATTGTACAAAGTATGATTTCTGAAGAGTGTGTTGACCCGTTGTTTGCATTTTGAGAATCCAGTAATGGCTGTGTAACAGTAAGATAAAAGCATAGTGCTGTCGATATATACCTGTATTACCATACATACTGTATCATCAACATATAACCAGTTATATGAGTGTCTTGTCGCTGGTGCCGACTCGCCTACTATGCGAGTAGATATGCCTTTACCTATGTGTAACGTGTACACTAACAATAAACTGTGCATCAGATTACAGTAAATGTTTACACATTGCAATTTGAGATTGATGAGAGAACTGCTCAGATATATCGTTTTTGTTTGTATACTAGTTACCAAGTTTGCTGGCATAATATATACATAGCACACCGTTGTCTATCTGTCTATGATGTATTGCATAAAATTCTATTAGTTTTACTGTCATAGTATTTGCTGTCTGTTTCAAACGCTCGAAGTGGTGAAACTGTTCTATCCCTTGTACATACAAATTTTGCGGAGATGGTAACTCAATGTACCATAATATTATACAGTAACAAGACAATATTCACACATCTTTTAGCTAAAGCGCTTATCGCCCCCGATATCAGGAGTGGCAATTCAGATTGTATATGAAAAGCATAATAATGCAAATTAACACGTTCGGTAATGGAAAATAAATGTCACATTTAAAGAATAGATGAAAAACAAAATGTCTACCTATATCACAACCTGGGATGTGAGACACATGATTCATTAATGTATACATGTACATTGCTACATTTGTTTAGTGAATTAAAGCCAGTGGCCCGTAGGAAAGGTTCAAGGTCCCTGAAATGTTTTCGCATCCGCAGGCCCCGTCTACTGATGACCGGCAACCGATACTGGGCAACTGTGGGAGTAGAATTTGTTTTATGTATTTGTGGAAACTGTCGTTGTGGGAGCGTAAGAACTGTTGTTGCAGCTAAAGCAAATGTCAACTGCATGCCAAGACAGCCAAAATAATTTGCATCTGAAGTTGGTAGATTTGTTGGACATTCAAAGTACCGTATATATTTAGTGTCAAAGTAAATACTGCAGCAGATGTAAGTGGATAAATGCAAACAATCGTCTCGTTTTATAACCTCATTTTTAGACAACATCCATACAACCCGGGTTTCTGCCATGTGAAGTACATTCATAACTACAACAGTTAGCGAAGTAATCGATACACAATTCCATCAGATTTACGCAGACGGGCTGTAGCCTTGGGGTTAAAACATCCGACCCGGAGATTGTGGATTCAAAACGCGCGTTGGGCATCAAGCATGCTTTCATAGTATTTCCATCCCACTGGACTTTCGGATAACACTTGAAACGGAGGTGGTCCCGTCCCTATATGACCTTAGCTGTTTCTGGGATGTGAAACCCATTCACTTTCCATCGGATTAATTGGTTATGTGTGTTCATGTCACAAACCTCACATTTTATCAATTGTCGGGGCCGACTGTTGTTGTGTTCAACTGCAGACGGAACAGCACTTTGTACAATGTGTTATGTGTTTCACGTTTAGATTAGAGAATACTAAAGGGTGCGAAATCGCCAAGGGGGTATGCAAAAGTAGTCCGGTATAAAACAAATAGTGCGTGTGTTGTGAGGTCACAGACACAAGTTGCTTGCAAATCTTGATCCGTTACTACCCCAGTTTCAATTGAGGAACATTTTTTTGTTAGCTTTTAGCACCAGTTTTCAGCATATTTGTGGCCAAAACATGTAATCAATATTGGGGGACATGACGAGGTTGTATTTTTCTTTCTTAGGCGTAAGCGAACATATTGCTTAATTCATGCAGAACCAGTACAGACCGGCTGCAGGTCATGTACAAGTAGGTCTCGCAGCATCCATACGAATAGTGAAAGTAGGAGAGACTGGCCTTATTGGATGGGATTCTGTTAAAATATATAGTAAATCTATTTTGTGTGTTCTAACCTTTATCTCCTTTAGTTTAGTAGTAAACAGGATTAAAAATTTCACTTGTAAACAATAGAGTACTACGGAACCAAATAAGGTAATCGACCGTTCCCAATAATAATTAAAAATAAACTATTCTGTATTTGGCATACAGAATATTGCAAATAAATATTAAGTTTCATCTATGAATTAAAAAAAAGGAACAAGAAACGCAGTACAAGTTACACAATTGGTCACGTTATCCTTCATTCGTTGCATGAGCGGATCCAGACGGGCGCAAGGCATGCGCAGGCACTCAGATTAATATTTCCGATAGTTTACCTACCTGCACGGTCCGTGTATATACCGTTCTGTCGTTCACCGAATTCGAATCCTTCATATAGCACCCGCACCACTGAAATATAATATTCATTTGCATTGGGATCACAATAGGGACCATTCAACACATAATATCAGGCCGCCCCACTCCGGAACATGCGTGCGATGGGGGCGGGCGTTACAGCCTTTTGAATCGGCCCAACCTCGATTTTCAGATTTCGTGAAATATGCTATGGCATCAACCGGCCACCATACCCGCAAACTTACTTCAGCCCTTAGTCGACGGTGCCGTCGTACACAGGGGTCTCTGCCCTACCGCCCTATACCAGTCGCTGCCCGGCACCTTCCTCTGGGGGCTAGCGGTCGCGCCCTTTTCACTTGCCCCTCCCGTGGTGGTTTTCGAGAAACTGCCATGATTTCAACGGGCCACCATACCCGCAAAGTTACTTCAGGCGCTTAGCCGACGGTGCCACCAGACACCGGAACCTCTGCCCTACGTCGTCATACTAGTGGGTAACCGGCACCTTCCTCGAAGGGTGGGGGGTGCTAGCCGCCATACCCTTTTGAATCGGCCCAACCTCGATTTTCAGATTTCGTGAAATATGCTATGGCATCAACCGGCCACCATACCCGCATAGTTACTTCAGGCCCTTAGCCGACGGTGCCGTCGTACACTGGGACCTACCGCCCTATACCAGTCGCTGCCCGGCACCTTCCTCTGGGGCCTAGCAGTCGAGCCCTTTTCACTTGCCCCTCCCGTGGTGGTTTTCGAGAAACTGCCATGATTTCAACTGGCCACCATACCCGTAAAGTTACTTCAGGCGCTTAGCCGATGGTGCCGCCGGACACCGGAACCTCTGCCTTACGTCGTCATACTGGTGGGTACCCGGCACCTTCCTCTTGGGGGCTACCCGATATACCCTTTTGAATCGGCCCAACCTCGATTTTCAGATTTCATGAAATATGCTATGGCATCAACCGACCACCATACCCGCAAAGTTACTTCAGGCCCTTAGCCGACGGTGCCGTCGTACACTGGGGCCTACCGCCCTATACCAGTCGCTGCCCGGCACCTTCCTCTGGGGCCTAGCAGTCGAGCCTTTTTCACTTGCCCCTCCCGTGGTGGCTTTCGAGAAACTGCCATGACTTCAACTAGCCACCATTCCCGCAAAGTTACTTCAGGCGCTTAGCCGATGGTGCCGCCGGACACCGGGACCTCTGCCCTACGTCGTCATACTGGTGGGTACCCGGTACCTTCCTCAGGGGGGCTAGCCGCCATACCCTTTTGAATCGGCCCAACCTCGATTTTCAGATTTCGTGAAATATGCTATGATATCAACCGGCCACCATACCCGCAAAGTTACTTCAGGCCCTTCGCCGATGGTGCCGTCGTCCACTGAGGCCTTTTTCCTACCGCCCTATACCAGTCGCTGTCCGGCATCTTCCTCTGGGGGCTAGCGGTCGCGAACTTTTCACTTGCCCATCCCGTGGTTGTTTTCGTGAAACTGCCATTACTTCAACTGGCCACCATACCCGCAAAGTTACTTCAGGCGCTTAGCCGACGGTGCAGCCGGACACCGGAACCTCTGCCCTACGTCGTCATACTAGTGGGTATCCGGCACCTTCATCTGGGGGGCTAGCCGACATACCCTTTTGAATCGGCCCAACCTCGATTTTCAGATTTCGTGAAATATGCTATGGCATCAACTGGCCACCATACCCGCAAAGTTATTTCAGGCCCTTGGCCGACGGTGCCGTCGTACACTGGGGCCTCTGCCCTACCGCCCTATACCATTCGCTGCCCGGCATCTTCCTCTGGGGGCTAGCGGTCGCGCCCTTTTCACTTGCCCCTCCCGTGGTGGTTTTCTTGAAACTGCCATGACTTCAACTGGCCACCATACCCGCAAAGTTACTTCAGGCGCTTAGCCGACGGTGCCGCCGGACACCGGGGCCCATGCCCTACGTCGCCATACTAGTGGGTACCCGGCATCTTCGTCTGGGGGCTAGCCGCCATACCATTTTGATTTGCCCCTCCAATGATGGCGTTCGCGAAAAATGCCATGACTTCAACTGACCCCCATACCCGCAAAGTTACTTCAGGCGCTTAGCCGACGGTGCTGCCGGACACCGGGACCTCTGCCCTACGTCGCCATACTAGTGGGTACCTGGTACCTTCCTCTGGGGGGTGGGGGGCTAGCCGCCATACCATTTTGAATCGGCCCAACTTCGATTAGCCTTAGCCGACGGTGTCGCCATACCCCGTTTGTATCGTCCCATTGTAAATTGTCCACGACTTATTACTACAATGTGCTACATACTTCCCAGAAGTTGTTAATATCGCCATATTCGACCGCTTGTAGTAATTAATCTTGTGCTACCAAAATGCGTGCTAGCCAATTATTTTGGGTGCCAACTTCAGCTCGGTGAAATCTCCTGTGACCTCTGCCCTTGCCACTCTACCGGAAACCAACAGTAGTACTCCATTCACGTTTATTATTATTTAAACTTACAGAAAATGACGTTCCTGGTGCTAGATTTGTGTACGAATCTGTCGACAAACTTTCCAACACACAACTTGCGAGATGGCTTGAATGCCGTGGTCTACAAAAAAACTGGCGTTCGATTGACGGTTAAGTAATGTTAGAGCATGCGAATTTCGTGTGTTCTTCACTACACGTGTTTTACGGTTTGTAGATCTGTTGTAGGGCGACCATTTCTGGTTGTCCAACAGTATTTGTAAATTGAATAAAATACATAACTTAACGTAATAAATAACATCTAAGAGTCTACTTGCATAGTGATACGGTACACGCAGCTTTTACACAACTGTGAGGGCCGTGTAGACGTCAGATGACGGATGTTTGCAAACAAAACTTTGCCCGCCTACTGAATAAAAGGAGCTTACGATTTGTGTACTGTACATTCTATATATCTTTTATTTTGAAAATGTAATTTCTCTAGCAGACTTGTGCATGATTAATCGTTAATTCTAATGAAGACCGAGTTCATTGACTTAAGTTATGGTGGTTGTTAACAGTGTAGCTAGGTCTTGATAATACTTAATTCACTAGTACATACTATATGAGACACGCCATGTGATTTTGTACCTTTGGACAACTGCGAATTTTCATGACAAATATTTAATTATATTACGCAGGTATCACTGTTTTGTAAATAATTTTCGTGAAAAATCAGTTGTCCGAAGGTACAAAATCACATGGCATGTCTTGTATATCGCAAGGTCTGTTTTTTAAATAAACTTTGAGTTACTTAATACTAGTGTAGGCCGGACACTGTGATAACACATTTTTTGTGAAACCTGCATAGTTTAGCACCATTATCTATCATACAACATGATGTATGTGTATAAGGTGATGGTGTCTTTTTGTGGTACCATGTATATGGATGGAAATGTACAAGGCCTTCAAATGATAACATCAGTGCCTAGTATACTACTGTATTTAATGTTGTGTTGAGATATATGATCATGTGCATGCACATATATATATTTATTGTTTCCTGGTATATTTTCAGTGCGTAGCTGATGCTGGAAAAATACGAATATCGACATTTCCTTCGACGGGGGAAAATGGTACAACCTGACGAAGGGAGACAAACTACCGTCCACTCGCCTGTCAACATCTTCTATTCCACTACTTCCGTACTATGGGTGGAAGAAATTTCCATCATGCCGGGACGAAATGCCACAACATTTCAATAAAGGCCATATTCATCATTATGTGATTGAATCTGTTCAGTTTTCAATGCGGATGAAGTAAATGATGAAAGTGATGACGACATTGAAGATCTTCACACAGAGAAACCACTTCGTAAGAGACTGGAGTTTTTTGTAAGTGGTCATGTCCAAAAAATGCAGGATTGTGCAATGGCGGGACACTATTTTATAAAAGCCAAGGTAATGGCTTCCATGAGAACAAATGTGGAATATGATGTGACGGCAACACTTTCACAGATGTCTGGTTTCGTGAAAGATGCCTCGTGTACATGTGTAACATCAGCTATGGGACTCTGCAGTCATGCCACTGGATTTCTGTATACACTGGAGAACTTTCTCGACACGGTCGGCACCGATCCTAATACAACAAGCTGCACCTCACTGCCATGTACATGGAACAAGGGACGGCAGAAAAACAAAAACCCCAAACACGTTTAACACTTGACGTACAGCAGTAAGAAGCGTAAAGTGGATAATGTCATCAACTTTGACACACGCGCTTCGTCAACAGTTAGTGGCAATCAACATCTGGAGGAGGTGATGCTGTGGGTTCTGGAGAAACGGCCAATGCACGAAAGTACATGTATGTGGTCAACATTGCTCGAGAGGCAGTACAATGACTATGAATTAGACACAAGTCGTATTGCGGAGATAAAAGTATGGAGAAGAAGTTTTCTTGAAAATTTGAAAGTTGCCGGTAACTCTTTGGAATATCTAGTTCTGCTTATTGTCGATCAGAGAAGCGATTGCTGGTTTACCGAACGGCGTGTCAGACTAACGGCATCAACATGTCACACTGTAGCAGCTCTCCAGTGTGACATAGCCATTTCAAATTTCCTAAATCAAACACTTTGGAATACTGATGAATTGACATCATCTGCTATGACATACGGTGTCCAAAACGAATCCACAGCATTCAAATCATACCAGACATTGAAATATGGAGACCGCCGTTAGGCAATTGAAACTGGACTTTGGGTGAGCCACACAGACCCAGAGTTAGCACGCATTCCAGATGGACTACACATGGACATAAGCGAACAATCAAGACATGGAGTTTTGGAAATGATAAGTCCAAAATGCTGGAAAACAAGAACATTTCCGACTTTGCGGATGTTCTAACACCGAAACATTTTTGTTTTAAGCAAATGATGAGTAGAATCTTACTTGAGAACCCGTTTTCAGCGTAAAATTCCGTTTAGCCAACATAACTTACACACGTTATTTACATAGGGAGATAATTATGCATGACCTGCAAACATATCTCTATCACGTTATCCCGAACATATTTGAATAGGAGTTCCACCAATTCATATGGAATAATCGAACCCAGCAGTGGGACCGGAAGTCAGCAACTATTTTTTTCTTTCAACACCAATGAGTGCCGAGGGGGGCGGGGGGGGGGGGGGGGGGGGGCATAACACGGGACGAGAAGGTTCCCGTGTTACATAAGTGACTTTTTGCACCAGTACATCCCAGTGTGTATGTCCGTCAGTCTGTCCGTCCATATCACTTTGTGGAACTGTTCACCGTGTCGGAGCATAACTCATTTACAACATGAGATATGTTCATGGTACTTCTCGCATTTGTACATCGCAACATACGGGTAAACGTTTATCAAGCAACGAACTTTAAATTTGTATTGGCCCAATACGTACTGACTGATACATGTCCTATCAGGGGCGCGTTTCACTAAACTACGTATGACTAAAATGCTCGTCAGTGCAAACTTAGGATCGCCTGGGAATTGTAATTAATATATTTACATTTATTGAACATATGCTGCATACTCGATAATGTAAATCCTGTAATTGTTTATAATAAAATAAATACAGAGAATAAATAGTAGTATAAAGAACAGTTTGTGACTACTAAGTGGGCATATACCTTTAATGATATTTCCTCGGATCGATCAAAATAATATATCATCAACTAAACTCTTTCATGTTTAGTCTTTACTGATACATGCATTACGAACATGTATATTAACCAAATTATCTCCCCTGTTTACTGCAATTTCCGATATAGTAGATAATAGGAATGAATGGCCTTTTTTGTGGAATTTATCTGGGTATAAACTTGGAAAAGTCGCGGGAATACTGGACGAAGGCCGGAAGGCCTCGTCCAGTATTCCCGCGACTTTTCCAAGTTTATATTCCCGATAAATTCAACAAAAAGGTAATTCACCTTATAATTCCAGCATTTGAAATAAATTCATCAAAAAAATGTGTTTATTTTCCGTTTTCTTAATAATTATTTTAACTGCGCCTCACGGTTACGGAAAGTAGTTAGGCGTGGGAGTTTACTGGGATATAAATTTTGGACAGAGACTTGCTACGGGCCAATCAAATGTTAGGAATTGTGTAAATATTTTTTTGCTGGAATTATCGTACCTTAAATGTACGCATTTATTGGTATAAATAATTAAAAAATATCATGCGTCATTTGCATATGAAAATAGCTTAATACCACCGCGCGTCACTATCAGTAAAATAAATATTACTAAATGATTATACCTGTATAGTGGGCATTATTTCTGCAAAATAAAATGTACCATCATCGGGCGTGCTTATTGGTATGATTATGCTTCTTAAATCAAACGTGAATTGCCTCTGTTGAGATTAGGGGCGATAACCGTGTTTTCATAAAAGGTTAACGGGAGGAACTATTTATTATCTCTTATTTGATTTGCAATGATCATACTTTATAATATGTCGATACATATATGTTTTCAGCTGACACATTTAACTGATATAAATAATTTAGACATGTCATGCCTTACATGTATTTGCATATCAAAATAGCCTGATACAAGTCTACCGCGCGTCACTATCAGTACATTAACATTACTAAATGATTATATCGGTATAGCGGGCACTCTGAGAGTAAAATTGTAGTTGAGAAGTTGCGACCTCGGACTGTTACTTCGGCGGTCCGGGTTCGATCCTCGATCCCGGCACTGGAGTTTGTGATATACAATTGTAGTTCCCGCTTTACCAGCTTAATGACCCTTAAATCGAGCTACAAACAAACAAGCACTCGTAATGTTTAAAGCTGGTTACACATTTATACACTTATTTAATTCCTCTAAGGAACATTGAGTCCTTTATCAATGGGACCCCGACTTTAAATAGTGGGATTGTTTTTCATAGACCATTTGTAGAACATGAAGGGAAAAACAAGATATTGAACATCTCGGATATCATCTGAGACACAGTGCCTTTAATTGGTAATTATTAAAAGTATCAATTGCACGAATTCCCCCTAGCCATCATAATATGAGACAAGTGTTGTGATTTTGCACCTAAGAAGTTGAGAAACAGTGCCTTTAATTGGTAATTATTAAAAGTATCAATTGCACGAATTCCGCCTAGCCATCATAATATGAGACAAGTGTTGCACCTAAGAAGATGTCCGATTTTTCATAAAAAATATTTACAGAAACTGTGATATTTTCTGTAAATGACGTCGAACGTTGACGAATTTGTCATAGTATATGCAGAATACTATTACGCATTAGCTCTATACGGAGCCCCGCAGGGCACATGAATTTCTTTTTATTTAATTCGTTCCCACGAAATAACAATTTGTTCCCTCAATTTAACAATTCGTTCCCTCGATATTAACAATTCGTTCCCACGAAATGACAATTGGTTCCCTCAATTTGACAATTCGTTCCCTCGAATTAACAATTCGTTCCCACTAAATGACAATTCGTTCCCTCAATTTGACAATTCGTTCACTCGAATTAACAATTCGTTTCCACGATATAACAATTCGTTCCCACGAATTAACAATTCGTTCCGATGGGAACGAATTGTTATTTCGTGGGAACGAATTGTTGTGGGAAAGAAGTGTTAAATTGAGGGAACGAATTGTATTGGTGGGAACGAATTAATAAACTAATTATACGTCCCGTGCTGGGCTCCGTAGCTCTGGGCGTGATCTACGGAAAATATTGTATTTATTTGAAAAACGTATCGTTGAAATGATAAGGGAGATAATACCAAAGGCGGACACATTTAAATCAGGAAGTTCAGGAGGTTACTACGGTGTTCTGCTAAGGTCATCGTCATATCGCTATCGGATCGATATTACGACCGCGCGATAGTACGATGATTTTCATATACAATCGATGACGATATTACGATACTACGATGACGATAGTACGATTCAACGATGATGTTTGTACATGTATGATACTACGGTGACGATTATACGATAGGACGATTACGATATTACGCTATTACGATGAGGACAGTACGATACCACGGTGACGGTCGTACGATACTACAATGACGATAGGACGATACCACGATGATGATCGTTCAATATTACGATGACAGTTGTACAAAGCTCGATGATGTTACATGCCGATAGTACGATACTATCGATGGCAAAACAACAACAGCACAGTGATGATACTAGGATATACATTCGTAGTATCTTCATTGTGCAATCGTGTATCTCATTATCTTTATTGTACTATTGTCATCGTGTCATCGTGGTATCGCCATCGTAATGTCGCAATATATTTGTATCATTATCGTGTCATCATGGTATCGCTATCGTAATATCGTACTAACGTAGTATCCTCATTGTGCTATTGTAATAGTTCCAGTGTGTTATGGTGGTATCGCTATTGTAGTATCGTACTATCGCGGTATCGACATCGTAGTATCGTGTTTATCCTTGTATCGACACGAGAGCGATGGTACACTTTATCAGGTAACGATAGTTGTAGTGGCCGAGTACGTACTGACTGATAACATAATGTGGTATCAGACATTTACCTCATACGAATATCCTGGTTAAAGCGAAATTAAAACTGACGTTTCGTTGGTCGAAC